>WODD01000172.1:409-31080 GCA_019775935.1 Neoascochyta sp. HWLR27 | reverse complement strand
GGGGGGGGGGGGGGGGGGGGGCCCATTGGGGGTGGCGGCGCGGGCGAGGGTGGTGGAAAAGAAGGCGACTTGGGCGGGCGAGGGCAGGCGGTGGGCGGCAAAGTGCGAGGAGCGCAGCATAGCAGCGGGCGAGGGGCCGCGTGCCAGCATTGTCAATGGCTTGGAGCTGGCCATGGGGGGCGCGTGAGGTTGCGGGGGCGGGACGGCGGGTGTGAGGAGCGGGAGGAGGTCGAGCTGGACGTTGGCGGTGCTGGCGACGAGGGAGAGTGTCAACGCGCGGGCTGTGATTGGCCCGGAGGGGCAGTGACGGCAACGACGACGAACGACCAGCGAGAGGGTGGCGGCACGGGCAGCAGTAGAGGCGGACGTGTGTGTGTGTATGTGTGTATGTATGGGGAGAGTGTCTGCGGGTGCTTGTGTGCAATTATCTTCGCTGACTGAATTAATTGATTCATCCGTCCATCCATCTATTCGTGCACGCTGCACTGCTCGCTGCTCGCTGCTCGCTGCTGCGTGCGTGCGTGTCCGTGCACGGCCGCAAAGTTGCTCTCAGTCTTGGTTTGGTCGAGCAGCGCATCACTTCGACTTCCTCGCCCTCCTCCTCCCCCCGCGACCATCACCCTCAACTCGCTCTCGCCGCGCCCACCATGTTCCGCACCGCTCTCCTCAGGTCCGCCCGCGCCACTGCCCGCGCCGCGCCCCGATGCCAGCCCGCAATGGCCCGCCCCGTCGCGCGCTTCGCCTTTGTCCAGCCCGCCCAGCACACGCCCGCTACCAGCTTCCAGGCGATCCGCTGCTACTCGGCCAGCGCTGGCCTGTCGCAGGACGAGGTCCAGGGCCGCATCATGGACCTGCTCAAGAACTTTGACAAGGTCCAGGACACATCAAAGGTAGGGCTGCCCGCGGCGCTGCATGCGCCCACGCCCACGCCCAATGCCTAACGCTCAACGCTCACTCGCCCCAGCTCAACGTCGAGTCGCACTTCCACAACGACCTCGGCCTCGACAGCCTCGACACGGTCGAGGTCGTCATGGCCATCGAGGAGGAGTTCAGCATCGAGATCCCCGACAAGGAGGCCGATGCCATCCACAGCGGTACGTGCAGGCGCCTGAGATGGTGACGTGTGGCGGATGCTGACCAGTCCGCAGTCAAGCAGGCAGTAGACTACATCATGGCCCAGCCCGACGGTGAGTGACGCAGCCGGCCCATCTGCCCTCTGCCCCCGACACAGCACTGACTTTGACAGCCCACTAGACGGCACGCCATGGACGTGCTGCTCCAAGGCGGCCGGGGATGGGGACTTGCATGTGCATGTGCATGTGGATGGGGTCCGTCAGAAGCTCCGGCCTTGTGATATATACTTGCCTGCGTGTAAAACAGTCGTCTGGGATGGCGACATGTACTCTTGATCTTGATAGAAACCAAGCCATCCACCTCCGCCCGCGCCATGCATCGTCGTGTTACAACCGTGTCGTTCGCCGTGCAAGTACCTCAGCCCTGAAATTGAGACGACTGACGCGGAGCGGCACCTGCGTGGCTGCGTGGCTGCGTGGGCTCCTGGCCGCGCTCGCTGAGGGCGGCGCCGTAGCACCAGGACCACCAACACCATTCTCAGCCCACACGTGCAGCCTGGCGACGTTTACCACACTCGCCATCACACTCGCACGCACATCCCCTCGCCCCTTTGCCTGCCTCCATTTCTGCCCTGCTCTGCACTCGCCGGCTCAGCCTGCCCCTCCGCCCCGCCCCGCTCCGCCGCCGCCCGTCGCTGGCACTACCACTGCCACGCCCACGCCCACGCCCACGCACGCCCTCCCAACGCGCATGCGCAGCCCGAGCGCCGCCCGCATCGCCGCCGTCGAGGAGCGCCGCCCATAGTCCGCTCCACGACTGTTCCAACGCCCCTCCGCCCAACGCCCCTCCCACCCCCCAACCCCCCGCTTCCCATGGCTTCGACCTCGGGCCTGACGCGCCGCCGGGGAGGCGCTGCGCCTGGCGCCGCCGACGACGAAGGCAGCCGCGTCGGCTCGCCCGCGCCCCGGCGTGACAACGACCGCGCCCCCGAGACGTCCTACGAGAACTCGGAGAACGGGCACAAGATTGCCTTTGACCCGCGCGACATCAGCGAGAATGCCGAGCGCAGCAAGCAGCCCAAGCTGACGCTCATGGAGGAGATTATCCTCATGGGCCTCAAGGACAAGCAGGGCTACCTCTCCTTCTGGAACGACAACATCTCATACGCCCTGCGCGGGTGCATCGTCATCGAGCTGGCCTTCCGTGGCCGCATCACCATGGTCAAGGACCCCTCGCGGCGGCGCTTCCCCCTGGCCGACCGCCTCATCGAGGTCATCGACGACACACTGACGGGCGAGGTCCTGCTCGACGAGGCCCTCAAGATGATGAAGTCGAGCGAAAAGATGAGCGTCAACTCGTGGATTGACCTCATGAGCGGTACGGCGCCCCTCCTCGAGCCCGCCCCTATTCTCCCTTCGCCCACTGACAGCCGACAGGCGAGACATGGAACTTGATGAAGATTGGCTACCAGCTCAAGCAGGTCCGCGAGCGCCTCTGCAAGGGCCTCGTCGACAAGGGCATCCTGCGCACCGAGAAGAAAAACTTCCTCTTGTTCGACATGGCCACGCATCCTGTAGCCGACGGCGGCGCCAAGGAAGAGATCCGCCGCCGCGTCCGCAATGTCTTGACCAACCGCACCGTCGTTCTCCCTGGCAGCCAGTTCTTGCCCGAGGAGCTTGAGTTCCGAGTCCTCCGCACCATTGCCATGGTGTGCGCCGCCTACGCTGCCAATGTGCTCGAGAACGCCTTGACCACCCTCGGCCACGAAGCTAGAGAGCGCGCGTTCGCCCAAGTAGACGAGCTGCTGGCAGAGTACTCGCAATGGCCGTTTGCGAGGCGGTCAGGCGGGTCTCAGGGCGTGGGAGCCAACATAGGCCAGCTGATCAGCGACGAAATCAACGCTGGCAAGGACAAGGAGCTGCAGCTCGAGGCAAGTGCATACCGAAGATGTGAGGGCTTGGATTTGAGCTTGGGCTGACTTTATCATGCAGGTGGTAGCAGCGTGCTTGAGCGTCTTCACGAGGCTCGACTCGCTGCTCTGAGCAATTCGGCACCCATTCGAGTCGGGCAGGTTACATGACGCGAGCAGCAGGGTGACGTGTCGCGCTGTGGACTGGGACCATTGCGCACACCATGTACGCGCATCGGAGAGACAGAGAGACAGACAGACAGACAGACCGAGGCACGGAAGGCTGTATGGAGGGATAGAGGGAGGGAGGGATGGCTGGATGGAGGGCTGGATGGTTGGATGATGGGACGGATGGAGTAATGCACTGGGTGGGTGGAGGTGCACAGGCAGCACGATGCCGAAGCAAAGAATGATGACCAAGTGCCTGAACGCATGCTGTTCCTAGTCATGGTGGCGGTGGACAGAACAGGACAGAACAGGACAGAGGGAGGCCGCTTGTTGTAGCCTGTATGATAGGTAATGGTAGACCATGGCCATGTTGTGCAGTTTTGACATCACGTGGTTGGGGTGAAGATGGCTGGCTGGGCTGGCTGACTGCCTGTGCTGTGGCCCCGGCGGTCCTGGCGCGCCCGTCCCCTAACCTAACCACCGCCGCGCCGCGCATCGCCATCGACGCCCGTAGATGCCCCAGCCCCAGCCGCCTGTCCCCAACTCGTGCCCCCGCTCCATGCCCTCAGTCGTCCGCTGACTGCCATGACTTCTCCCTCTGCGGGCCCTCCGCCCCAGCCCAACGCCCCGCCCGCCGCCAACGGCGCGTCGTCGCCCGCCGACAAGGGCGCCGTCCAGCTGCCGGATGCGCCCCAAGCCTCTGCCGACCTGCGCGACTCCAAGGACAAGGCAAAAGCCATGCTCGCTGCCTCGGGCGCTGCCGACGCTCATCGCTCCCGCAACGACGGGCCCTCGCCCGCCCCCACCGCCAATGGCGCGTCGCGAAAGCGCTCGCACTCGGGCTCCCGCAAGTCGTCGGCCTCACCACCGCCCGAGTCGCTGTCTCGCGATGCAGGCGGGGCCCAGGCCACCCAGCAGACGCTGCGCCTCAACCGCTACATTGCCCGCGACCTGCTCGACAGCGTGCACAAGTACGAGCGCAACAAGCACTCGGAGCGCGTCTACGGCGAGCTTAACGACCGCCGTCACTTCTACCGCGACGAGGTCTTTCCTGTGCGCCGCCAGAACCCTGGCGCTGTCTTTGGCTATGGATACGCCGGCTATGGCAATGGCCTGACAGATATGCCCTCGAACCCGCGAGACCCACGTTCCCAGCTGCCTACCCTGCTGTATCCCAGCCAGAGCCGCCGCGCCGGCCGCCGGGCTGCCCCTCAGCTCAAGGTGGCCCGCGAGCAGGGCGCTCAGCAGGCTGAGCAGGTAGAGGAGCTCGTCCCTGTGCGCCTCGATATTGAGCTCGACCGCCTCAAGCTGCGCGACACGTTTACCTGGAACTTGCACGATCGTGTCACCGACCCTCTGCTCTTCGCCCGCACCCTCGTCGAGGATTTCCAGATCCCTCCTGAGCTGCACCAGAACGTCGTCCACCAAGTCGACCGCGAGATCCACGAGCAAATTCAGGACTACTACCCCCACGCCTTCTTCGATGACGAGCCCCTCGACCCCAGCCAGCCCTACTCTGCCTACAAGAACGATGAGATGCGCATTCTCATCAAGCTCAACATCACCATCGGCCAACACACGCTTGTCGACCAATTTGAGTGGGAAATTAACAATCCCCTCAACTCGGCTGAGATGTTCGCACGTCAGATGGCTGCCGACCTCTCCTTGTCGGGCGAATTCACCACGGCGATTGCGCACTCCATACGAGAGCAGTGTCAGATGTTCACCAAGAGTCTGTACATCACCGGTCATCCCTTCGACGGGCGACCCGTCGAGGACGCAGACATCTACGACAACTTCCTTGCCTCCCCACTGCCCTCTGTCTTCCGACCAATGCAATCGACAAAGGACTTCCAACCCTACCTGTACGAGTTGAACCACGCCGAGCTGGAACGCGCCGAGCTGTCTATTATGCGCGAACAACGCCGCCAAAAGCGCTCCGTCAACCGACGCGGTGGTCCTGCGTTGCCTGACCTCAAAGATCGACAGCGAACTGTCCGCACCTTGGTTGTCTCGTCTGTTCTCCCAGGTGCGGCTGAGGCTCTCGAGGAGAGCCATCTGTTCAAGGCGACCAGGAAGGCGAGGGAAGGTCGGCGCCGCGGTGCTGACGATGATTCAGACGACTCCGATAGCGACGAGTCTGTCATGGATTCCCCGGCGCCAATGCAAATTACCGGTGGAACTGCTCGTACCAGGGGGATGCGCGGGGCTGCTTCTGCAGCACAGGCTGCTATGAGATCTGCCATGGGGCGATCAGCCACTCCAGAGATCTCAACCCTGCAGTCACAGCATGAGACAAGAACAGCAAGACAGTTGAGGTACGAGGCTCGAGACGAAAGCGTATCAGAGGCTTCGACCATGATTGTCAAGCTCCGCATACCATCTGCAAAGTTGAGGGAGCTGCAGAAGAATCCTCGTGCATTCGCAAAATCAGCTTCCACGCCCATGGTGGCTCCTGCCCAGCCAACAACAAGGAATACACCCGGCGCAAACTCAATGCCCCCTCCTCCGTCACCTGCAATGGCGTCACGCCCTGCCCCATCCGAATCATCTCCACGGCCACCCTCTACACCAACTCCTAAACCACAGCCACAAAAACAGTGGCAGTACAAGCCTGATGGTTCGGTGGAAGCGCCATGGCCAGTACCCCATGCGTCCCAACACGTAAGAAATGTCACTCCTCTTCATGCGCGCTTCGACTGACGAGCTCCAGCCCCCTCCTCCGTCTTGGCTTCAGACAGCTTTGCAAGAGCTCCGTGACCGAAATCCGGGCGAAAGATTCGAGTCCACCATGCGTTTCGTCATCATGAACGAAGCCCACGAGAACCGAGATACAGGTCAGATCGAATCAAAGGCTGTGAAGCTCGATACCCTGTTAACGGCTCAACCCCTCCCACCAAACCACAAAGCCTCGTTCGTACCGCGAATACGCTGCATGGATTGTCCTGGCAAGCTTTACAACGCAGGTCCCGGGCAGTCTGTGACCAACTTTGAACTGCACCTCAAGAACCGACAGCACATGGCAAATGTGAGCAACCGAACGGGTCAACCTGTGCCGTCATAGCATGGTAAATGAACTATGGAAAGGAAGGCTATTTAACATCGCGGGAGTTTCCTCGCTCTGCACAAGCGCAGTTGAATTGCGTGACGAGGCACTGACATGTATAAAACAAGACTTGTTCTTTTGGGGTTACGCTGGGTAGGAGTGGCTTTATCTTTTTTTGTTTGGAATGAGGAAACACGAGTTCAATTGACATCCAGCCTTCCATGAGAGGCACCGCACTGGCTCTGCAGTCAGTGCGACAGCCGTTTGAAGGTCCAGGTGGCATCTGGCTTGTATGGTGAGAGTGCATATGTGAATTAGTGCTTGGTTACATTCTCAAATTTGGGCTGAACCAACCTGCCAGCTGCCTTGATCCATACATCTGCTTGTGTCTTGTCAAGCTTACTATCACGTGCTGATCATAAGCGCTTGAAAGTCAGTCTGTCGTCATGATCTTGGAAGCATCCCCAGAACACAGGTGCGTTTTTGTCACCACTTTTGCCTTGAGCATGAAATCGTGTGCTGCCCTCCCGACCCGCATACTGTCTCACAATATCCGCTATGCTACGAGTGACCCTTTTGAGGGCGAGGAACCTTGGTCCAGCAGAAAACAGCTCATACTCGATGAACTTCGCTACAACACCCTGCATAGCCCCGAGTCATTCATATGCCTCCAAGAGGTCTTGCATGAGCAGCTTGTCGATCTTCTGGCAGGGCTGAACAGTACCGACGTGTGGAGCTACATAGGAGTGGGGCGCGATGACGGCAAACAGGGCGGCGAATACAATCCGATTCTTTTCAAGAAAAAGGTCTGGGCCGTGGAACGATGGAAGACAGTGTGGCTGAGTGAGACCCCAGAGAAGCCTGGGAAAGGCTGGGATGCAGGATGTGTGCGGATCGCCACGGTCGGGGTATTCAAGCACATCCAGAGCAGAAAGAGCGTGGTGGGAGTGTGCACGCATCTCGACAATGCAGGCGAGGTCTCGCGCCACGAATCGGCAAAGCTCATCCTTGAAGTCATTGACAAGATTACGTCGCCCGCCGAATACATGTCCTCGCAGCGGCTTCCTGTCTTTCTCGCAGGCGACTTCAATAGCGAGCCCAGTGATGAAGCTTACCAACTCCTCAACGCCCCTGACTCAATCATCCAAGACTCGGAACAGCTGGCGATATGGAGGTACGGAAATAAGAACACATATACGGGATTTGGCGAAGAGTCGTCTCGAATCGATTTCGTCTTTGTTGGGCCGAGGGGTGGAGATGATTGGGAGACAAGGGGCTACAGTGTGCTGGCGAACCTTTTTGACGACAAAGTATACAGCTCTGACCACAGAGCGGTGGTTATAGATGCTGTCCTGGCACTGTAAGGCACCACCAGCCCTTGGAGGCCATCATTCCCCGCACGTTCTTGGGAGGTTAGTCAGGTATTGATTCCGTGGCATGACGACTTGTTTCTTTGTCCCCAATTGAACAGTCGTTGCATGGTCTATCTGCTCGATACCTGTTACCTAGTGTACCACTGCTTGCTTGCTTGGGCAATCTTCCAGAACTTGGTCAATTGAAAAAAGGAAAAGAAAAACAATCACTGCGCGAGCCTCACACTCCAGCACTGGGTACGGACAGCAGCTAATTATGACCTAATAAATCGTTTCATCATGCTTAAAATGACGGGCATGCATGCGGTCGTCATTCTGCTATTGGGAAGCTAAGCGAGGCAGACCCCTCAGTGGGGCACGCAAAACGACAGCTACCTACGGCTCAACGACACCACTCTCTTTCTGGCATCCTACTCGATCCCCAGTCCACTCGACAATCATCAAAATGGCCGAGGAAGCAGTTACCGGTATGTCCTATTGCCGCCGTCTCGCCCATTGCCGTCCATGGCACTGCCAAGCGCGGGGAGCCCGGCATCGAGCTATGCAAATGGACCGAAAGCTAACCGTTGCCGACAGACTACACGCTCGCGAACCCGGACACCTTGACCAAGTACAAGGTCGCCGCCGACATCTCTCAGAAGGTCCTCAAGGAAGTCTCTGGTGCGTTACGACTCGTGCACTTGCTGCGCTGCCTCCCGCTGCTGTCGTGTGACACCAACTCTGACTCTTGCAGGATGGATTACTGAGGGCGCCAGCATCGTCGAGCTCTGCGAGCGCGGCGACAAGCTGCTCGACGAAGAGGTCTCCAAGGTCTACCGCGGCAAGAAGGTGCTCAAGGGAATTGGTCACTGCACCACCATCTCCCCCAGCGCTTACGTCACCCCGTACACTCCCCTCAAGTCCGACGCCGAGGAGGCTGCGACCACACTCAAGGCTGGCGAGATTGTCAAGATCCAGCTTGGTGCCCAGATTGACGGATTCTGCACCATTGTCTGCGACAACGTCCTGGTTGGCGCCACCGGCGAGGTTACTGGAAAGGAGGCCGATCTCCTGCTCGCTACATACTACGCGAATGAGCTTCTGCTCAGGCTGATGGTCCCTCCGGGCCTTGTCGCCCAGGGCGATGAGGAGGAGCAGAAGAAGGCCGCCGCCAAGAAGCCCTACACGCAGAGCCAGATGACCCAGATGGTCGAGAAGGTTGCCAAGGCCTACGGATGCAACGTTGTCGAGAGCACCACCATCTGGCAATTCGAGCACAACGAGATCGAGTCCAAGAAGAAGATCATTCTTTCGCCCGGCGAGGGTGTCAGGGGTGACGGCCAGCCCGAGGTCGGTGACGTCTGGGGTGTTGAGATGGGCCTTAGCTTGGGAAGTGGCAAGGTCAAGAGCAACGGCAACAGGACCACGCTCCACCGCCGCACTGCCAACACGTACCAGCTCAAGCGTCCCACTTCGAGGCAGCTTCTGTCCGAGGTTGTCAAGAAGTTCGGCACATTCCCCTTCAGTCTGCGCCAGGTTGAGGAGGAGAAGGTTGCCAAGGTTGGTGTCGTTGAGTGCGTCCGCGCTGGCGTCCTCCGCCAGTACGAGGTTGTTGTGGAGAAGGAGAGCGCGCCTGTCGCCAGGCTGTTCACCACTGTTGGTAAGTTCCATGCGCTTCAATTACCCGTCGGATCTGGCTCGTCGCCTTTGCCGTAGTTGGGCGGCCTGCAAAGAAACGAACATGCTATATTTGTTCAATACAGTTCACTGACGATTGTGCAGCCATCACCAAGAACGGCATGCAGCGCTTGGCTCAGCCCCCGGCTCTGGACCTTGAGAAGTACAAGTCCGACAAGAAGATTGAGGACGAGGAGATCTTGAAGATCCTTGAGCAGCCCATTGGCAAGACGTCGACCAAGAAGAACAAGAAGAAGAAGAAGAAGCCTGCCAAGAAGGCCGCCGACGGCGAGGCGGCTGCCGAAGAGAGCGGCGACGAGGAGTAAACCTGGATATAGCAGCGCAAACTGGCTTCCAGCAGTATGTCTCGAGAAGCGAATGTTGAACCCAAGCTCGAGCCATTGCAGCAGCGAGAGATGGGGAAGCGTGGCTTCGATTTGGGCATGCGGCAAGGGGCGTAGCTGAGAGGTAGACAGGCGGAGCTGCTACAGCGGCCCGAGAAAATAAATCCGCGACAGCATTTGCGAGCGCAATGCCATGTACTGTGACCGTGATGTCGAGGACGCGTGAAGCCTACGTCTAGGCTCGCAGGGTGAAAGCAGAGCTGACGGACAACCGCGACCCCTAACCAAGTGGACTGCGGGGTGAACAGGTGCAGTGGTGAAGGTCAATACTTTCTAGGGCGGGGGGCTAGATAGATGAATAAAGAGTTGGGTAGTTAGATCGGGACATATCCAACGCCGACTGATATCACCTCGACCTTGACCACCCACGTGCAGGACCTCTATCTGCATTGCGCGTCCAACCACGGTCACGAGGGCCCAGCCGACATTCTCTACAGCGGTACCGAGGGATTTCCAGGACCGCAGCAGGGGCGTGGAGTGTCGTGTTGCTGGGGCGAAGCGCAGGCCCATCGTCGGTGCTGCTGACTTAGCCTCCTGTGCAAGAATTGAGCACCTCTATCTATCCAGAGTACCAGCGACGCGCCCAAATTCGACGCGGCGACGACAACGACGACGACGACGACGACGACGACGACGACGACGACGACCAAGACAGCGACGACGGTCACGGTCAGCGAGCGCCAGCAGCGCGTCGGTCCAGCAGCGAGCACGCGTCCCGAGTCAGCCCCGACGCGCCCGTGCGAATTGCGCCCTCAGCCTCTGCCACTGTCGCCGTCTCCACCGACCGCCATGCCGGCCCTCCGCAAGAGCGCGCGCAGCTCGGCCCCCCGGTCCAGCGCTACGCCCTTTGCCTCGCCCACGGCTACGCCCAGCGACCGCGTCCGCGAGACGAGCCAGCAGAGCCAGCACAGCCAGCACAGCCAGCACAGCCCGCAGAGCCCGCCCGACAGCGCCGCCTGGGCCGAGCCAGCCGTCCAGCACCTCACGCCCTCGTTTGAAGAGCACGGCTTTGCGCGCCACGGCGTCCTCGAAAACATGGCTCCCCTCGGCGTGCCTCCCTCGGCCAAGGTCAAGCAGCGCACCCGCGCCATGGGCGACACGGCCGCCCGCAAGTCGCTGCACGCCCGCCCCAGCTTGCCCTTTGGCGACGAGCCTGTGTCGACGCCCGAGGTCACGCCCGCCCCCGACGTCGACGACGACGACGAGCCCAACGACGCCGACGACCTGCCCTTGCCCCTGAATCTGCCCCTGCCCCCCGACGACGCCGACGATGACTACGTTCCCGCCAAATCCAAGAAGAAGACATCTTCGTCCAAGACGCCTGTCAGGGGCAAGACGCCCGTCAAGAACGGCGTGCCTGCTCTTTCCTCGACGCCCGCCAGTCCCGCCGTCCAGCTTCCCCGCCAGTCCCCCTCGTCGTCCGAGGTCGCTCAGCGCATGAAGATCGCCGTCCTCGACGCCGTCACCACGGCCAACCGCAACGACAGACGCCACATTGGCACCGCACTCATGCAAATGTTTGAACTCAGCCAACAGGACGCGAATCTTGCTGCTACCATGAATGCTATCATTCACCAGAATCAGACGGCAGAGCAGTGGGACGCTTTCCGCAGCACAATCAAGGGCCTCCGAAAAAAACTGCGCAACGAAGCCAAGCAGCAGAGATTGCGCGACAAGCGACAGAACATCGATGCCCACGGAGCACCCAATTACTTCTCGCGCTCTTCACCCAGAGCAAGCAGTGAAATCGCACCAGATGACTCCGCCTCTACTGCAAACGATCACGACGAACGTGCTCCCGGCTTCCCGTCAAACACAAACCTGACTGACTCCGAAATGGCCGATGCTTATCACTCCGTGACACCAGAATCTGTGCCACATCCCCACCCACTCAGTACAGCCCCTGCCTTTGCAGCGAAGAGAACGTCGGTTGAGTCCAACTTGAGAATGCCCTCCAAGTCGCCCCGGAAGAAAGCTGCTACGAACGGCCACCTTACGCCCTCGACGGAACCGGGTACCAATGGTAGGGCCCCTGTCTCTGTGACGACTCCCGGCGTAAACACTCCTGGAGATGGAGCTGCAAGTGATTCAGAACTATCGGATGTCAATGAGGAAATCGTTCAAAAGGGACCCCCGGAGCCGATAGTTAGCGACAGACCATCTGCAGCAGCATCTGCCACGGCGATCAAGAAGGCGAAAAGTGCCACCCTCGCCATCGCTAGGGCAGCCAAGAAGCCTAAATCTAGCAAGCCGTTTGGCAAGCATGCCTACAAGCAGCATCCGCCAACTGCTGAGCAGATCGCCGACGACGAGCAGGCTTACGAAGCTCGCAAGGAAATGGTAGAAGCCCAGCCTCTTAAGCAGTTTGAGATGCCGTTTCCTACATCCGACGTCCGTTTCGATGACGAGATTTTGGAAACAGAATCTTTAACAGACTCTCAGATTGCAGTGGGACCTCCAGTCGACTCTGACCAACCCCGGCGTGCCGGGAGGGTTCCACAGCACGGTGCAAAGCGCCTACGGGAAGATGCATCCAGGTACTCTTCGCCTCTGCTTGACTCTGCTGCTGCGACACGACCGTCAACACCACCAGTTGCCCCAGCCGTCAAGCGCCTGAAGCTCAACAATGGCCAGGCAGCGAGAACAAAGCGATCGTAAGTTTGCCCTCTATCTCTTCCATGTCGCCCTGTGTATTTTTGGTTAAAGTGCCGCGTGCAAGTTCTTGTTTCGGCCTGGAGAGATACTGGCGTCGACTTAGCAAGTGCTACGTGTTTGCACGCGTCCGCGTGGCACTCCCTAAATCTTGGCCAGGCCCTCAGATGACTGACCCATTCAATCTACAGGCCCGTAAAAAATCGAGACGGAGGACCTATTGCAGGTGTAGCATTCAACGGTGGTGGCGGTTCGAGGCAGCTGGGGCCTGATGTCAACGATCCAGTAAGTGCTACTCGATTCCGACGCATCCAACCACACCATTCCTCCTTCACCAACACCCTCATCAACCACAGTCTCCCCATTTCGCCCCCATCACAAATGTTTCTCGTAACAGGAATTGTCCCACTCCAGTTTCCATATTCTCCGCCGGATTCAAGTGTGTTCTCGCCTCTGACAGAATGCCAGAACTCGCCTCAGTCCGAGAGCGATGACCTTTGCTCCGCCTGCAGAGGTGCAGGCGAATTTGTTTGCTGCGAAGGATGCCCGCGCGTCTTTCATCTTCTATGCTGTGACCCACCACGCTTGCAGGTTCCTGAAGGATCTTTCTACTGCTACGAGTGCACAGCGAGATTGGGTTTTGCTGACGAGACTGCTGTCGAGTCTTACCCAAGCCTTGGGCCTCTGTTCAAGTCCCTCGAACGCACTAATCAGCGCGCATTTGCCCTGCCATTGGATGTCCAGAACCAGTTCGAAGACGTCTCAGCGCGAGGCGATGGTTCGTACTTTGAAGAGATGAAGAAGTTCCCGCTGTAAGCACAACGTCCTGTGTCGCGCGACGGCCCACTGACACAGCACAGGGCAAAGAACAGCGGTTATGGCTATCAGAAGCCTGATTACACGAGAGTACTTGACAGTGATCAGAAGCCGATCCTGTGCGCACAGTGTGGTATCTCTAGCGGGAACAAACGCCAAATGCTCAAATGCGATTTCTGCACTGCGCATTGGCACCTCGATTGCCTCGACCCACCTCTCGCTAACCCTCCTCACATCAGCCTTGAGGCATCTCAACGAGACGCATGGAGATGTCCCCGCCACATTGAGCATGATCTTCGTAGTGGACTTCTCGTACAGAAAGACCTCAACGAGCTGGTTGAAGATGTCGAGATGGCGGATGCCGCACCGATCACACGGGTCCCACGGAAGATTCGGAAGCGCAAGCATCCCGACATCATTGAGCCTACTTTCTCACGCGGCATGCGCAACAACGGTCTCATCGAAATCATAAACGATCCCGACGACGACACCGATGGCGAGGGTAACTACACTGGTTTGGAGGTAAAAGACCTTAATTCAAAGGTATTCCGTGTTCCGGAGAGGGGTTTGATTCTGGATTTCCTCAGCAAGGTCAAGAGGTATGCTGTCCCGCTCCGATGTTAGTGTTTTCACTAATAGTTCTCTCAGCAGCCGGGCCATCGACGTGGCAAAAGTGGCACCGCCACCGCGTAACGCGACCATGCACAATTTTGTGTCTCATTCTATGCAACAGCAGCAGGCAGCACTCAATCTGACACGGCTAGCCAATCAAGAGGGCGCTGGCTTCGGTGAAAGTACGATTGAGGCGCTCATCCTTCGTCTTACCGTAAGATTCTCTCCCTGTGACAAAACACAGTGCTCTCTTGATCCTTAATGCTGACCCACATCGAACAGGCCGAGGCCCCTCAGGAAGTCACCGCTGCAATGGCCGGCACGGCTCCTCTGCCACTCAAAGATGAGGAGCGTGTTCAACTATTGAAGCTACAGCAGCTGATCCAGCGCCGCCTTAATGCTTGATCGGTACTCAGTTGTTGCAAACCACAGCATGGCCTGCCACAGCGTTGCTGTCGGATAAAATGCGAGACCTGCTTCTTCTCGACACGTTTTTCTTCCGACGCGCGGCCTTGCCATCTAGCGTGCATAACTCTGGAAGCAGCTAGATGCACGTTTGGGTTTCGTTGCGTCGATACCACCAGCTTCAAGCTCTAGTAGGTACCTGCGAGAATGCTGTGTTTAAGTCTGCTTTTTCTTTCCCTACATTCTTGTTTCTTGTCACAGCTTCTTCAAATTCAGAAGAGACATTCTGCTGTACCAAAATGCATAGCGAGGAGTCTGATCCGGCAATGTTTTGTGTGCTTTGTTAGTTCTCGGCGTGGAACCTCTCGTTTGGCGATTTGGGCCGGAAGTTGGGTTGGACGAGCATTCGGGCTTCATACGTTTACGGGACATGCGTTTGGTGCGCTATCGCTATCGTATGCTATATGATAAGGAATTTTGGAGGTTATCTTGGGGAGACATGTGTAATCATAGCTGCCTCTCTGGCTAGAGTCAGGAATCATTGGCAGCAAACACTCCAATACGTAGTGTCTTGTAGTAGATTGATGTGAAAAAACACTTGCTATAGGCGTGCATTCTACCAAGCGTATTCAGTGGTCATGTTGGCAGATGTGCTGCCCACAGATGCGTCACCGGTCCAGTCACGCGTGCCTTTTGAGACAGTACTAGGGAGCAAGAGGATGAGAGCTCTACAAGAGAATTGCATTGACTTCGTCGTGTACCAAAACTAGCCTTGCATCTCTAACAAACTCAGTACGGGACCGAATAGTCGAGCAAGAAAGACAAACTAAGATAGCGCTGCTTAAGGCTTGCAACGTCCAAAGTAGCGGGGGTACAGGCAGCAGTCACGGACGGTATGCTGCTTGCAGAGCCAGGCGAGGAAGCGCTCAAGGCCAAGTCCATAGCCGCCGTGGGGGGATGAACCATACCTAGCCTCTGTGTTAGCAATATGATACACAAGTGTATAGAAATGCGCCAAACTTACTTCCTCTGGTCAGTGTACCAGTAGTAGGCTGCAGGGTCGATCTGCTCGCGCGCGAAAGCGGCCATCAGCTCGTCGTAGTTATCCATCCTCATGCTACCCCCGACAATCTCGCCAACGCCAGGCATCAGGCAGTCTACGCTCTCTGTCACACGGGGGTCCTCCTTGTCCTTCAACATGTAGAATGCCTTGATCTCAGTGGGGAAGTGTGTCAGGAAAATGGGTCGGTTAATGATGTCTGTCATCCTGCGCTCGGCTGCCTCAGCAATGTCGTCGCCGAATTTGTGGGGCTCACCATCCTCATTGGGGATGTTGTGCTCAACCAACCAGTCAATGGCATCCTGGTACTTCATGCGCTTGAAGGGACGCTCTGGCATGGCGAACTCCGGGTTGAGATCCATGATGTACTGCTTGATGAGGGGATCCGACATGGTGACCTCAAGGACCCGGCACATGACCTCTTCCAGATGGGTGAGCAGATCGTCGAAGTTGACGTAGTCGAGCTCGGCCTCAATGTGCGTGTACTCAGCCAAATGTCTACGAGTGAGGGACTTCTCGGCGCGGAAAGACTTCTCGATGCAGTAAACGTCGCCCATGGATGGCAGGCATGTCTCGAGGTAGAGCTGAGAGGACTGGGTAAGATAGGCCTCCTCGTTGTAGTAGCCAAACTTGAAGAGCGTAGCTCCTCCCTCGACCTGCGTCTGCACGAGAGCCGGGGGGCTGACCTTGCGCAAGCGGAGCTCCTTGTAAACCTGGTTAAAGGCAAACTCAACGGCATCGCGGACAATCAGAACCTTGGAGGCAGTCTCTCCTCGCAGGGTCAGGTGGCGGAGGTCCAGCAGGGTCGCGTGCTCCGTGTCCTTGGACACCCTGTTGGTGATGGCATCGCCACCTCCAGCAGCCTTCCACCCTGCGTGTATCTTGTAGTAGTCTGCGTGAAGCTCGCGGTTGTTGGGGGCGTGGGCACCGGCAGGCACTTCGCGCAGCTCGCCGAGGATCTCCATGCTTGTCTCACGGGTCAGTGTGAGGGCATCGTACGTCTTGGCCAGCTTGCCAGTGAAGATGACCTGCATGTAGCCGTATCCATCTCTGAGCGTGACGAACATGACCTCCTTCTGTCTCCGCTCGCGGTGCACACGGCCAAAGACCCTGACGCGAGTACCCTTGACATCCTTGCCATTGCCGAGGGTGATCTTGCTGGCGTCGGTGTCGTCGAGCTTGATCTTGAGGGGCTGGGGCAGCGTGGTGTCTTCCTCAAGGACGACCTTCTTGGCCTCATCGAGGACCTTGTTGCGGGCGGCCTCCTCTTTGCTGCGCAGAGCCAGCTGCTCCTGCTCCTTCTCGGCCTTCTTCTTCTGCGCTTTGGCGTAGTTGACGGCCTTCCTCATGGCAGCCTTGGCGGCATCCTTCCACGCGAGGCGTGCCGAGGCGTCGGCGCCTTCGGGCAGCTCGCCCGTTACGCTCTTGCGCGTTTTGAAGGCATTCTTATCGTCGCCGCGGGTGAGGACGGCGTAAGCGAGCGACTTGTAGGGCGAATCCTCGGTGCCTGTCTGCTGAGGCGTGTCGAGACCGACGTCTTCGTCAATGTAGTACGTCTGCTCGGCCATGGTGGGTGCAATTGGGCCCGACGTGAGGTTGGTGTGTTGAAATTCGGCGGTGGTTTGGCTTAGGAGTCATGCGCGAGGATCTGCCCCTCGTTAGCGGGGGCCCTGCAGCACTTGTGGTTTCTGATAAGATAAGCTCACCACCTTCACTTGATCTGGTCTGAGTACCTATTCATTGCCTCGACTACAAAGGTACCACCATGGCTGATCCAAGCTTATACACCTACCCGTCGCCTCTGCAAGGCTACGAGGGCCTTGAACCTTTGCCCAGTGACATAGCCGCTGACGGGAAGTCATTTGTCAATCCCCCTGCTGCGGCCAAAAGCGAGGCATACCGTGCCTTTACAACCCCCATCACCAATGGAACCCGTGGAGGGTTTGATATCCACATCTACTTTCTCCAGACCGAAGCCGATGAGGTCAAGTATGCCACGGAGCTTTGGGAGCGCATTCGGCGAGAATGTGAGGGTGTTGTTCAGCACGCACTGCTACCGTTTTGCTGAGAGCCACGTCAGTTCCCGAGCTGCGCATCTATAAGATTTGGGATAGACCCCTGGGCCCGCATCCGATTGGAATGTTTGAAGTCAATGTCTTCACGCCAGGTAAGGGCAGACGAGACACGGTGATGAGGGCGGCGCATTGCTGAGAGCATGTAAATAGAACAATTCGGGGCCTTTGTCCCGTGGCTGGTAATCCACCGGGGGCCGCTGTCGGCATTAATCCACCCCAACACAGACGACGAGGAGAGGGACCACACGCAGCGGGCGACGTGGATGGGGCAGCCGCTGCCGCTGAACTTGAAGTTGTTTAAGCGCAGGGAGTGAGGGAGAGTGGGAGGGGAATACGGGAGAATGGCATTGTGGATGGGTGGGTGGGTGGGTATATAGTGTATAGCTGCAGCTGCAATGCACCGTCCAGGGCTTACGCCGTCTCGCCGACAACCTTCTTCTTCTTCTTGTCCTTCTTGCCCTTTTTGCGATCGCGCTTCTTGAGGGCAGACATGCCGACCTTGCAGGCGTCTGCGTAGCGCAGGTAGAAGGCGTCGAGGGCGTCGGGACCGACGACGGTGCTCAGCTTGATCTTGGGGGTGTCGGAGCGGGCAGTGCCGGGCCGCTTGTCGCTCTTGTTGTTAGAGACGCGCACGAGTACAGGTAGTGGCTGGTCGGGGTGCGTGTCGGCCAGGGCATCGGCGGGGGCGGCGGGAGCGTCAAAGGTGAGGCGTTTTTGGGTGAGGTAGACGGAGCCGTGGCCCTTTTGGCGGTTGTGATCAAAGAGACGGGCGAGCTGGGCAAAGAACTGGGGCGCGGGTCAGGGCAAGCGACTCGGGCGCACTATGGCGAGGGCCTACCTCGTCATGGCTGAGATGGGCTTGGGCCATGGTGGCTGTGGTGGTGGTGGTGGGGATGGGGTGGTGGTGCAGTACCTAGCAACTAGTACCTGGTACCTGGCGGCGGGTTTGGATTGGGGTTTACTTAGTTGGGCGGGCGGCGGCGGCGAGAGACGTCGGACCTCCGTCTGCCCGCTTGACTGACTTTTTTTCCCGCTCCTATCCTCGACACGCCGACACAATGCGCCAGCAGTATGGAGGCCCAAAGTTGCCCGTCGAGCTGCGCTCCCAGTTTGGCGGCGATCCCGCCCACCGCAAACGCGGCGGCGGCGCCCGCAATGGCCCTCCCAACCGCAAAGACCGCCGCAAAGCCGACCGCGAGCACAAGAAGACGCTGAGAGCCCAGCCGCGCAATCCGCCCCCACCGCCGCAGCCCCAGTCGCAAGCACGCCCGCGCAGTGCCCCCGACTCCCTCAACCCTCCCGACGACTCGGACGTCAACTGGGACGACAGCGACGCCAGCGACACCAGCGACGCCAGCGATGCTGCGCCTGCGCCCGCGCGGCCCAAGCCCATCTTGAAGAAGAGCCTTCCCTCGGCCGACGAACCTCCGCCCCTGCCCGCCATTGTCCCGCGCGCCGTCAGGGACAAGCTTGCCCAAGATGACAAGGAGATCGCTGCTTTAGAGAAGCGCCTGGGCGTGCGAGGGAAAAAGAAGTCACAAGCCGATGATGGCCTCGACGATATCTTTGGCGACCTCGGCGGCGACTTCAGTGACGACGAAGACGCCGCCCTCGAGGCCCATACTTCCAAGCGAAAGCGCGCCGGCGACGACGACTGGCTTGCAAGCAAGAGGCGCAAGGCACTCGGCCTTGCATCACAGACTCCCCGTAGCAATGGGGGCGACGAAGACGGAGATGAAGACGAAGACGACCAGCTCGACTCGGCTGGCTTGACCTCTGGCGGCGACGACGACGATGATGACGACGACGACGGCGACTTGGATGTCGATCTAGACACCGACGACGGCGACGATGGAGGCGGTGACTCGCTAGACGACGGCGACGATTTCGAGTCTGAAGATGAAGAGAGCGACCAAGATACGCCCACCACTAAGCCTCGGATACGAGAGAATCCATACATCGCACCTGTCGCCTCCGGTGTACAGCCTACCAAATACGTACCGCCTGCCCTCCGAGCACCACCCGCCTCCGATGCCGAAGCCCTATTGCGCCTCAAGAGACAGATCCAAGGTCTCATCAACAGACTCTCCGAGGCAAACATACTATCCATCTTGCGCGATATTGAGAAGATTTACCAGGACAATCCCCGCGGCTATGTCAACTCGACCCTCATCGACCTGCTGATCGGCATGTTGTCCGATCCCTCCGCCCTCCTCGACACTTTTTTGATTCTACACGCTGGCTTTATTGCCGCCATCTACAAAGTCATAGGTCCCGACTTTGGTGCGCAGATAGTCGAACGCATCGTCTCAGAATTCGATCAGCATTACCAGCCCAACAAAGAGGGTACTGGTAAACACACCACCAACTTGATGTCGGTTGTGGCTGAGTTGTACACGTTCCAAGTCATTGGCAGTAACATTGTCTTTGACTATATTCGCTTCTTCCTTGACGAGCTGTCAGAAATCAACACCGAACTGCTTCTGAGAATCGTCCGAGCTGCTGGTCCGCAGCTCCGACAAGATGACCCATCGGCTCTGAAGGACATCGTTGTTTTGCTTCAGAAGAGTGTGGCCAAGGTTGGCCAACAAAACCTGCCTGTCCGAACGAAATTCATGATTGAAACAATCGACGACCTAAAGAACAACAAGATGAAGACCGGCCTCGCTGCGTCGTCTATGGCAAGGGAGCACACGACGCGAATGAAGAAGCAACTAGGCACGCTAGCAACACGAAATCTAAAGGCCACCGAGCCGCTGCGTGTGGGGTTAAAGGATATCAAAGATACAGATAAAAAGGGCAAATGGTGGCTAGTTGGCGCAAGCTGGCGAAATGAACCCAACAGCAACGAACCCGCCACTGACAGCAGAGGCACCACCGCCAGTAGCAAGCAGCGTGGCATCGTCCTCGACGACGACGGCGACGAAGAAGAGAGCGGCGAGGTCGATCTGGTCCAACTTGCCCGAGAGCAGCGGATGAACACCGATGTCCGCAGGGCCATTTTCGTCTCAATCATGTCAGCGGGCGATTTCCAAGACGCCCAGGTTCGACTGAACAAGCTCAATCTGAAGAGGTCGCAAGAGGTCGAGATACCCAAAGTCATCATACACTGCGCAGGTTCGGAGAAGACATATAATCCGTACTACACAGTGCTTGCGCGCAAGGTATGCTCGGATCATAGGACACGAAAAAGTTTCGAGTTTGCGCTCTGGGATATATTCAAGAGTCTTGGGGAAAATCAGGACGGCGGAGAGGACTCGGAGGAGGAGCAGGAGGAAGATGCCAAGGACGTGTCGCTTAGGAAGCTGGTCAACCAGGGCAAACTCTATGGGACGCTGATCGCTAAGCGTGTGCTCTCGATGACTTGTCTGAAGAACCTCAACTTCCCGTACCTGCAGCCGAGAACAAAGACGTTTGTCGAGGTACTGCTCGTGACCGTCATCTTGGAGACGCAAAGGGGGTCCAAGGAGACACGAAAGGAGACACCACTGCTGCAGACCTTTGTTGAAGTGGACCAGGCGCCGGAGATGGTAGCAGGGCTGCAGTTTTTCCTCAAAAAGGTGGTGAGCAAGACGGAAATTGTAGAAAAGGCAGAAAAGGAGACGGTGCGATGGGCATGCAAGTCGGTGATGCAGGTGCTGAACCGTGTACTAGCTGCGTCGACAATGGAAGAGGAGTAGGCAGGGTAGAGGCAGTAGTGATAATAGCCATCTTGTTTGCCCAGTTTAGTCTCGCCCTTCCATCGAGCGTGTCGCGGTGTGAGTGTTAGTGTGAGTGAGTGTCAGTGTTGACGTGGTTGATGGATTGACGACCCAGACTGGTGGCCAAGCCGCGCCCCAGCCTAGCCGCAGTGGCCGAGCGCTGCTGGTGCAGTCTCAAACGGCGAGCGAAGGCTCGACTCAACCACACCTCACCACCCATTGACACCCGCCATCCGCCCTCCTCCACCCTCGCCCACCATGTTCCGGTCTCTGGCTCCCCGCGCCATGCAGCGCGCGACGCGGCCCGTGTCCAACAGCACCTTCTGCGCCTCCAACATTTACTTCAAGAACAGACTGCGACGCGGTTATGCGTCCGAAGCCGGTCAGTCGCCGCGCCCCCCGGCCCTGTGCCCCTCCCGCCGCCTGCGCTAACACTCGTACAGAGGAAAAGGACCTAGTCATCATCGGCGGCGGTGTTGCTGGCTACGTTGCTGCCATCAAGGCTGGCCAGGCCGGCCTCAAGGTCGCCTGCATTGAGAAGCGCGGCACCCTCGGCGGTACCTGCCTCAACGTCGGCTGCATCCCCTCCAAGTCGCTCCTCAACAACTCGCACCTCTACCACCAGATTCTGCACGACACAAAGGGCCGCGGTATCGAGGTTGGTGATGTCAAGCTCAACCTGCCCGCCATGATGAAGGCCAAGGACACATCCGTCTCCGGCCTGACCAAGGGCATCGAGTTCCTCTTCAAGAAGAACAACGTCGAGTACATCAAGGGCACCGGCGCCTTCCAGGACGAGCACACCATCGCCGTCAACCTGTCCGAGGGCGGCGAGACAACGGTCCGCGCCAAGAACGTCCTCATTGCCACCGGCTCCGAGGCCACACCCTTCCCCGGCCTGACCATCGACGAACAGCGTGTCATCACCAGCACCGGTGCTATTGCGCTCCAGGAGGTCCCCAAGAAGATGGTTGTCATTGGTGGCGGTATCATTGGTCTGGAAATGGTAGGCATCCCTGCACGGGTCTGTTGACTTTTCTAATAGCAAGCAGGCATCTGTCTGGTCGCGCCTCGGCTCTGAGGTCACCGTTGTCGAATTCTTGGGTCAGATTGGCGGCCCTGGCATGGACAACGAGATCGCCAAACAGTCCCAGAAGCTGCTCGCCAAGCAGGGTCTGAAGTTCAAGCTCAACACAAAGGTCACTGCCGGCGATGTGAGCGATGCCAGCGTCAAGGTTAGCGTCGAGGCCGCGAAGGGTGGCAAGGAAGAGACAGTGAGTTTGACGCACGCCACCGCTCGGACTAGAGAGCTAACCAGTTGCAGCTCGATGCTGATGTCGTCCTCGTCGCCATCGGTCGCCGTCCCTACACTGCCGGTCTCGGTCTCGACAACATCGGTCTCGAGACCGACGACAGGGGCCGCCTGATCATCGACCAGGAGTACCGCACCAAGGTCCCCCACATCCGCGCCATCGGCGACGTTACCTTCGGACCCATGCTTGCCCACAAGGCCGAGGAGGAGGCTGTCGCTGCTGTCGAGTACATCACCAAGGGCTACGGTCATGTCAACTACGGCGCTATCCCCTCTGTCATGTACACCCACCCGGAAGTCGCTTGGGTCGGACAGAACGAGCAAGAGCTCAAGGCTGCCGGTGTCAAGTACAAGGTTGGAAACTTCCCCTTCTCTGCCAACTCGCGAGCAAAGACCAACCTCGACTCGGACGGTATGGTCAAGTTCCTGTCGGATGCTGAGACCGACCGGATATTGGGCATTCACATTATTGGAGCAAACGCTGGAGAGATGATTGCGGAGGGTACTCTTGCTCTGGAGTACGGCGCTAGCTCGGAAGACGTTGCCCGAACATGCCACGCCCACCCCACTCTTGCTGAGGCCTTCAAGGAGGCTGCCATGGCAACATACGACAAGGCTGTTCACTACTAGATTATTGATTTCCTCGAGTATGCAGCCATCTTCTGGAATCAGCGGCATGTAGTTCGAGCTCTCGAGCGGGGAGTTGTGAATAGTATCCTGTAATATAACTGATGCTTCGCGTGTTCAAAAGAAAATCAATATGAATGGACTGGCTTCCACTTTTGGTTCCTGGGTAGTCATGGCCCTGGCCCAATGGTTTTAGCGTGAATTCTAATCGATAGGGCTAATAGCCGGCGCGCGTCGCGTGTACATCGCGTGTCGACACGCGTTCTCCGACCGTACCCTCTCCACTCATACACGCACCACATATTCCACCATGAGCATCACCGAGCTCGAGGTACGCTGCGATACACTGCGAAACGATCTGAAGACATGGGAAAAACAGTTTGCTGCGCAACACAACGGTCAGAGGGCGGAGCGCGAGGACATCAAAGCTGACGCAGTAATCTGTAAGTATGCGCACAAAATTCCCGGTCATGCTTTGCGAAACCAGCTAACTGTCCTCAGCTCAGAAGTACAGAGAATACAACAGACTGAGGACGCAATGCTCCCTCAAAACAGCCTCCCAGACTCCGGGACCCCCTGCAGGTCGTGCCCAGACCCCCGTTGAAGAGAACACGTCGGAAAATCTGCCAAGACCCGTCTATACTACGCCGATGAAGAGGAAGAGGGGAGAGCTGGAAACGATAAATGCCATAGCTCCGACGGTGGAGCTTTTATCCCCCCAAGGCCCTTCCGTCATCGGCCCAACCCCGCAGCGCGATGGCATAGTCCTTGGATTGTTTGATCTGCTTCCCGCAGCAACGCCGAGCAAGAAAAGAAGCGTGCTGATTGATGTGGCACCGAATGTACTTCACACACCCAGCAAGAGCATCTTGGAAGTAGTAGATGAGATATCCCTTGAATCTCGGGCCCGTGGGGATAAGACACCGCTGTCAGCCGGGAAACGATTTATGCTAAATCAATTTGCGACCCCAAAAAGGAGGAAACTAGAAGAGGATGACACACCGACTTCGGGTTTGAAAGGACTTGCCACACCTGCGTTCCTCCGCAGAGACAACATATTGGGTGCGATCGACGAAGTGGATGAGAACACACCACGTCCAGCGCCTTGGAAACGTAGGAGCATGGGCAAGAGTTTGACGGCTATGATTCAAGACATGAGAAGGAAAGAAGATGAAAGGCTTGACGAAGAAGCCGACATTATGCGAG
Source organism: Neoascochyta sp. HWLR27 (assembly GCA_019775935.1). Lineage (NCBI taxonomy): Eukaryota > Fungi > Ascomycota > Dothideomycetes > Pleosporales > Didymellaceae > Neoascochyta > Neoascochyta sp. HWLR27. Next base: position 6,984 of record WODD01000172.1, on the reverse strand, counting down.
AACTGGAGATGGAGGAAGACGGTGTGTATACGCCAAAGAAAAGTAAAACACCGCATGTTTTAGTGCACGACAGTCAGGTTTCGATGCCTTTGGGTCCAGATCGTGGCTATGAATCTGCCGAGGATGACAGTGAAGGTGATGAGTTGTGTCTTGACGGAAAGCCGAGGAAGGTTTGGAAGAAGAAGGGTCTGAAGAGGCAGACCAGACGTGTGAACAGTAAGCTCGGATACACTGTTTCGAGAAACGCAAATACTAACAGTCACAGTGCGTCCGAGCCTTGCAAAACCCAAAACTCAGCCCGTATTTCAATCAGTCGACGATGATTCCGAAGACGCACTACCGCAGGTGTCGGAGACGCAACGTGCAGACGGTGATTCAAGCCCGCGTTATCTCTCAGACTCGGACGAGGCGTCTGATTACGCAAGCGACGACTCACACACGGCAAGAAAGCAGAGACCGCCACTGGAAGCAACAAAAAATTCAAACGACACGCAAAGCAACGAAGGGTTCGTCAAGACGGCCGCGAAAAAGATCAAAGCTACCGCACATGCGAACTACCGGAGACTCAAGATCAAGAGCAAGGGCGGGACCAGCGGGGCCAGCAGGAGGGGGAGATTCGGGCGAAGGTGATATGTTTGGTTCAGCTGGCAGTAGTCACTCCATGCAGAAGCGCGTATCCATCTGCGAGCTATGCTCAACATGGATTGCAGGTTGTAAAAGACAATGTAATGTTTGGTTAACAGCCACAAGATGTCCTACTATTCACTTTTGGACGCTGTGAGGCAATGTGACCATCTAGGTCACATGAACCACAACAAGAACCATGGTGCTCTTCGTCTTGTCCTCTCCAAGCCCAAAAGCTTGCTTTAAACCTACCAAGTTCACAAATACAAAATCCTTTCAAGAACCATGTACATGAGATATTGGGTTTTCGAAGGCGCGTCACAGGCGCCAAGCCGCTACGCTGCGCTGTACATGGATGCTACCAGCGCGACGGTCAGGCCCCAGACTACTGCCTTCACACGCCGCATCACACCCGCGCCCCAAACCAACGCATCCCACAACCCCCGTTCCACATACTCTTCTTCACCGCACAACATGGCCGATAAGGAGCTTCAGACAGCGCTGCAGCAGCTCCGCCAGATGCTGCAGTCGCGCAATTACCAGCAGTCAACCGCGCTCCTCTCCAAGGCCAAGATGGCACTTTTGAGTCTCAACGCTCTCATTCCCCAAGAGAAGACACCGCGGAAACAGCTACAGTCAGCACGCGAGACCCTCGAGCTTGGCGCCATCATCTCTATCCGACTCAAAGACACGGTCTCCTTCACCCGCTACTTCCAACAGCTACAGCCCTTCTACTCGCTGCCTGAAGCGGTACTACCACAAGATGGCGGACACGCTAGCAAAGTGACTGGCTTGTACCTGCTACTCCTGCTGAGCGATGGTGACTATGCTGGATTCCACACGCTCCTTGAGACACTTGAGGTGGCGGCGGCGCAGGCGGGGCGGGGCCTGGAAGACGATCAATTCATCCAGTACCCAATCAGGCTCGAGCAAGCACTTATGGAGGGTAGCTACGACAGGGTATGGGGTGAGACAAAGAGCGAGCGAGTGCCGAGCGAGGAGTTTGGCATGTTCTCCGAGGTACGTCACTAGTAGGCCACGACAGGCCCTCGCTAGCTTTTCGTTTCCATCTCTATTGAGAGCACAAAAACTGACTGAGCCAGATCCTCATCCGCACCATTCGCAAAGAGATTGCTTCTTGTAGCGAACGAGCGTACCCCTCCATTCCCATCTCTGACGCCAAGTCCCTCCTATTTCTTGAGTCTGAAGGCAGCGTTGTCGACTTCGCCAAAGAGTGTGACTGGGTAGTCAAGGACGGTCGGATATACTTCCCGCAGCAGGAAGACGATTACCAAAGCAAAGACATCCTCGTCACGAGTGACCAGGTCATCGAGAATACATTGGGATATGCGAGAGAGCTGGAAATGATTGTGTGAGCCCCCGATAACATGCGCGGCGGAACGAAGAAGCATACGGCTTTACAACAGACACATCAAGGCTGAGGAACAGAAGCTGGCCGAGTGGAATAGCCACTGCAGGTTGCGGTCTAGAGAACACTAATCATAGATCCATAGGAACGAGTTTTGTCAATGACAAGCCAAGCAACGACCAATTTAACTTACTGTGCTGGAGCCCATTTGCGGTCTGAATCTGTTACAATTGCAAGCTGAAAAATTGTGTGGCTCAATGGTGTGCTGTGTAGCTAGGGACCTAGAGATACCTACAGCAGACGTCGCCAGGCGCAGGCACTGACGTAGGTAGGTAGGTGCGGAGTGGACCCTGCATGCATGAGTCGCGAAATTTCCAGCTCCCGCCGAACCGTGCCCCTCCACTGCATACTGACACTCAGGACAGCACATGGAACTACCTAATAAGCAGTATGGACGACCCTGCTTTTGATACTGAAACAGACCTCCAGACTCAGAGCATTCTGCTCGCCGCTGCCAACCACGACATCCCTGCCCTGCGTAATCTCCTGCGTAACACGTCCGCAAATGTCCAGGATGCAGAGACTGGATTCACACCTTTGCACGCAGTAATCGCTGCCTGCGAGCCCGAGGAGAGACGTCGAGCGCAATTGGATGTTACAGATAGCTCAAAGGAGTCTGGTCAGTCGGACATGGATGCTGCAGTCAAAACATTGAAGCTGCTCTTTGAAAACGGCGCGATTTGGAACGATCTGGATACGAACGGCGAGACCCCCGGCTGTATAGCGTACAGATTAGGCTTAACCGACCTATACGAACTTTGCGTCGATGCTGGCGTGCGCGCAGAATTACTTCTGAGCCGTCTGGACGAATACCAGCTGTTCGCAAACGTCGATTCGGACGAGGATGAGGATGAAGGTGCAGGCGAAGACGAAGATGACAAGGACTGCAAAGAAGAAGATAATGAGATGGAAGATGAGCATTCCAATGGGGCAACGCACGTCGACCAGGATATGCAAGTCACGAATGCAAGCGAGGAGCAGCTTCAGGGCGACGCATCTACGGAGAACCCCAACTATCTGGCCTCGACTTTGACTTTTGATAGAGATCGGCTGCTGGATGACTCCGCAAATGGTGTCATGATGGAGTGGGAAACTGCTCTTATGCGTAAATCTGCTGAGCATTTGCTACCCGATACAGGCCTGCGAGTGCTCAACGTGGGTCATGGCATGGCGATTATCGATACCATCCTACAGGAGAAGAAGCCTGTGTCTCATCACATCATCGAAGCCCATCCGGACGTCTTGAAACGCATGAAAGAACAGGGCTGGGATAAAAAGCCGGGAGTCGTCATTCATGAAGGCCGTTGGCAGGACATTGTCCCCGCGCTTGTTGAAAAGGGAGACCTGTTTGACGCCATTTACTTTGACACGTTTGCCGAGGAATACAAGGCGCTCCGCGAGTTCTTCACAGAGTATGTGATTGGACTACTGGATCCTGCAGGCGGTGTCGATGGCCAGGGAGGCAAATTCGGCTTCTTCAACGGAATGGGTGCCGACAGACAGGTTGCATACGACGTCTACTGCAAGATTGTCGAGATGGATCTCTTTGAGGCTGGGTTTGACACGGAGTGGGACAAGGTAACAGTTCCTGATTTGGACGAACAAGGAGAGTGGGAGGGTGTAAGGAGAAAGTACTGGGTCCTGAAGGAATACAGGTTACCCACGTGTGCATTCATTAGTTGAAGCAACCCCGCGCCGGACAAGACATCATACACGGGCATGGTACTTCTCTTCCATCGATCGCTCGACTCAATCACTTCATCAGCCCATGCTCCTGCAGTAACGCATTGTACCTCCTTTGATGGGGTTCAACAAGTTGCTTCGCTGCTTCCGCTCCTACTACAGGCAGTCGTCTCAGCCCTTCGCTCTTAAGCTTCTTGGGGATAGTCTTTGGATCCAGCAATCCGATTTGCATCAATACTGAAGCTTGGTCCCAGTACATATGCTCTGAAACAAGCTTGCCACCCTTTATAGTTACGACCTAGATATGATGACAATGCAAGTCAGCAACTACTTTCAAAGCGAAGGCGTACACCTGGGGAACCAAATCCTGTCAAGCTAAAGGCACCCTTCAGTCCTAGATAATGGAGAGAACATACTGCGATACGTCAGTCCATGGTAACAAAGAGAGCGAAGCCTGCCTGCATATGAGAGGCAGCGCTGTGGCACAAGTTTAGCTTGTTCCGAGATCCACATACCGCTGACCATAGGTATCTCGACGTATCTGTCCGTTGGCTGTATTCCTGGTAGGATCCAGTCAATCTCGTCCGAGTGTGTGAAGGACACCACCATTTCATCTACGACCCGATCCGCACCTATCGTCCGTGATACCAGTCGGATTTGGAAATCGTCAACCAGACTCGGTATGAAAAACTCGCGATAGAACTCCTCGAGTTTTTTTCTTCCAATGCCACCTTGCATCGTTGGCAGAATGCTAACATGAGGGCTGCGCTGTGTCATGTTCTGCACTACGCCCATACTGCCATGTTCCGGGACTTCATCTTTGTATTTGAAATTCCAAAGGCTTTGCACAACGGGTTCCAAGTCCACCTCTTTGCGAAATCCTCTTCTGACACATGCCAGCGCCCTGCTCCACGACAAATTCGCTTCGACTTCCGAATATGTGTTCGATGACGGATCAGCAAATCCAAAGGCGCAGTTCTCGTATCGGTATAGTTTCCACTCACACATCTCGGAGCGTGGACTGGTCTGACTCAAGCCAGCAACATGAATCTGAGGTCGTGACGACTCGGGGTACATAGTCCTGGGTCCCGGTAATATATGTGGGTAGAATGCGACGATGGCGCAGCATTTTGCGAGAGGCTTCGTGGCTGTCCTGAGGACTATACTCGCTGCTTCACCATACGCTACGATCGCATATTTCTCGCCAAGCTCAAGGGAACTGCCAAGAGATTTGAGGGTGCGAATGTAAGCGGATTGTGTAGAAGGGTCATAGGGTAAAAATGTCGCGTCGAAACCCTCCTCTTTCCACGCCAACAGGGCTGTCTCGGAGGGGTGAGGAGACGAATCCGTCAGGAAAACACGTGGCGGACCGGAGTTGAACTTGAGGAAGCCTCCTTCGCCAGGCTGAGATGCAGCCATAGACATCTTGGATGTAGCTCGACGATGACAGGGAACTAGTATAGGTTGGCGAAAAATAGTAGGTACACTCGGCAGGAGCAAAAGGTCTTTTATGAAGGAACTCGTATTTGAAGACGCACCGATGTGCCCCACCAAAACCAAGCTAAACTCACCACGTTTAAACGTTTGGTTCTCAACCGCAACTTGACAATGCACTCTTCTATTCTACGATACAGTAGATACTATAGATAGATAAATTCAATTAACCTGATTTAGTTCCTTAAGGGTCCATGCAGGTGTAGAGCTATGTATCGTGTCTAGAGAGAGGGAAAACTACTAACGTAGGGAAAAACCTCTCTTATCCGTTGTACAGCAGCCTTGTAGCGCCTATTGTATAGGCGTTACCTTGCTTGCCCTGCTGTTCTTGTGCCTGTTGTACCGGTAGAGGTGCTGTGCACACTTCTACAAAACCAGAGTTTGCCTATTCAACCTCGTCTTCTCCCATGTCGCCCTGGGGCTGGGTTCTAGAAATCGTAGCGTTACGATTCTGAGGTGCCCCACTTGTTGCTGTCCTGTGCTGCAGCCCCTTTGTCCTGTCCTCTCTTGCCATTTCCCGGGCTATGCCGAATGGTCCTAGTATCCCCTGCTCCAGGAAACACCTAGTGACTACACGTAGCCCTGATGTAGTGGAGAGAATTGTCACAAAGTCGGATGACGTCGCTTCCTTCAGCATCTCTTCCCTGCCTGCCTTGGTGTTTGGGCAGAAGAGCACTACGTGTTTTGGGGTCTGTTTCGCCCATTCGCAGCTACACGCCGGGGATGGGCAGCCTAGGACTCTCCTCCGGTATAGGTATTCGTTCAGGCCGACATTTTCCGTGCGGAGTAGTGTTCCTATCGTGCTTTGGGCCTTGGTTAGTGAGAAGTGTAGCCGGCAGGTTACTGGGTTCCATTTGGCAGCCTTTGCTGTTGAGCGGTGTTGGCGTTCCTGCTCCAGCTGGGTTGTCCACCTCGCCTTTCATTGGGTCGTGATGTGCTCCTGGATCCCCTTTCTTTCCCTCGCCTGCCGTCCCTTCACTGTTTTCTCTTGTCCCTGTAGGACTGGCGGTCCGGCCACCTTGGCTGCAGCCCCCCGATCCCCATTCGTCTTGGGGGCGTGGGTGGTTTGGATCGAGGCACCATGGCCCAGGTCCTTTGCCGTATCCAGCCACATGAGTCCTGGGTTGTTTTTGCTGCTGGTCCTGTTCTGTGCCTTACTGCATGCGCCAGGGCCAGGCTCTCCATATGGAGGTGAGGATGAGGATGACTGTATTTGTGTGCTCTGTTTTTTTTTTTTTTTTTGGAATCATTTAAGTTGACCATAGCTGTCGCTAGCTAAGTCCAATGATGTGACAAGGGCTTGTCCTTCAGTCACCACCTTGCTACCCGAGCCTCTCAGGCTACC
>WODD01000169.1:301282-354988 GCA_019775935.1 Neoascochyta sp. HWLR27 | reverse complement strand
GTGATGGCATTGTTGTATAAACTAGAGGTAGGCTGCATTTGGTGAGGTTGGACCGCTCGCTTGGGTTGGACCGCTCGCTTGTGAACTACGTTAGTACTAAATTTTATACATGTACAAATAACGAGGCTAGTAGGAATGCACGAGATACGTTAGTCTCTGGCATCAGGTATTTCATCAATTTCGAATCCTTTAGTCATTCCTCGTTAAGGCCGTCCAGGTAGCCCTCAAGCTCGTCGCGCAACTCGTCCTCGCGCTCTTGGGCAATGACGACGCCAAGTTTGAAGCGCACTCTTCCCCTCAGCTCTTCCAATGGCTCGAGCAAGCTCTTTCGGAAGGTACCGTCATGCTCCTGGGAGGCACCCCTGACGGAGACGGTGAGGGTGTGCAGACAGGGAGCGTTGTCGCGCAGCAGAGCAACGTGATCAACCAGCCAGGCGTGCAGAAGGGCGGGGTTGATTTGCCTGGGCAGGACATTCCAATGAAAGACAAACTCTACCTTGGACATGCGGCGGACGGCGGCGGCGACGGGGGGTGTGAGCTTGTTGCGGATGGGGATGAGGGCTTGGGAGAAGAAGCTGAAGGTGGCCTTGCCATAGTAGTAGGCCTGTATCTGGTCGAAGAGGGGGCGGCAGGTGAGGAGGAGACTGAGTGGGGGCCCAAGCTGGTCTACGGAGGAGATGGACGAGGGGAAGCGGAAGGGATAGCTGTGGGGGGAGTGGCGGGAGAGGTGGGCGAATATTTGGTGGCGGATTTCGAGGGGAAGGTTGAGGAGGTGTGGCGGGTGTTTGGGGGTGTTTGTGTCTGTGTTTGTGGCTGCGGGCGGCATTGTGTGGTGTTGAGTCAGGACTGGTATGGGTATGGGTGTAGGTATGGGTGTAGGTATGGGTGTAGGTATAGGTACGGTGTTATGGTTTGGGGGGGATCGACAGGGTCCACGTCCACAGGGAGCGGTTGGTAGTTAGGTACCTAGTGGTAGCGCCGCTGTGGGCGTCGCTGCGACGATAGCACGTGTGGGTGATGCAGATGGCATAGGTATACAACAGTATAGTAGGTAGGTGGGTATTCTGGGCTGAGCATGGGCGAGGCGATCGGGGCGGTCGAGACGGCGAGATGAAACGGTGCTTTGATGGGCATGCAGGGTTGACCGCGGCGACGGCATTTTGGATTTGGGCACCAGCACCAGCAGCTCCTCTCCCTCTCCCTCTCTGCCCTCTGCTCGCCCACTGCTTATTCATTCGTGTCCATGCCAGGTCCATGTCATGTTCATACCTAGTCATTCATATCCACACCCACACCCACACCCACACCCACACTCTTCTCCCTCTCTCCACCACCACCACCACCAAAAACACACCTCGCTGATGTCTGCATGACGCACGCCCACGCCCACCCCCACACGCGACCTCGACTTCGCCCACGCATGTGCCCCCGCTCCGGCGCCCCTCGCCCCCAACCATGGCCACTGCCGGCCTCGAGCGCAGCGTCTCGCAGACGTCGACCCTCTCCACCTCCAACCCGCGCAACCGCAGCATCCAGCGCGTCCGCCCTACCAAGCGGCCCTCGACCACGTCGCTCCGCCGCAGCCGCAGCCGCGCCCCCTCGCCCGCAGACGACTCCAAGAGCCTGACGTCGTTCCCCTCGCTGTCGCCCAGCCCCGACCCCGACCCCGAGCCTGCCCTCGCCCGCCTCAACGGCTGGTTCAAGCCGAATACCGCCACCGCCCCCGCCCCGGCCCTGCCTCCCGACGATGCCACGCCCAAGCAGCTCGCCCTTGACGCCGTCAACACTTCCATCCCGGCCTCGGCCTCGACGCCCACCACCCCCACGGTCCGCAGAGTCACTCGCTCCAGCCACCAGATGGTCGGCAGCCTCATGGGCCTGTCCTCGGCCGCTCGCGACCGCTCCGACCGCTCCGCCCTCTTCGACGACACCCCCGCCGACCCCGCAAACGCCCCCGGCAACCTGCACTTCGCCTCGGACCAGCACATCCGCGACGCCCTCGCCCACACCGGCGCCGTGCCTCTCGTCCGCCAGCTCGCCGCCGACCTGGCCCAGCGCGATGCCCAGGTCACCGCCCTGCGCCGCCATGCCGAGGAGCGCGAACGCATTCTGCGCCGCATGTTGCAGGAGTGCGAGGTCTCCAATATGGATATTGAGGCGCGTCTGCGCCAGCTGATCCGCCAAAAAGAAGCCACCGCCCTGCCCACTGCTACTCGCTCCCGCGGCGACAGCGCTCTTTCTGGCCTCCACCCCGACGATCCCATCGAGGACCGCCTCGCCCGCGCCATCGAGGATGAGGTGGCCCAGCACCCTGACGCTCTCGGCATTGACTCGGGTCCCACAGACGCCGTCTCCATCGTCTCCGTGACGACGCACGACCCCAGCCGCGCCAATTGGAAGAACTACATCTGGAACGGCGCGAGCCGTAAGAGCAGCCGCGCCCCCTCCGTCGCCAGCTTTGTGGACCGCGAAGCCTCGAGCCTCTCTGCCCAGAACAGGTCGCGTGCCTCGAGCGGCGCCAAGGCGACGCGAAAGAGCATTACCAACGATACGTTTACGCCTCCCACCACCGACAAACCCAGCGGTGCCGTTCCAGCTCTGCGTAGACTGCAGAGCAATGACCACAGCGACTCGCTGAAAAGACGCTCTTCATCTGTCTCCCTTGCTAGCTGGGCGCTCAAAATGGTCGCTGGCAACACCCAGGCCGGCAGCGCCAGTCCCGTCAGAGGCCGCAAGCGTGCCGGATCAGGCCCTAATAACCGGACTCCCTCGCGCGACTCTACTACAGTCAAGCCTGCTGTTGCCGGCGCGCAGAAGCGCGGTCGGGCTATGGGTCCAAACGGCACCATCAAGAACATCAACACAGACATGGTCGCCCCTCTACAGCCAGCACGCGGTCTCAGCAACCTCGGCCCTGTCGAGATGGACCGCATCCTGCCGGAAGATTCGCGACCTCCCACGCTGGTCCAACATCACAACCGATTTACCGCAAGTAGCGAGTACCTGACTGATCGCTTCGGCTTCATCTACGACCAGCGCCGAAAGAAGAGGCAGAGTGAGGCCGCAGCAGCGCTGAAGCAGCAAAAGCGAAACAGCAATGTCGAATCGCTGGGTGGTGGTCGGTCGGTCGTCAGCATGATGAGTCTCGAGGAAGAGGCAGAGTCTGCTATTCAGGACCCCTCCCGGCCCTCGAGCTCCGGATCTGACCGCCAACCTGCGAACAAAACATGGGCAGACTACCTCAAGCTTGCGACACAGCCGACTGAGCTTCTCTCACATACTCCGTCGGCGGCGCCCATTACAACAGTGACAGTCGAATCCGAGCCTGCTCCCAAGGCAAGTCAGATTACCCTGACAAAGCGCGGATCTCTCCCCTCATCCAGCATAAACCCCGATCCCGCACCATCGCGCGTCGTCTCCAACCATGCAGAGCTTTCCGTCGTACCGCAATCTCCAGGACCCGCCACCCCCATCACCCCATACCCGCCCTCCCAGATGGATCCCGTCAAGTCGCTGCTCGACCAGATGAGTGAGGTGCACGACAACATACAGAAAGAGAGAACCGTAACCTGGAATGAATTCCTGCGAAAGGTTCGCGCTGAACGCAAACGAGAAGGCGATGCAACTGCCGATGGCAACTCCAAAGCGCACGCAATGCCCGAGACGCTCCTCACGGATGGAGAGGTGATTGGCGTAGCAAGCCTGGGCAACAAGGGCAAGGTGGGACGCGCAAAGTGGCAGGAGTTCCGCCGCCTCGTTCTTGGAGGCATCCCCGTCACCTACCGAGCCAACATCTGGGCTGAGTGCAGCGGTGCAACGGCGCTCCGCGTCCCTGGTTACTACCAAGATCTGGTCAACAATGGCATAGACGACCCCGTCATTGCGACACAGATAGAGATGGACATTACGCGCACACTTACCGACAACATCTTCTTCCGCACAGGTCCCGGCGTGCAGAAGCTCAACGAAGTGTTGCTAGCCTACGCCCGCCGCAACCCCGAGGTTGGCTACTGCCAGGGCATGAATCTGATCACAGCCTCCCTTCTCCTCATCATGCCCACTGCTGAAGATGCTTTTTGGATTCTCGCCACCATGATAGAAAACATCCTCCCTCAAAACTACTACGACCAGCATCTCCTCACCTCGCGCGCGGATCAATCGGTGCTCCGCTCCTACGTCGTGGAGCTTCTTCCCAAGCTCTCGCAGCACCTCGATGTGCTAGAGATTGAGCTGGAAGCGTTGACCTTCCAATGGTTCCTCTCCGTCTTTACCGACTGCCTCTCCGCCGAGGCCCTCTTCCGCGTCTGGGACGTAGTCCTCTGCATGCACGACGGCTCGACATTCCTCTTCCAAGTCGCGCTCGCGCTCCTCAAGCTCAACGAGAAAGCCCTGCTGCAGTGCGACACGCCCGCCGACGTCTACCACTACATCAACCACCAGATGACCAACCACGCCATCAGCATCGACGGCCTGATCCAAGCCTCGGACGCCCTCGGCAAGTTTGTCAAGCGCAAAGACGTCGAAGACCGCCGCCAGCGCGCCGTCGCACACGAGCAGAACCTCATGCGCCAGCGCGAAGAAGCCCGCCAGGAGCGCGCCCGCAAACGCGCAAGCCAGGCATCCGTCGACCCTGCACCGCCCACGCCGCGCGACGCCGACGACGAGGATGCCGCCAAATCCATCTCGGCTAGCCTCGACGCCGAGCTCGCGCTGCGCACGCCTATCAGTGGCACCAGCACGCGCAGCGACGAGGACGTCGACGCCGAGGCGCTGGCGCGCGAACTCGAGCTGACGGAGCGCACGCCCATGCCCATGGAAGAGGAGGTCATGTGGCGGGCGTGAGCTCTACCACCACCACCCCGTTGAGCTGACTGGACAAAAGTTGATAGTCATGTCTCGTCGGCTTTTCCTTGTTCACCCTTTTTCTGTTTCCCAAACGCCGACGCATCGCATCGCATCGCATCGTCTGCGCTTTTCCTTTTTTCTTCCTTCCTTTCTCCTATGTCACATTGCATTGGGTCGGCGCTACTGTGTGCAACTGCGAGACGCAGCATATATATATATACCCTCCTTGTCTTGGGACTTTTGTCTAGCTTTCTTTTGGACGCTTGTTTTTTTTTTCGTGCTTGCGGGTGCGTGGCTGCGTGTCGGGCAGCGCGTGCCGGGAGGAAGGGGGAGAGAAGAGTGGAGCGATGATGGGGGAGGACGAGAATGTAAGGGGGGGCGTGAGTAGAAAAGTACCGCCTGTAAAGATGAACATAAACATAAACAAACACACATTTATTCACCCTAGCATAGTGGCGGTACGGTCCTTGATTCTACCTTTCTGTATCTCCTACTCGTCCGCTCCTCGATCCCCTCCTCTCTGCCGGCAACTCGTGCACAGCCGCCTGATCCAGTTCCGACGGCGGACCACACGGCTCACGTTGCTTGCCCACAGCGACTCCCTCACCCGACTTCTCCGCAGCGCCAACACTCGCACCTTGCATCGCAGCCGCCGCTTGCGCTCTGCGCCGTCCGCGGTACAACACCCACGCCAGCACACAAAGCACCGCAACGGCGCCCACGGACCCAAGCGCAATCCCCACTTTCGCACCTACAGCAAGCCTGCTCTCCTCCTCGGGCAGCGCGCACGACGCCAGCGCACACACGGGCACCTCGTCTTGCGGCACCGATGGCGTCGCGGTCGGCGAGTTGTGGGCGATCGACGACGACACGGCTGTCGCTTGCAGAGCGTATGTCGTTGCGGTTGCTTGGCTGTCGGCTGAAGAGATGACTAGGTTCGGGCCGTTGAGGCCGCGCTTCAGGTCCGCGGGCGAGGTGACGAGGTTGAAGTGGCATGCGTACGGGTAGGCTGTGTGCGGAAGGGGGTTCTCGGCTTGCGGACTGTAGCGGGTGATGCCGCCGGCGGTTGTGACGTTGCGCTGGAGCCCTGGTGCGGTTAGCTGGTAGTGTGTTGTGAGAGTGAGGAGAGAGGTGTCATGCATGTGTATGTGAGTGTGCCTTCGTCTGGGGAGCGTTGCTCATCACACCACAGGTAGAGCCATGCTTCGGGGAAGTTGGAGGTCCACTCTACGTCGATGCTGTCAATGACGTTGATGGCCATCACGGGTGAGCTCGGTGGGTAGGCGAATGAGACTGAAAGAGACGCTGTTGACGTGCTGGGTGAATCTGGGGATTCATTCTGGGATGGCGACGGTGTTGGCGATGGCGATGCCATGTCGTAGGCTGCAGGCGGTGTTGATGTATATGAGGGGGGGCTATCCCCATATGCTTGCGTAGCTGTAGAGCGCAAGGTGCACAACCAGGCGAGAGCCCAAATGATCTTTGTACTACCCATCTTCGTGTAATCTTGGCCTGGCGAAACAATCGATACTGCTGGCCAGAGCGGACGGTGCCGTGAAAAGGTAAAAGAATCGACTGGCGCAGGCAGGAATATCTCTCTCTTAATATGTGGCTATCAGGACGCCGCTGAGACCGGTGAGCATCTACATTCCAAGGTGGTCCATCGCACGGGGAATTGGATACGCAGAGCATGCATCGTAATCTCATCCTGCATTCCGTTACAGGAGCGAGGGACAAACGATGAGGTCAGCACCATGGGGAAAACATGGACTTCACATTGGCAGGCACTGGTCCTGAAAGAGCAGTTGCTCGCTGATCCGCATCGATCGAAGGAAAATAGACTTGCAATACACCCATAACGAACTATCAATCCTAAACGTTCAAGTCGCGTCACCAGCTTGCCTACGTTCTTGACGAGCCATGTTCACTCGAAGCTGAGATGTCGAGCCCTTCAAGCGCAAGTTTCGCGGCGTGCTCGTCGACCATGTACTTGATGGCAAGATATTGCGGGCTTTGAGCGCCAAATGTGGAGAGAGCGTTGCGTAGGGAGGATTGTAGCTGTCTGCAGGTCAGCTTCTACCCGTTTTACGTGATGCAAGACATTGGACAGTAGAGACAGACGGCGAGGAGGAGGTCGTCTGTTGGAGGTGGCATTGTGGTTATCTGTAATAGGCAGCGAGGTTGAGTGAAATATGCAGACGAATGAAAGCTTTAACAAGCTTTCCGGTGAACTAGATGCAGTGCGGGGTCATTTAGTGCCGCTTCACTGTCGAAGTGCAAAAAGAAGGTTATGTGAAAAAACACCAATACAAAAAGATGGAAGAATGGAAAATACGAACCCAAAAAAGAAGGCGAGTGCAAGAAAAAAAAACATCAGTGCATAGAGAAGACGATTGCACAGTAAACTAGTGCAAAAAAATGACATTCAATGATCAGAGTGGGATTCGAACCCACGCCATTACTGACTGCGGTATTTTCGGTGTTTAGACGAACCTAAACGCAGCGCCTTAGACCACTCGGCTGGGTTGGTGTTAGTGGAAGATTTCCTGAGGTCGGGAGCGACTCAAACTTACCCATCTGACCTTGTATTGGAGATGACAAATTCTTCGAGAATCATCATACTTATTGTTATTTACATTGCCCAAAGCAAAAGTTTGCCCTGCAACTTCTTCTCTCTGTAACAAGTACCTAAGTCGCTGTAAGGACTCTACAAGGTTTTGCTTACTCTGTTCTCTTGTATGCTCTCATAAGAATATAGCTTGGACACACTGTAATACTCTATCTACCCGTTTTAGAGGCCTCGTGTTTGTCAAATTTCAATGCTTAAGAGCAAGGTTTTAGAGCATTCGTGGTATGCAGAGAAACCCTACTCTTATTTTCTCTTCAATTGCCAGATCTGTTTCCAGACATAAGACGACTTACCTAAACGGGTACAATACTTCACAAACACATTCAAAACGGTAATTACTTCTATCTATTGCCTTGTCCCAGAAAAAGATATACGGTAGCTTTTTCATGCTCATATCCTCAAACTTTCAAGGTCAGTAGAGAGCAATCCGTTTCGTAGTTGGTCAACCTCTCCTTCACCCGTTAATTTGTGCAGGGTGCACGTGCCAGACCTCGGGTGGCCTAAACCAGACAGCGCCGAGCTTCTCCGCAAAACCCCAAGGTACTCATCACCAACAAGTCGACTCTGATACCGTTTGGTCAGCATCGCTGCAGCTGTTCGATCCACCTACTCTTCCAGGGGCATATCTTCACGTTGCATCATGGTTCAAGTTCAACCGGTTGAGAAGCTCCACTCGGCATGCGATGAGTGCCGTAAGTGTTGTCTTGCTCAGGTGAGGTTAAGCTGACAGGCCAGGTAGGAAACCGGAAGCTGAAGTGCTCGGGTGGGGCGCCGAGATGTGTCCGGTGTGAACGAGAGTCAATAGACTGTATCTACTCGCCTAAGAAGCAGATGGGTCGACCAAGGAAGAGGAGGAGAGAAGATGCGCCCGAGCTTGCGACGGAAACAGCCACGGAGGCACCTATCTCTAACGACAACGGGCACGATACCAACTTGAACGAGAGTTCTACACCACCATGCTATGATAACTTTGGTCTCCAGTCCCCGCCTGATCTGCAGGACTTGTCCAGCGGGGTGAATAATTACGAGGCCATACCGCACGACTTTCCTTACGCTGAGACACATAATGGAACAATTCAAGTACCCACCCCAGAGTAAGGAAACCCATGTGCTAGTTGCTACCCGTACTTACCAGTCCGCAGACTTGGCCCGGACACTCCCGTTGACCCCGCTCTGTGGTTTACTCAATCAGCCGAATCTCAGCAGCACTCCGGCCAAGATTCGTCTCCAGATCAGTCTTCACTAGCGGCATGCACTTGTCTTTCACTTTCATACCTTACTCTTATGGACCTGCAATCGATGTCTTCGCTTGCCTTTCCTCAAGTCATCATCCCGCTTCGAAAAGCCATGGACACTATCGCGAGCGTCGTCAATTGCCCCGTGTGTCCGAAAGAAGGGTTCAGTTCCATCCAAAACGTGCAATCCATCGTGTCTCTGTTCAAAGCCGTAGTAGAGAGATTCCACAAAGTTTTAGACGAGATAGATGCCGAAGCAGCGCGTCTTGAGCAGAGCGGTCTGAAGAAGCCGTACAGGATTGGCGACAACAGCCCTGGACTGCGACATCTTCATACTGGAACGCCAGACTGTCCCATGGGCTTCAACATAGATATAGAGCCCCGCGACTGGAGAAAGCTCGTCAAGACTGCGCTGAAGACGGAGGTGTATGGCGGTGGCAGCAACCAAAGGCCGCTGATGCTGCTGCTCAAGGAAGCGGAGGCACGGCAAGCTAGGTGGCACGTCAATGCGGAGTTCCACTGTGACACAAGGAAACGCATGTTTGGACCGAATCCGTCCAAGATATCCTGCGTGGCGCTGGGCAGCGACTTCATCAAATTATCGATCGACAGAATGGAGTGGGAATAGGCATGGTGATTGCGCAAGTGATGCAAACAGATGTCAGACATGCTGATAGAAGCTATAAAATGGCTTTGCTAAGCACTGTTTGCTAACCACCATTTGCTTACGCGAAAGACCTGGAGACTTACAATAAAGACTCGGACTCTGCAGTTACCTTAATGGATAGCTTGTACACAACAAGAGCAGAAGAAATCATGGAATCTAGGCCCCATCAAAGCACCAAGCTAGCTCATGTTACACTCAACTCCTCGCCATAGCCCACCAATTTGATGGTGTCAAATGGTTCAAAGGGAGGCCCTGGAACCAACAGAAGCCGACGGAGATGGCCCATGTCGTCCCCAAGATGACTGCCAGACCGACGATTCTAGAGTTTTTCCACGACCAGGGCTCATTGTCCTGCATCGCATGTTAGCTTCTACCCTCAGACTTCGGCTGGCATGTAACCTTACACCGACATCACCTGAGAACCCTTTCTCGATATCACTCGGGCGCACCACGGCCTTGACGGACTCAATGTAAACTGAGAAATCGCCATCTTGGGCACCGAAGAAACTGGGCTCGATTAGCAGCGAAACCCAGCCGGACTCGCAGAGTCGACATACCTCCTGATCATGATGCTGAAGCGTTTGACATTCGCAATGTTCAGCTTGGGCGCGTCCTTCTTCTCCTTGCCACGATACGTCGGCCTCATCGCGCTCCAAGGCACAAAGAGCGAGTCGCTTCCCGACGCCTTGAAGTCGTACTCGTAGCTGATAGTCGACTGCTCGCGGCCGTTGGGGTCGAGCGGCAAGATCTCGTCCTTGAGCACAAACGTGTACTGCTTACCGTCGGCTTTTTGGTCGCGCGCCAGCTGGATTAAGATGCCATCGTAGCCTGCGAGATTCCAGGTCCGGTCATCGCCTGTGGTGCGCTGGCTGGCAAACCCGGCGCCGCCCAGCGTCTTGATGTCGAGGTTGCCATAGAATCGGGCCTTTGGGTGGGATGTGTCGAGATAGGACTGTGTCGGGCTTAGTCAGGTGTTGCTTTGTCGCTATATGTGCGTACCTGGGACTTTCCACCTCGCACTCGGTCGTCGCTCGATGTCCAGTCCTTCGCTTCCCAGCCTCTGTGGAAACGTCAATACCAGGACGCTGTTTGTCTCTTGCAATAGCTCTTACTTGTCACCGCCAAACAGCACAAGGTCGTTTTGCTTTCCCATGATTTAGTTGTTGCGCGCCGAATCAATCGAGGATGAAGATGTGAAGCTCCAATAGCATGACGACACTGACTTCATATCCATGTCGTGCAAGCGGTCCGTGCGCCAGCGTGTGAGGATCGCGCGTGAGGCTGCGAGCCACCTGAACGCGCTTTCATCCGAACTGTTGTTGTACAAAAAACACATACAAAGACGTACATTGTTATATTATGGATTTCAGAGACTTGGATCGCATGGGCAGCTCGGACGAAGCTATTGTGGACGAGCCGTACCAACCTTTCTATAGCATGTTCATGCACAAGCCGGTCCTTGTGAAGCAGTTAGAGAACCGCGTCGTCACTATATAAGCCAAGCTGATGTGTGTCAGAGACAATGAATACGACCGTGCTGCGTTCAAGGAACGGCCGTTGCTTGGTGTGCTGTTGTTTGACAACGTTGCTTCAGAAGCGCGGGATATTGCGGCCAACGAGAGAAGTGCGTTGCTGAAGTTGATGAGTGATGTTGGAACTGACGGACTCTGTAGCATTTCTTGCGTGGTTGAAACTCAGCATGTACATGGCGATTGTGTCCGTTGCGATCGTACTATCTTTCCACCTGAAATCGACGCCATCAAGTCTGGGCAAGTTCAGACAATCATCTCGACTCGTGAGAGGGAAATTAACACAGCGTAGAAAAGAGTTTCGCGCTGCCGTTGGGCATTGTTTTCTACTGTCTTGCAGTGGCGTGTTTGATTGCTGGGCTGGCCAACTACATCAGCACAATTTCAAGTTACAGCCATCGAGAGGCATTAGTACAGAGCGGCTGGAAGACACAGACGGTTTTTGTAATTGTCTCAGCTTCGATCATTGCGACTTGCATACTGTTCCTTGCTACGAATGCCGAGAAGAAGTAGACAACTCTGTCATGCTCGTATACTTCGTAGATACAGCGCGTCTGCTTTCTCAGCGCGCAAAATGTCATGTCATCTTGCCTCTTTACTCAGGCGATACTTATGGTAAACGCTCTCCATCAAAACCCCTCCGAAGTCTCTACTCAGCCTCAAGGATAGCCCAGGTTGAGTCATCAACCGTTGTGTAGATCACTCCTCCCGCCAGCAGATCGTCACCAGCCCTCGCTACATCGGCCGACTCAATGCCGAGCTTCGCAGCAATCTCGTGCTGATGCAGACCTTCGTTGGACTGCGGTGCTTCCCTCAGGTATTGGAAAACCTTCTTTGCGACATTGCTGTAGCCTGAGAGGTCGGTCCCTCCAAAGTTGTTGCCTCCTTGCTGCTGAGCAGCGCCTCCAGTGGCAGCACCTGCGCCTGCACCTGCATTCGCAGCGGCACCACCAGGCGGGCCACGGGTAAAGTACAGGTGCACGGCGGTGGCCTCGAGCAGATGGTACGAGACCTCGTTCATGTCCTCGACCGGACGGATGATCTGGGCGCCGACAGATCGTCGCTCATTAAAGCTCTTCAGCTTTCCCCATGCTCTGCAGTACGCACCCTCGACAAGCTTGGACTTGACTGGGTTGTTCTGGTCGGCTGTGTCTGTATCGACCCACTGCTTGACTTCGATGCTACCGGTTCCGTCATCTAGCTTGTAGGTGGTGTTGGTGGTCTGTGTTGAGATATTGCGTATTTGGCCGACAAAAGTGAGCTGGGAGTGGGGTTAATAAGAGGTCGAGGGAGGAAAGAGTGGCGGCCACGAACCTGAGAGACGGTGGCGCCGTCAATTTTGAACGTGTCTGCAGCAGTATCAGGCTGAGCATCCAGAATCTGCTTGATGGTGACAGGACGCAGAGAGTCCTGTGTGTAGTCTCGTCGACCGCCGGGGCTCTGCTGGCTGCCGCCTTCGCCGGGGATGAACCCGCCGCCGCCAGCACCGCCGCCGGCACCGTACGACGTATATGACGTCTCGTAGTTATTGTAACCTGCACATGTTAGCAACCAGGACCAAACACATACTCCGACTGGGCTGCATACTCATTATCGCCGTGTGGCGGACCTGACGTGTTGCAGATGCGGAGGGACAAGGCAAAACCAAAGGACGCGTCTGACGCGGACGCGCTTTGCCCGCCCCCACATGACTGCCTGTCCGCCGCCAAGAATGCGCCCCACTTTAAAACTATTCTGGATCCCAGAATCTGGAAAATCGCATCCCGCCGCTGCAGCAGACATCGTCGCCAGCCAGTCTTCACTTGCTGCCTCGATCTTCTTCCACGCCTCGATCGATCATGGCTCCCCGCGCGAGCTCCCCCGCGCTCTCTGAGAACGAGTTTGACATTTTCGACAACCTCGCCGGCAGCGACAATGGCGAAGAGCAGGGAAACAGCCTCGGCGCAGACCTCGGAATCGACCTGGATATCGGCAGCGATGGCGGCTCCGACGACGAGGCATTTATTGCTGCCAGGCAGGCAGCTTCGAACCGCAAGGCAATAAATGTAAAGGGTACTGGCAAGAAGGGCGGAGGCTTCCAGGCAATGGGCTTGAACGCACTGCTTCTCAAGGCCATTACACAGAAGGGGTTCAAGATCCCGACTCCGATCCAGCGCAAGGCCATCCCGCTCCTGCTCCAAGGCGACGATGTCGTGGGTATGGCGCGCACGGGTTCCGGAAAGACGGCCGCCTTCGTCATCCCCATGATCGAGAAGCTCAAGACGCACTCTGCCAAAGTGGGCGCCCGCGGCATCATCATGTCGCCATCGCGTGAGCTTGCTCTGCAGACGTTGAAGGTTGTCAAGGAATTTGGACGCGGCACAGATCTCAGGACAATCCTGCTGGTCGGTGGTGACAGTCTGGAAGAGCGTGCGTACACCCCCCATCACCTTGTCTAAACCCTGTGCTAACCCTCCCACAGAGTTCAGCTCCATGACCACCAACCCCGACATCATCATCGCCACGCCCGGTCGTTTCCTCCATCTCAAGGTTGAAATGGGCCTCGACCTGTCCTCTGTACGGTACATTTGCTTCGACGAAGCCGATCGCCTGTTCGAAATGGGTTTCGCCGCCCAGCTCGCTGAAATCCTGCACGCCCTGCCCACATCGAGGCAGACGCTGCTGTTCAGTGCCACGCTGCCCAAGTCGCTTGTCGAGTTTGCGCGCGCCGGCCTGCAGGAGCCCAAGCTGATCCGTCTCGACGCCGAGAGCAAGATCTCGCCCGACCTGAAGAGTGCGTACTTTACGATCAAATCGGGAGACCGCGACGGAGCGCTGCTTTACCTGCTGGACAAGGTCATCAAAGTGCCCATGGGCGAGACGGACGCTGCAAAGAAAGCCAGGGCGGAAGAGGCTAGGATTGGTAACGGTAAGAAGCGCAAGCGCAACGACAACGGCGCAGGCAAGGGTGCCGTCGAGGAGTCTACCATCATCTTTGCTGCGACAAAGCACAGAGTCGAGTACCTGACAGAGCTGCTCAAGGGACTTGGATATGCAGTTTCATTCTGTGAGTTGTGCCGCGACTACATGCAGTAACATTGGCTAACTATGACTAGTGTACGGAAACCTGGACCAGATCGCACGAAAAGCACAAGTGGAGGAGTTCCGCGAAGGACTTACCCGCATCCTCGTCGTCACCGACGTTGCCGCCCGTGGTGTGGACATGCCGCACATCAACCACGTCGTCAACTACGACTTCCCCTCGCAGCCCAAGATCTGCGTGCACAGAGTTGGGCGAACTGCCCGTGCTGGACGCAAGGGTTGGGCCTACAGTCTGTGCCGCCACGTCGACCTGCCGTACCTGATCGATCTCCAGATGTTCCTCGGCCAGCGTCTGTTGCTGGGCCGAAGCAGCGAAGAAGCCAACTTTGCCGAGGACTTTGTCATTGGCAGCCTGGCCCCATACCAGCTGGAGTCGTCCGTCGAGATTGTCAACAAGCAGCTTTCGGACGACGAGGATCTGGCCAACTTGCTGAGCGTTGCTGAAAAGGGAGAACGTCAGTACCAGAGGACCCGCAACCAGGCAAGCAACCAGAGCGTGCAGCGATCAAAGGAGCTCGTGGCATCTCCCCACTTTGCCGACACGCACATGCTCTTCAACGACCAGGTGCACGACGCGCTGCGCGAGAAGGAAAAGATGCTTGAGCGGATCCAGTCGTTCCGGCCGGCCGAGACCGTCTTCGAGATTGGGAGACGCGGCACCGGCAGCGAGACGGCAGAGATTATGCGCAAGAGGCGTGAGCAAGTGGACAGGCAAAAGACGAAGCAGCGGGCGAACGCTCTGGCGGAGGGCCGGCCCGTCGCAAAACACTTGGCAGCGGCTGGTGACGCTGACAACGACGACGACGTCGTCGAGGCCGACTCGGACGACGATGACCAGCAGGCAGCTACTGGCGGCTACGACTCGGACTCTGACGAGCTCGAGGTATCCGTGTCGATGCCGTCGTCCAAGAAGCCGGCCAACGACGACTTCCGCGAGGGCGAGTTCTTCATGTCGTACCTACCCAAGGAGAACTACGCCGAGGAGAAGGCCTACGGCGTCAGCGGCGGCGACGCGGGCAACAACTTCATGACGGCGGCACGGTCGGCCGAGATGTCTCTGGTCAACGACGAGATCCAGGGGTTTGCCGACGCGAGCAAGCCGCGGATGCGATGGGACAAGAAGTCGAAAAAGTACGTGTCGCGGGCCAACGACGAGGACGGGTCCAAGGGCGCCAAGATGATTCGTGGCGAGAGCGGGCAGAAGATTGCAGCGAGTTTCCGCAGCGGGCGGTTCGACGACTGGCGGCGGGCCAACAAGGTCGGGCGGATGCCTCGCGTGGGCGAGCTGGAGGGCTCCGGGCGCGGGGGTGGTGGTGGTGGTGGTGGTGGTGGTGGTGGTGGTGCCGCGGCCATGGGCGGGGCGCGGTACAAGCACAAGGCCGAGAAGGCGCCCAAGGAGGCGGACCGGTTCCGCGACGACTACCACGTGCAGAAGAAGCGCGTCGACGAGGCAAAGGAGAAGCGCATTGGCAAGTTCAAGGACGGCACGGGCAAGAGCGAGCTCAAGGACGTGACGGCGGTGCAGCGGCAGCGCAAGGTGGCCGAGCAGAAGCAGCGCAAGAACGCCCGGCCGTCCAAGAAGCGCAAGTTCTGAGGTCGGAGCTCGACGGTGCAGGTTTGGAGTTTATTGTTCAATACCCGGCTCGTGTTGGTAGTAGCAAAAGGCAGTTTTTCAATAGAATTCATTTTCCCGAAAGGTTTCATTGTGCCGAAGGTTTCGTTCTCCCGAAGATTTGATGCTCCCGAAAGATTTTGTGCTTCCGAAGGATTTCATTTTCCCGAAACAAGTTGGTTTTTTCTAGACAGCTGGAGAGAGAGACTGTGTGTGTGTGTGTGTGTGTGGGTGTGTGTGCGGGTGGGTGGGAAGAGACAGGGGGCAGGGCTTTCCTGATTGACATGATGTATCGAGTTAGTTGTTCATTGCCCGACGAATTGCACAGCGAATGGACTACGTGGAACGATGATTTGGATTATTTATTCAGTTTTGGCGTGGGAGACTAGCGACCGTTTGTGGCGCGCTGCAAGGCGCAAGACGTGCTGCGCTCTGTCGCAGCAAAGGGGGACGGGGGAACAAACCTTGTGGGCAAGTAGACTTTTTTGCTTGCACAAGGCGGCGGCGGCAGAGGAATGGTAGCGTCACGGCGAGTACATTTGGATTCGCAATCGGGGCAAGCGTGGGTGAGAGTTGCCGATCGATTTGTAGGGTAGCGAAGCCAAGTCAGACCACCTTTAGTACCCGCGCCTCATCGGTAATGTGCGACCGAGAGTAGGCAAATCCTACAGGATGCCCGTCGTTGTCGTTGGTCTGACTGTGCCACCTGCGCACGTCCGACAATGGGCGAGAGCAGCGCGCATTTTCAGCTGCGGCCCGGCTTTGTTCGACCGTGGTGCAGCGGCGGCGCCCACTTATTGCAGATTACAACCCCACCCAGATGTGTGAATGAGTGAGCGTGTGCGCGTGTGTGTGTGCTGCTGCTGCAGCAGCAGCAGGCCAAAGCCAATAGCGGCTGCGGTGGTGGTTGAATTGACAATACTGGCAATTGTGGTACAGCATGCGCTTCCAGTATTGACCGGCTCCGAGCTTCTGCGGATTGGGGTTGACATGCTGCAGGTCAGGTAATGAAGGTCGTCGGCTGTTGGCTGGGCGGGGACTGGCTACGTTGTGATAGAGTTGGGCGCGCCTATCGACGCGAATAGAGTTGACACTTGACAGGTTGGCCGGGTACCTGTAGGCAGCTATTGGAGGACGGTGGCGGCCGCGCTGCAGCTCGCACCAGCAGCAGGCAGCAAGCGAGACAGCGGCGGCACGTCATTGCCGAGGAGATTTTTTACTTTTCACTAGGTACTGTCGAGGGGGCCACTCGGACATTTGGGTTGGTTGGGGCCAGTGCAATGTCGAGGGCGAGGTAGGGCGCTCACAGGCGCGCGCTGGCTAGCGTCAGCACCCACGGGCGACGGACGGACGTCAGCGAGGGGACAGGGACCTGGACATGGACATGGACATGGACATGCAGGTGGATGGATGCATGTGTGATTATCCGGCCTTTTTCTAGAAAAGCCTAGAAGACCGCCACAATAACCTTGTGCTACGTCGCCATGCTTTGTGTCAGCGGCACACGAGCTCGGCGACCACGCGATCAGCTGGCGGCGGCAGCAGCAGCAGCAACACAGAGGAGATTTGCGAGGGCGCGTGTAATCATGAGCCCAGGGCGTCGGAGCAGCTAGAGGCGACTCAACGGGATTTCAATAACGATAGCGGAGAACGGAAATAGGGCCAACGGGCAGGCAGACATGGGAAGAGTGGCTAGGTGAGGCGAGGACGGAGCGAGTGCCTCGATTGGGGCGTAGTGGTGACATTGTGGCAGGCGTGGCTGCCCAGGTGGGCAACTTGGTCGAGATGGGTGATGGACGCCTCATGGACGGAAATTTGGGATTCCGTCGTGGGACTCGGTTTGACTGAAAGGGTGCAGGATGGAGCAACGGGGACGGCAAGGGCGTGCAGGCGTGCAGCAGCAGAGGATGAGGGATGAGGGCAGAGGCAGAGGAGGTGCATGCGGAAGTCGGCACGGCCATGAAGAGGGCAGCCAGCCGCCTGGTCGGGCCGCACCCAGCGCAAATCGGGGAGGGTTTAGAGCAAGGGGGGTGTGAGCAGGGGCAGGGCAGGGCGGCATGGGTGGCCGAGGTAGCTAGAGCCGCCTAGCGCATGGCGACCGACAACGTGTTTGGAAGCCCAGGCACCGGTTCGTAGATCCCGCGGTTGAGGCCGCGAGCCCTGTCGTGGCACTGGATCCCGGGCGGCAGGCCAGCAAGGAAGCAGGGAGGGAGGAAGAGCGAGAGCGAGAGAGGCAGGCGTCGCAGGCATGCTGCAGGGGCAGCGAGGGACTCGATGCAGACAGCGAGTGCTGCTGCGGCGGCGGCGGCGGCGGCGGCGGCGGGCCAGCGTCTGACCTTCTATTATTGTCGCCGTGGCCGAGAGGATCGGTGCCGCGGTTGGGATGTGGGTGTGGATGGGGATGGGTTGGGGTTGGGGTTGGGGTTGGCGATGGGCCTATTTTCCGCCACGACGGGGGTTTGCCGATACGGACGGACGAGGGTGGGCAACGGTCATGCAGGTCAGTTGGCGGCTGTAAGCGGGCCAGGTGGGCGAGCGGGCGGAAGTGGAGGGTGTTGTGGTGGTGGTGGTGGTGGTGGTGGTGAAGGTGAGGGTGAGGGTGAGGAAGAGGACAGAAACAGCAAGAGCACGACGACGACGACTACGACGACTACGACGACCATCACCATCACCATCACCATCGCCATCAGCAACATGACCACCACAGCATCAGCATAACCATGGCCAACCACTACAACTAGGCACCCAGGCATGGCGCGGGCCGGACAGCCGCCGAGGGATATGTGCAAGCGCAGCGGGCGAGGCGAGGCCCCCGCGGCGTCAATGCTCATGCTGGCGGGCTGGCGTCTGCGTGCGGTCGGGCACTTTACGGCGATCTCTCGACGGCAGCAGATTCAGATCGATAGTAGGCACATATTAGCAGCTAGTCGAGGCTATCAGAGCGCTAGGACTACCTAGCACCGCGGAGCATTTTCTTGGGCATGGCTAGGTAGGGTAGAGTAGGGCAGCCAGCCGTCACGCCGGCCTCCAGCTAGCCGTGCCGTGCTCGTACTCGTACTAGGAGGCAGACAGCATGACCAGCATGACGAGCATGGCAGCATGGAGCAGAGCATGACGGGCGTCGGGCCTAGTGCATGAGTGCTGTTTGACGCTGCGTGTGAGGCTGCCACGAACAAACTCTGGCGATGAGGCGCCGAGGTGGACTGGGCTGTCCATAGCCTGGCTGTCTTGGGATCTTTGTCTCTCTACCTACCTTGGCTTTGGTGTGTCTGGCGGTGCGTGCGTGCGTGCGTGCGTGAGTGCCCGCCCGCCCGCGGCGCTACGCGACGACGGTTCGGAAGGCAGGGCAGGGGCGGTACTAGTTAGGCGGTAGGCGACGTGACAAACATGGTTCCGCGGCTGCTCCGACGCTGCCACCCTCTTGCTGTGTTGGTGTCTGTTTGTGTCGCTCATCGATGTCATGTCGCTTGATCGCTTTGCGCTGCTCTCTGCTGCTGCTGCTGCTGTCCCATAGCCCCATAGCCCCATCCATCCATCCACCATCCATCCATACCCCTCCCAGCACAGCCTTCCCTGTTCCCTGCCCGCCTCACCCTCCCTCTACCCACACCCACACCCTCCCAGGAACCATCAGCCGAACAAGGCCACCATGCTGCCCTCGTCCCCAAATCACCCCCACCCCCCCTCCCGTCTGTCTCGACCTCTGCCTCTGCTCTGCCCCTCCTCCTGCTCCCACTCCCGTCGTGGCCGGGCCCTCTCCCTGCCCCCGTCTCAGCGCCTCCCGTCGCCTGCGCTTGTTGGCCCTGTGCCTGAATCTGCCTGCACCCCAACCGCAGGGTTCACCCGCGTCACCAAACGCCCTCCTCCACTCCCACTCCCTCTCCTCTTCCTCTCCCGCCCCTCCTCGCCCGTCCACACGTTAATACCTCGACCCGGCCCCCTCCGTCTTGGACCCTCCCAGCCTGGCCTACACTAACGACGACACGACAACACGTTTGACCCATCTCCTTCTCCTTCGCCGGTTGATTGGAACCTTCGGCTGCTCCCAGCCTCGACGCCTGGCGACACCATCCCCACGGTACGTGGCCAATCTTTCTCCTGCCCTCGACTCCTCCCCTTGTCGCCCCGCCTGCCCGCTGCATGCATGGCCCTGCCTCGCCCTGCCTCGCCCTGCCTCGCCCTGCACCCACCATGCAACCCTCCTCTCTATCCGCTTTCCCTCGTCTGCGCCTATTCTCTTCTGCGCCTATTAGACTGGTGCATCCAGCTCTCTCTCTTACATGTCGTCCATCCTCTCCACCACCAGCCTTGTCTTTCCTTGTCTTTATTCTCTTCCTTCTCCTCCAGCTCTTCCGACTCTTCCCTCGCCATGCAGTCCCCTCGGCCCGCCGCCGTCAGCCCGCTGCATGCTAACTCGCTCTCCCGTCTAGACCACTCTTGTCGTCAAGCGATGCACAGTCTGTCCTTGCCGTGTCCGACCCTGCATCCGTCATCGCCGTTTGGGCCATCTTCAGACCCGGACAACGGCCTGGCAAAGCTCTTCCAAAAGTTCAGCCCTACCCGGTCTGAACACCACAGCTATCCCTCTCCTCCCATGTCAGAGCCTCATTCCCCGACCCGCCGCTCAGCCCAGACTGTCGAATCCGAACACCGTCAGTATGCTGCACCTGCAACTGCTCCCCCGCTTGGTGAAGCTTCCCTCTCACTACCCACGCCCTCGTCTGCCCACTTCGACCCAAGGCTGCCCGCGCCCTTCCAGCCTCACCCCCAACAGCGCCCGCTGTATCCTGGAGAGCCCCTGTCTACACACCAATCCTATCATTTTCAGCCCGGCCGGCCCGTCGAGCACCCTCCCTATGGCGGTGGCCCAGCCCCACAGAGCTACCCGTATCCCTACCCATCTCCCAGGACGCCTTCCTACATTGGCGCAGGACCGCACCCTGGCCTCCAGGCACAGCCTGGCGCCATGATAGCCCCGCCCCCCAGCAGGTCCACAAAGCCGGCCAGGAGGACAAAGGCCCACGTTGCATCTGCATGTGTCAACTGTAAGAAAGCACACCTGAGTTGTGATATCCAACGTCCCTGCGGTCGTTGTGTTGCGTCGGGAAAGCAGGTAAGACCACATCTGACCAGGCTGTGCTAGACGTAGGAGCTGACTGTCAAATCAATAGGACACCTGCAAGGACGTGCAGCACAAGAAGAGAGGGAGACCGCGGCTGAGGGACGACAGGGACTTTGTCAGACCCGACGAAGGAAGACAGCCCCCTAATCTTACCGCAAGCGCACCGGTTGCGTCGGCCCCAGAGGCCTTTCCTCGCCAGGACCCCTACGCAACTCCGCGTTTCCATCCTGCCGCCGAGCCATCCTACGCTCCAGGAAGGGTAGCGCAACGAACCGACAGCGTGGCAGGCCCTCACCCGCCGGCGATTGCGTCTTCAACCCAGGACAGATTCAGCAACACTGGCAGCCATACCGGGCCGCTGCCTTCTCCGTACGCCGCGGGGCCTGATCCAGGGCATCCATCGTTGCCAGTTGCGTTTTTGAACCTCGACCTGGTCATCCAAAAATCGAACCAGGCGTTCCAGGATCTGATCGCTTTCCTTGGTAATGTCGGAGACAAGCACCTCGGAGAGATGCTCGAGCCACGGCAGAATGAGAGCTTGCTACGACTACGCAACGAGCTACGTGACGAGCGAGACGATCGCGAGCCGGCGTACATGGCACCCATAACGCCGCTTGGCCACGACCCCATGCGAGTCGCCATGGAATCGGTCGTCGATAAAGATGTCGATCGCATTAGCCAGGGCTTCACAGATAGGCCCATGGTCCTGAGTTTTCGCCTTCCTAACAACCAGTATCAATCTCTTCAAACTCAGATCCGCCTTGCCAAAACGTCGCTGTATTTTGTTACCTTGGTCGTCCACACTCCGCCGCGGCCTGCCAGGCTCCTTCATCCAGCCCAACACACGGCTCCTCAAGCGCCGCCGCAGCCCATGCCTGCGCCGACCCCTCTTCCTGCACGCAACTACACCCCACAGCAAGTTCGACCTCCTTCTTCAGCCAGCTCCGCACCGAGCTCGCCCTACTTCAACTTCTCTTTCGCCCGTACTTCGCTCCCAACCTTCAGTCCCAACTCTTACGCCGGCAGCCCCACATACGCCTACTCACCAACCACAGGCCCAGAATCCAGTTACTTCCCTGCTTTCAGGCCCCATTCGCAGTCCGCTACGCAGCTGTCGCCATACTCGACCATGTCCCGCCCAGGCTCAGTCACTTCGGATCCGCTGCGTGAGCCGAACCGCCCCGCACGTCTCGACGGTCTGCACCTTCCGCCTATCCGAACAGGCCCCGCGCCTCTTGGTTCGCCGTTGCATCTTCCATCGAGTCAGAGTGCCTCTACCCAGGGCGCCATGGAGCGTGAGCGCGACCGCGTGCGCCGCCGGGGCTCGACCTCAAGCGCCGACAAGCCCTCCGAAACGGACGGCAGCGGGAAACGGCGACGCCTGACAATCCACGAGGTGCTCGAGTAGACGGCGAATGTCGGCCCCGGGAGAGAGCTATCCTTTGTGGCTAAGGATGTTATTTGCGTACACGGTGTGGTGTGAGAGAAAGCGAGTAGCGGGAGCGGATGGGCAACGGGCGGGAAGTGGAGCCTTGCTTGCTTTCTGAAACAGCATTCCACGGGAACGGGACGGGCGCCGTTGCGTACCACACGCCGTGTGCCACTCCATCTGCCGCGCCCTGCATACACACACACACACACACACACACCGACATTGCACCGGCGCATTTTCTTTCGTTCATTTCTGCGCCAACCAGTTTGGTCAGACGGTACGCATGTGTGCACCCATGCACGTATCCACTGTCGCTGACCGTTTTCCTTTTGCATGCGTTGTAAAACACCTTGGTCTCAGGCAAGCACGAGGCATGAAAGAAGCCGACTACTGCAAAAAGTGGTCGTTTGAGATTTCTGACCATTCACATCTACATCGATATATACACACATATACGTATATAGCATTTCTGCGTCTGTACCAATACCACACTATTCCCCCACCCCCACAATGACATGACACGAATCTGCTGCCATCACACACGTAATCAAGGTTTATATGACCCAGGCCGAGACTAGCGCCTAGACCGCTGTGGTGGGACGTGTGAAGGCTTGTCTGTGTTTCGGGCCGCCGTGGTGGTACCTGAATGTATAGCAGGTGGATGACGGTGCATTGCCGGGTGCGTTGCGCCGGCTGGTGCGCTGCCCGTCGTGCATGAACCATGGTGATCATGGTGATCATAATGCGGTTCCTTGATAATAACCATCTAGAAGCAAACACGCAACACGGCATTACACACATACACAAGCCGAGAAACAGCACTCCCTCCTCGCCGCATTTTGCTCGTGCCCAATCACACTATACCAAACCCAATGCAACCTCAGCGGCACCGGCACCGGTAGGCACCGGCACCATCGCACGCAAAACGTACATACACGCCTTGACTGGCTGGTTGGTTGGTTGGTTGGGCTAGGTAGGGAGGTAGGTAGGTAGCGCATGTGCCTGTGTACTGTGCTACAAGCTTTCCTTGGTACCCTGCAGATCAGGCCAGCCGTGGGGGAGGAAGGAGGGATAATGTGCGGGCTGGTGTCATGTGCGCTGCGGGTCTGTCTCTCCTCTCCTCTCAGACGGGCCGTCTAGTCTGGGTAGTCTAGTCTAGTCTAGTCTGGGTAGTCTAGTCTAGGTAGTCTAGCTAGCTAGCCAGATGTCTCGGGGGTAGGGTATGGTGTTGTGTTGTGTGTGGCTGGAGGGTGGAGGTGGAGGTGAAGGGGGATATTGAGACGGTGGAGGCTTGCGGGGATAGGGCATGTATTGGTGAGCTTCAGGAGGATGTTGGAAACGATGGGAGGCGTGATTGCATGGGGTTTCTTTTGGACATGGTCAAGGGCGTGGCCTGAGGCAGAGACGCAGTTGAACATGTGTCGTTTGCGCAGACGACGGACAACAATCACACCAACAACACCACCAACAACAACAGGAAACCTTACATGTGTTCCTGTGCAGTTCATGCGCGGTTCATGCGCGGGACGAGAGATTGCAGGAGGGAGATCGCGCTAGCTTGTTATGCTCGACTACATACATGTGTGATGGCTACCCGGCCAAGGCATGGGTTCGTGGACGAACGAGTGTTCGCTCTGTGCCTGAGAGTGAGACGCAGCTGGCGCCGTTGCATGCCGCGGGGCCAGGCACCGTGGCGGACATGGGGAGCTCGGCCGTGGCACAAGCCTGTGTAGATGAAACGGCCAGACGCGGCTTGGCGCTGTAAACGTAAACTCTATTGCATGCGGCATTTGGTGGTGCTCGGTGCCTGACAAAGGCGAGGCACATCTTGGTAGAGGGGCGGTTTGGTGAGTGTGTGGATGTGTGGGTGTGTGGATGCGGGTGTGTGAAGCAAGTGGATATCGAGCGCGGCGCAGCACCCAGTTCACCCCAGCGCCTTGACCTTCTTCTTTTTCTTCTTGGGCCCGTCGGCAGTGTCCGGCTTCTTGCCCTGCTGGTAGTCGCGCCAGCTGTTGATGCGTGTGTCGCGCGACTTCTCCCATGCCTGCTCGTGGTCGCGCTTGCGCTTGCGCTCGGCGGCCTCCTCCTCTTCCTTCTTCTGCTGGCGGCCCTCCTCGCGCAGATGCGCCTTGAGCTGGCGCTGCTTGCGCAGCTCGTTGTCGCGGATGACCCACGTCGTCTTCTCGCGCCACTCCTTGGCAAACTCGGCACTGCGTGTCTCCTCGTCGTCGGCGGTGAGCTTCTTCTCGCGCATCAGCAGCATGCGTGCGTCAGCGATGGACTCGTCGAGCTCTTCGCGCAGCTTGTCGTCGAGCAGCACCGTCTGCGCCTTCTTGAGCCGGTCAAAGGCATCGGGCGCGTTGGGGTTGGGCGTCTTGTCCGGATGGATCAGCAGGGATTTGGTGCGGTACGTCTTCTTGATGTCCGACTCGGGCACACCGGGCTGCAGGTCGAGGACGGCGTAGGCGTTGAGGCTGAAGACGTTGCGGATGCCTGCGCGCGCATTAGTTATTTGAGGATAGTGTAGATGGGAGAGAAGATGGCGCACGCTCAATCTCAGCATCCTTGTCAAACTCCTTGCCAGCAGCGAGCAGCTCGGCCTCAATGTCGTCGGCCATGGTTGTGGGTGTGGTAGTGGTGGTGGTTGTTGTTGTTGTGGTGAGGGTGGTTAGGTCAGGGCCGGGTTGGGTCGTGCCAGCTCGGGAAACCCCCGCGGCCAATTCGACTCGATCTGCGCACAGGCCCTGCTCCACCAAAAACTTCTCTACACGCACCCACTAGTTGCTTCACCACCACCAGACAGACCAGTCTCTTCCGAGTAGACAGAGTCCTGTACCAACATGGGCGCTCCAGGCATCACCGGTCGCACGCGACCCACCAAGGTCAAGAAGCAGGCGAGCGTGCAGAAGCGGAAGCGCGACGATGTCGATGTCGAGAAGCTTGAGCGCGCCGTCGCCCAACTGGTACGGACGGCACTGGCAGAGTTCCCACCCAACGAGTGTAGACTGACCCCTCCCAGGACCCTAAGAACGGCTCCTACGCCGACTTCACCGACCTCCCGCTATCCGAGCCCACAAAAGCTGGCCTCAAGTCGTGTCACTTCGCCGTCATGACCGACGTCCAGGCTAAGGCCATTCCTCTGGCGCTACAGGGCCATGACATCCTCGGCGCCGCAAAGACGGGCAGCGGCAAGACGCTTTCCTTCCTCATCCCCGTTCTCGAGAATCTGTACCGCCTGCAGCACGTTGGCGCCGACGCCGGCCTCGGTGCCCTCATCCTCTCCCCAACCCGCGAGCTGGCCATCCAGATCTTCGATGTCCTGCGCAAGATTGGCAAGCACGGCCACATGTTTGCCGCTGGCCTGCTCATCGGCGGAAAGAGCCTCGAGGCGGAGCGCGAGGCCCTCACCCGCATGAACATCCTCGTCGCCACTCCCGGTCGCATGCTGCAGCACCTGTCCCAGACGGCCGCATTCAATGTCGACGACCTCAAGATGCTCGTTCTCGACGAGGCTGACCGCATTCTCGACATGGGCTTCCAGCGCGACGTTGACGCCATTGTCGAGTATCTGCCCAGGGAGCGCCAGACGCTGCTCTTCTCTGCCACGCAGTCGCGAAAGGTCTCTGATCTTGCCCGACTCAGCCTCCAGGACCCAGAGTATGTCTCGGTGCATGCCGAAGACAAGAGCGCAACCCCCAAGGGACTGCAACAAAACTACATTGTCTGTCCTATCGAGGAGAAACTCGACACACTATGGAGTTTCATCCAGGCCAGTAAAAAGTCCAAGATCTTGTGCTTCTTCTCCTCGGCCAAGTCCGTCCGTTTCGTCTACGAGGCCTTCCGTCACATGCAGCCCGGTATCCCACTTCTCCACATCCACGGTCGCCAGAAACAAGGCGCGCGTCTGGACACAACGGCCAAGTTCTCTGCAGCAAAGAACTCGTGTCTGTTCGCCACAGACGTCGCCGCCCGAGGTCTCGATTTCCCTGCCGTCGACTTCGTTATCCAGGTTGACTGCCCAGACGATGTCGACACCTACATTCACCGAGTCGGCCGCACTGCACGATACAACCGAGAGGGACGTGGTGTCCTGTTTCTGGCACCCAGCGAAGAGGAGGGCATGTTGAAGCGGTTTGAAGCCAAGAAGGTGCCAGTCGAGGTGATCAACGTTCGCCAAAAGAAGAAGCAGTCAATTCGGGACCAACTACAAAACATGTGTTTCAAGGATCCTGCTCTCAAGTACCTCGGGCAGAAGGCTTTCATGACCCACGTCAAGTCTATCTATTTGCAAAAGGACAAGGAAGTGTTCAAGCTCAAGGAGTACAACTTGGAAGCCTATGCGACGAGCTTGGGACTACCGGGAACGCCCAGGATCAAGTTTCTGCAGGGCGACGACAGCAGACAGCGGAAGGAAGCACCGAGACAGACGATTGATGTTTCCGAGTCTGACGAGGAGCCTGCTGCGGAGAAGCCTGTGCGTACAAAGTACGACCGCATGTTTGAGAGGCAGAACCAGGACGTTCTGGCAGAGCACTACAAGAAGCTGGTTAGAGATGGCGATGAGGAAGCAGCTGGCGACGATTTTACAGGAGCTGAGGCAGCTGCACCAGGTGGCGACGACGATTTCATGGCTGTCAAACGAAGAATCCCCGCAGGTTCTGAAAACGACGACGAGAGCGAAGATGACGATGAAGCGGCCACATCTATCGCCCCAGGTGGCAAGGTTGTGCACCTGCCCGGTGCCTCGCAGCCGCTCATCGTCGACAGCAACCGGCGAGAGAAGCTCCTCAAGTCGAAGAAGAAGCTGCTGCAGTTCATGGACAAGAGCAAGAAGACTGTTTTCGACGACGAGGGCAACCCGCACGAAATCTATGAGCTCGAAACCGAAGCCGACTTCAAGGCGCGCGGACTACCCGAAGAACAGCGTCAAAAGTTCATCGAAGCGGCGCGCGAGATTGTCGAACAGGCCGACGTCGAAGACAAGGCCGTGGTCAAGGCCCGGAAGAAGGAAAAACTGCGCAAACGCAAGGAGAAGCTGCGTGGCGAGGTCGACGCAGGCAGCGACAGCGAGGACGGAGGCGTCGAGCTCGAAGATGCCGGGGAAGATCTCCTCGCCAACTTCCGCGCCGACGCCGGATACAGCTCTGACGACGGTAGCCAAGACGACGATAATGACGACAGCGACGGCAGCGCACCAAAGCAGCCGCAGAAGAAGGCTAAGAAGTGGTTCCAGTCTGACTCGGAAGACGACGACGCGGGCAGTAACAAGAAGCGGCGGAAGGGCCAGGCTGCGCGCCACGTTGTCGAGCAGCCCGAGACGCTCGAGGATATGGAGGAGATGGCTGCGCGGATGCTGGGGTAATGTGGGGATCGGGAGTGCCGATGCTGTGTTATATCACGAAGCGCCAACCAATGCATTTGAAATCTACTTTCCACTTTCACCCCCGTTCACAAATCACCCCGCCACACTGACCAGCAAGGGTAGACACCATGTGCAAAGCTGCTCCATTGTTTTTTCTTCTCTGCAACACATCCATCACCAACGACTAGGTAGCTCCAGCACGTACCACGTGTTGGCAACCAACCCGTCCCGTCCGTGACGGTACACGAGGCTCAGCCGTGTGTCGCGAGCTAGCTTCCCAAGTCGTGTGCCGTGCTACGGAGCACACGGGGGATTATTTGTCTCGAAGCGTGTTGCTTCTTTGAGCAGCGTGCTTGGTGGCGCGGGCTGTGGCGCGGGCGAAGGGGAGGGGGTGGGTAGGTATCTTAGCTAGGCATGTGCCGATCGCATGCTCGAGTCTCTGGAGCGGAAGCGGATGTGCAGATCCGGCCCGCGACGGACGACGTGTGTACTTGAACGATGTCGGCAGCAAGGTTTGCTTTTGTCCCCTTGTGAATTGTTTCTTCTTGCGATAAGGTGTGTTGCCGCTCAGGCACGCATCCGATGGATTGGCTGCTCCTCTTTACCTAGCTAGATGCACCCAGATACCTACTGCACATGGACTCCCCCCGATGCACCAGCCGCAGCCGCGTGTTGCAGTGCCTTGTGATATAGCGTCTGTGATATCTAATAGGCAGAGGGAGAATCGACTTGCGGCACCTGCCGTGTGTGCTTCCACTTGTCTGCTCGCTGGCGTTGGGCTGATCGGCAGAGGGGGCGCACACCTACCTAGCGGCAGACTTCCGCGCACTGCTCCACGTTCTGGCCAGGGCTTGTGCTACGCTTCTTGCGCGTCTGCGCGCTACCCGCCGAGTGGGTCGATACAGGAATGACTGCTGAGGCGTATATGCACCAATCACTCGTGCGGAATCTGGTCGACGGGAAGTGCTTATTGCGACTTGTTTCTTCTGCGTGCGATGGCTTCGCGGGACCCGAACGTCGATGGTTGCTCGCGCCGTTTCGGGCCTAGCAGGGGTCGTAGGGGAATGGGGAACGAGCAGTTTGGTCGACTACGCAATCCGACTGGCGTACCCCAGAGGATCCACCGCAGGTACCTACCTATACAGATAAAGAGTCCCCATCTGCCGTGAGTCGATCAACGACATGGTTGCTCTCCCTGCCCTGCTTGGCATCTGACGGCAACCTCACGTTCATGCGCCTCAGGTCGCCAAACCTTCCCACTGCCACCTGCAACACTCGAGTTCCTGATTCCGGATTCTGCTCCCGCTCACCCAAGTCGGCTCAGCTCGACCTCTTGTGGGCCGCCTACTTTGGTGAACAGCCCGGCTGTAAGTGCCGTTCGCCGGCCCCGTGCCGGTAACAGCTATGCCAAAGGCTGCCTTGTGCCCGCTGTCTTATTCGCCGCGGACTAGACTTCCCTGGCAACGTGCTCATTGAACACCGCAACCGCATATCCAACACCATGGCGCCTAATAAAGGCATGGACACCATCGCATTCGAGCACACGACAACCCCGAGTCTGAGTGAACCAAGGAAAGGAAAGGAACGGGGGATGGAGAAGGAAAAGGGCCGCAAATTCTTCCAGCAGATCGAGCCCACATTCGCCGTCAGTGTGCCAACTGCACCCTACACTGAGCTGCAGTTCCTCGACAACTTCGACCCAGGCAAAGATGCCATCATCCGGAAGAAGGCGAGGGAGTGGGTCAACAGGAACAAAGAACGAACAGCGCTGAACGGCAGGCCAAAGCCAAAAGCCAAGGGCAATGCGGAGAAGGCTGCCAACGAGGAACTAGAGAAGCAGCTGGCTAAGAAGAGGGCTGACAGCAAAGCGCTTGTAGCCAGCCCTCGAACAATATCGGCGAGTAGCGTGGACCCGTTTGGCCTGCTTCCCAACGTTGGGAGAAACTTTGACCACATTATCAAGTACTGTAGGTAAACTTTGTTGGCCAATCTCTGACGCTTCGATTACGTTGCCTCATCTGGCGTTTGGCATCCTGAACGCTCCCACAACCAGCAACTAACACAGTCAGTTTTCTCTGCCCAGTGTCCTGAAGAGATACCTTGTTCAGACGGCAGGTCATACGCTTCCATAACCAGACCTTGATCTGACTGCGATTACAGACAAGTATGCAGACACGAAGTTCAACAACAACTCGGTCGTTGTTTTTCGACGAGAGAACACCATCCTGGGCAACATGGCGAACAGCGAGCTCACTTTTGTTCTCTGGCTCTATGCGACCGTCTCTATCCGCGATGGCATACTGGGTCTTGTCAACACAGACGAAGCCCAGTGGCTCTACAGCAAAGCGCTACAAGGTATGCAAGCAGCCGTCAAGAAGGCGGCCGAGGATGGTCATTATCCGATTAATCTGTTGAACTCGCTAGCATGCATCACGGCGACCGCGGTATGTATCACCTTCGGGACCCCTGGCAAAACACGGTGGGATGCTTTGAATACAGGCTGAACGCAGAGAAGAACATTTCTGGGATGTTCAAGACGGCAGAAATGCATCGCGATGCGCTGGTCAAAACACTCGCTTTGCGAGGAGGTGGCGATATTTTGACTGGCTTGAAATCAACAGGCCACTTCACAACCAAAGCATCACAGTGGTCAGTATCGGGTTCCTGTGTCGGTGGTGCGTGAAATGCGACTAACGCCGTGCAGGTGTGAGTTGTTGGTGGCCGCGCAGAACGCAGAGACGCCAAAGATCCCGTATTTCGCTCAGAAATCAGGTCCACTCCCTAGCGAAGTGCAAGACGAAGCAGCAGTGCTGACAGCGGCCACCCTGGCCCACCTACCGACATTATCCGAGCCACTGCCCCGTATCATTCAGACCCTACACCAGGTCAGTGTCGGTTGGACTCGTCCACCGCCTGGTGTTCAGGTTGACTCGTTCATCATCCAGCCCATGTACGATGTCGTGCACACGATACTGAGCACCCTGACAGCGCAGAAGGAGCCCGACCACAACTATTCCCAAGTCGAAGTCCTTCTGACCGAGGCCTTCCAGTTATATTTCTGGACCACGACGCGGAGACTCCCTCCACTGACTAGGCTATCCAATGTGTTGGTGTCCCGCCTCATGAAAGCCTTGCTCCCACTCCTCCTCGAAGCGACGACCGAACGGGCATACGAAGGCGACACAGAACCGGTCCCAGCGTGTCCTGTTAACGATATCGAGGATCCAGTCGTCACAGCCGATCACTTTATTCGGTTCCTGAGCCATCCGCGTGAGACAAACAACGCCATCACATGGGCGCTGGCCCTTGGTACTTTTGTTACTGCGCCCTTGTTGGCGCCTGAGCAGGCGTGGTTCAAGATACACTTCAAGCTGCAGCTCCGTGCTATGGCGCTGGACAGGAGCGAAGCAGAGTGGCACGCGTTCCTGGGTCTGTTCCCAGCTACCGAAGGTTTTCCCTGGGTCGATCTGGCGGGGCTATACAAGCGGCTGTACATGTAACGTATGTTGAGGCGGGCGAAGTGCCCTCGGTCAATGGAGAAACCGAGACTGGGGTTAGAGTTAGAGTTAGGGTTCATTGACCAGCCATCCTCGGAGCTTCTGGAACTTGAAAAGTAATGAATGTACAAGGGTTAGATGGATGGACATGCTGTCGCTAGATGCTTGGGACGAGAGTGCAGTCTTGGCATGTTTGTGCTGTTATTGAGTGAAGCTATTGTTGCGCCGGCACACGCGGCGGCTCCAACCAATCTCAAGAAGCCAGCTGAGAGGCCCTGTCAGTAAGGCGTCGTATTCAGGTGTGCATTGGCACTCGACTACGTCGCATGTCGGGGCTGAGTTCCCGTTGCAGATGGAAACTGTGGTGGGAGTCATAATGCGATGCGATGCGATGGAGCGCAACGTTTCACAGATGCTCCCCGCTTTGGGGGGGCTGGGCGAAACGGAGGGACCGGTCAAGGAGTGCGTCTGCGAAGTTACGAAGTTTGCGAAGCTTGCGACGCAAGGACACAACGGGGGGTGCACATTGCGGCTCTGCGGCGGCGGTGAGGGCATCGACGTCGCAGCAGCAGGGCGGCAGGACAATATTGATATGTATGGCGACGGGTACCTCGACGGCGCAGGCAGGTGGGCGAGGGCAGCGGCGCATGCACGATTGATGAAAAGGGCTGCTGCGCCCTCTTTTTCCCGCGGGAAACGAGGGCGTGGTGCCGAGTCGGGCCTAGGGTGCGTAATCAAGTCGACGGGTCGTGCTGCACGCCCTACAGGCTACAATAACGTTGATGCCTGATTACGGCAAGTGTCGCGCCGGTCATCCGGGCGGTGTCGGGCGAGGGGTGGTGGGGTGGGCGAGGTGGGTGAAAGGCATCGTTCTGTGCGCCATGTGTCGAAGCAGAGTAGGGCATGGCATGGCATCCAGCACGCCCGTCGCCGTGTGTGTGTGTGTGTGTGTGTGTGTGTGTGTGTGTGTGTGTGTGTATGTTTGTAAGCAGCATGTGCGCAGGATGGAGGATGGGTGCAGGATGGCTCGGTGCGTGAACGTGATGCGACGCCATTGTGGCTCGGAGGGCGCTAGGGCTTATGGGCGGAGGCCGACGCGGGCGCTCATTGGCCGAGTAGCACCGGCTTCGGTGAGTCAAAGGACACAGGCAGCGTAGGGGCTTGGCGGCCTTCGCTTCTCCCACGGCCGCCCTCGATTTAAAATGCCCCGCCCGCCCGTTGCTGCCTGGTTTCTCCATCACCCGCTTTCCACACCCACGCAACACAAAAGATAGTCACCAACATGGCTCTCTTTTAGCTCCCCCGCGCCCACCTTGGATCCCACAACTATACCCCCCATTTCCACTCAACCCCCCACCTCAGAGCCTTCCTTTTTGGAACCTCTGAACTCTAGCCTAGCCTCGCGCAGCTCCAGTTCGCCTTCCACGCTCGACTTCCCGTCGTTCACCACGGCTTCTCACCAGTCATCATGGCCTCCCTCACCAGCTCCCCAAGCCTATCGGCATCAACTGAATACACCATCCCCACTCGCGCATCCGCACACGGACTTCGTGCTCTACGAACAGCCAGCCCCGCGAGCTCCCAGCGCTCCTCAGCCTGCTCATACGTTTAACAACGGCCACCGCTTTTACGCAAATTCTGCCCCCTCATCCACCACAGAATTCCAACAGCCTTTGTCCCGACAACGTCCTCCGGTTCCCCTCTTCTCTAGCTCTAGCAACGTTCCCCAACAACAACAACAACAACCACTGCCAAACGTCGCAACAATGGCAGGTAAGGACCGAGCTTACCGCCAGCCTGTTCACATGCTCACCCATGTCCCAGACTTGCACAGCAACAACTCGTTTGACTCGGGCGCAAGCCTGATGCCCAGCTTCCAGGCTGGCGGATTTTCGTTGGACCAGGTGTCTGCGTTCACTGCCATCAACGACCCCTCGGTGGCTTCAGGCTCCACGCGCACCGTGTCTCCAAAGGACATCTTTGCTGATGCCTTCGGCTCTGCCCCGCCTTCTGCGGCTTTTACAAACTTGACCTCACCTGATATCGGCGACTCGCCCTTCATCAACGACAGCTTTGAGACATCTCCCATGTTTCATGGCGAGCCCATGCTAAACAACTCCAACGACTGGTTCTCCTTGTTCCCCGAGGAGGAGACCAAGATGCCTGACCTTGGTTTTGCCCCGTCCATGGGCCTGCCCATGGAGCGCAACCCCAGCAGCCAGTCCATGGAGCGATCCGCCTCCTCTAGCACCGGCTCTCCCATTGTCTTGGACAGCTCGTTCCGCCGAAAGTCGTCCGTCATCAGCTCACCTGCGACCAACGGCATCAGCAAGTCTCGTCGCCGAAAGGGCACCCTTCCTGCCATCACCGTTGATCCCAGCGATAAGGTTGCCCTGAAGCGCGCGCGCAACACGCTTGCCGCCCGTGAATCTCGTCAGAGGAAATTTGACCATGTCAGCGAGCTCGAGTCCCGCAACGCCGATCTCGCCGCTGAAGTTGAAAAGTGGAAGAACATTGCTATTGCTCACGGTTACACCGGAGCGTAAATCCCCGCGCCTAGTATTTGATTGTCGGTAGTCTTGAGGAGCTGGTGATGACGCCAGCTGCCTCTTGGCAAAAGTTCTCTTTTCTCTGCTGTTTGGAATTTTCGTTTGGGACTCTTACCTCTCCTTGACTGGATGACGGACGAGCTTCCCTTTTTCCTTCGCCGGCTAATGGAATGGCCCGAGTGTAGTCTCCCGTCTGGTTGATTTGACTCCTCCTGGTGCCTCCGCTAATATTCTGTCGACGTTGCTCAGTCAGTTCTGCGCTGTGATTACGATCTGTCTTTATAGCTGATCCTGCTTGGAGTGTCTTCGCTGTGAAGCCTCCAGAGTTATTGAATATATATATTTCTCAACCAATATGACTCCTGCCGTGACTCCTGCCTTAGTACGCGATGAGTAACAGCCGGGTCGGAAACGCCTCCGTCGCTCATGACTGTGATGATGACTGTTTTCCGACCCAGCGCTGGCTGCCATGCTCTCTCAAGATGACCGCCACGCACCTCTCCCATCTTACATCGCCTCTCACAAACAACGCCCATGGCTGGGTTCAAAATGGGCGTGCACATTGCTGCCTGCACGTCCGAATGACTTACGCACACGTACGGTCTTGGTGTTCCGGATCCCCAGCCCATCTCTCTGCTTGTCAGCATCACGGGGTCGCGTTGCACGTTGCCTCACTCAGCCACGACACACACGTCGCAGTGCTAGCCCGACAAGGTACCAATACGCCCCCTGGGCGGGACACAGCCTAGTTCAGCCCATACATGCTCGGTAATACCTGTCTACCGTTCAGCCATATCTCCAAGAAACACTAAACTTCTGGCTTGGACGACAGCCAATAGCTGAGCATTGTCGACTTGCCGCGGCATCGCAAACTGTTCCAATCAAAGTAGTGCTTGCGCAGTGGCGTCTTCCCCGTGGACTCTCATGGCCGTCATGGCATCCGTATGCCGCGGTTCAAGACTACAGTACTGATAGGCTGGTGAAGATATGGGCGTCTATACTTGAGGCGCATAGCAGACGCTGTGCACTATGAACGGGACAATTCTGAGCAACACTCTAGCTTTGTATCTAGTTACTTTCTGTGAATAGCAAACACAAAATACAATGACATCTATCCCTCGTCGCCCGGTGCTGCAGCCGCAGACTACAAAGAGAGGCCCTTACACCGTCCCGGCCCACGGCGCTCTTCCCGTAGCCGGCGAGACGCTTCCACGGCGCCATCCCTCGGCGCAACACAAGTTGCTCCAGCATCCGGAGCAGGGCGTCACGACTGTGTTCGAGATCCTGGAACGCAGCGCGCGCAAGTTTGCCAACGCGGATGCGCTGGGCTCGCGCAGAGTACTGGATGCCCATGTCGAGACCAAGAGAACCCCCGATGACCATGGTGGAACGGTCGAAAAGGAGTGGACCTTCTACCAACTCTCGGATTACATGTACATCTCCTTTAAAGAGCTGAGGAAGCGCGCGTTACGTGTCGGCGCGGCCATGCGGATGCTTGGATTGCGGCGAGGTGATCGTGTCGAAATATACGGTGCCACGTCAGCGTTCTGGTTTACAGTTGCCCATGGTACGTTGTCGTTGCCGCAATAGAGTTGCGTTACAGCTGATTAAAATAGGTGCTCTGTCGCAGTCAATGACGGTCGTCACCGCGTACGATACGCTCGGTGAAGAAGGCCTGTCCCATTCTCTTACGCAGACAAAGGCGAAAGCCATCTTCGTAGATCCAGCTCTGCTTCCGAGAGTCATCAAAGCCCTTGTGTTGGCCAAGGATGTGAAGACTGTCATCTACAATGAAGATGCAGTGCAAAAGGTCAGGCCAGAGCATGTGGAGGTCATCAAGGATAAACATCCTGGTGTTTCCGTCTACTCCTTTGGGGAGTTTCTTGCAACTGCAACGGACAACATCGATCCAGTCCCGCCCTCTGCTGACAACCTCGCGTGCATCATGTACACGTCAGGAAGTACAGGCGCGCCTAAAGGAGTCTTGTTGAAACACAAAAATATTGTGGCTGCAGTAGCAGGCGCCAATATCACTCTCGGGGAACACATGGCTCCCGGAGAACGTTTCCTCGCATACCTTCCGCTGGCCCATATTATCGAATTTGTCTTCGAGAACGCAGCATTGTATTGGGGAGGCGTCATGGGCTACGGAAGTCCTCGGACCTTGACTGATCAGTCTGTTCGGAAGTGCTTGGGCGATATACGCGCCTTCAAACCATCCATTATGGTTGGCGTACCAGCTGTCTGGGAGTCTGTCAAGAAAGGTATTGTGAACAGAGTACAGAATTCCGGTGGACTCAAGAGTAAGATATTCTGGAGTGCAATGCACACAAAAGAGAGTTTATTGTTCTGGGGCCTTCCAGGTGCAAATATGCTGGATTATCTGGTTTTCAACCAGATCAAGGAGGCTACTGGCGGTAACCTCAGACTGGTGATGAATGGTGGAGGACCTATTGCGGAGAATACAGCTCGGTTCATTTCGCTTGCGGTCTGTCCTATGCTCAACGGCTATGGGCTCACCGAAACATCAGGGTAGGTTTTGTATTCCTTTAATCCTAATATCCATGAAACCGTCGCTGACAGTCCAAGAATGGGCGCTATGAACGACCCTTTGGCATGGACGACAACTAGCCTTGGCGGTATGCCCGCAGCTGTGGAGGTCAAGCTTGTTGATGTTCCCGAGTTGAACTATAGTTCCTCTCAAGATCCGCCTAAGGGTGAGATCTGGATTCGAGGCGACGCAGTCGTGGAGGGCTACCTCAACAACCCCGAAGAAAACAGCAAAGCATTCCAGGACGGGTGGTTCAAGACTGGAGACATCGGTTCGTTTGATACAGCCGGACAGCTCAAGATCGTTGATCGTAAGAAAAATCTCGTCAAGACCTTGAACGGCGAATACATCGCACTAGAGAAGCTGGA
The DNA here is from genome assembly GCA_019775935.1 of Neoascochyta sp. HWLR27. Lineage (NCBI taxonomy): Eukaryota > Fungi > Ascomycota > Dothideomycetes > Pleosporales > Didymellaceae > Neoascochyta > Neoascochyta sp. HWLR27. The sequence continues at coordinate 318,509 of WODD01000169.1, read as the reverse complement.
ATCGCTGTACCGCTCTGCGCCAGTCGTCAACAACATATGCATCTTCGCCTCACCCGAACATGCGAAGCCCATTGCTATTGTGGAACCTGTGCCATTAGCGCTCACTCAGATGGCGAAGCGTACCGGAGAGGAAGCGGCGTCACACGAAGTGCTTTGCAAGAGCGACAGGGTTCGGAAGGCGGTGCTCGCCGAGATGTTGGTGGTGGGGAAGCAGGGTGGATTGCAAGGGATTGAGTTGATTCACGCTGTAGTGCTGAGTGAACATGAGTGGACGCCACAGAATGGGTTAGTAACCAATGCCCAGAAACTGAATCGAAGGGCTGTGGTGGAGATGTTCGGGAGAGAGATTGATGGTGTATGTGGAGCAAGTGGGGCCCGTAACTAGCGCATTGAATAACCACCACTACGTAATGCTGCATGACTGACTGCCTTGTGCCAGCACGTCTCAGTCAGCCTGCGCCCTCTACTCTTGCCCTCAGCCTCAATCCTTCAGACTCGAGAGGGCGGAAAGAGACCGTCGACTCTCACCTCACCTGCTGGTGGGCTTTTCACCGAAAAGTCGGGTTCATCTTCAGTTCCACCCTCTCGACAACGTCTTAGCATAGCCATCTCAATGGTCAATCCTGGACCAAAAGACGTTGCGATTACTTGATCGCTACCGTAACCCATGTTTCTCAGCTTGTCCAGTACGATCAACACAGTTGGGCTGGATGAGTTGCCTCGAGTCCTGTAAATCTCACGGGTCGCCCGCAGTTGATGCTCCGTCAGGCCTATTGTATCCTTGACATTGTCGATGACTGCCCCGCCACCCGGGTGAAGGGCCCAGTCAAATTCATTTCTGCTGAATACTGGGCCGATCGTTCTCAGCGCATGTTCGTAAGTCAGTTTTTCGAACATTGGCTTCACAGCCGCCTTCGTCAAGCTCGGCACATCTCGGGTTAGGACGGTTCGAAAGCCTGAATGATCGGTCAGATGATTTCGCAATACGGCGAGAAACTCACTTACCGAAAGGATCTGCCGCAAAGGACATGTGATGCTCAGTGCCAGGCAATGTTCGTGTCCCCCACTCGAGTAATTCGAACAATGGCCTTGTTTCCTCGCCGAGTCCCAGGCTATTACACAGGACAAACGCAGCTGCACCGTCTGAGAAGATGACACCTCCGATCCCCAAATCCTTCGATGTGCTCTTTTCAGCAGCAGCAAGCTCGCAGCGCACATTTGGGGAGCAGAGTTCGCAAGCAAATGCGAGGATTCGCGCTGGCCTGCCCCTCGCTGTAGCACCGCTTGCGATCTGGGCGGCCGCCCGCATGATCGCCAGTCCTCCAGCGCAACCTACACCGTGTAGCAACATTCGATCGACCTCTAAACTTAATCCGAGCTTGCGTCGGACAAGAAGGTCGTAGCCGGGGTTCCCTTGGTTCGTACAAGTGACCCCGATTGTATGCGTGATTTCGTCTCTGCTGCCTCCCCATTCTCGCAGTGCCTTTTTGCAGGCCTGAACGGCTAGTTCTACGCCGACCGTCCGGAAGAAAATGTCGAGCTCGATAATGCCTGGTGGCTCTGCCTGTGCACCGAAACCATGCTCGTAGGTACGGACACAGGCACGGCTCTCTATTCCTGTCCGTCTATTGATCTGCAACAGTTTCTTGAGTCTATTGCGATGGTCAGCTAACAATCTTTTGACGCCATGAAGGAAATCTTACCCGGGGCTCTCGACATCGTAGAATCTGGAAGCAAGCTTCTCAAACTGAGGAGGAGTGATAGAGTGTGGGGGATACTGAGACCCAAGGCCAGCTATCCATAGTTCTGACGGGAGTTCGAGAGGTCTGCGGAACCCCCTATCGTTGCGTGTGAAACTTGGTGACATTTTCGAACAAACAATTGATGATATAAGGCTCGCTTGTTCAGGCAACACAAAGGGCACATATACCCAGGATGATATATAAGGTACATGGTATCCATTCGGTGACTCTCAGCGGTCACATCACGTCCGAAATCAGCCCCGGTGAAGCTATTCGAACAAACTACTACTATAATGGTGCTCGGTAGCGAATTGGGAGCCTAGGTGAGCTGAGCGAGAAGCATAATCCGCTTTGGGGTCATTGCCTTCGACCTCTCGTTGTCACGCAGTGCACCTGTTGGATGTCTCAGCCTCAACCGATGTGATCAGCAATCCTATAGGAAGATTCCAGGTCAACCTCGTAACTCGTTTACCGCACAGACCAGCTTTCGGAAAAAATCGTGCTGAGAACAATAAGCGCTTGTGAGATATTGAGGGTGCTTCACATCCCCGAAGACCGCCGGAACGGGGCTGGCCCGCCCTCATCGCCAGGCACCATCGCAGCAACCAGTGCCACAATATCCGGTGTACGTTCTTGAAAAGGAAGAAACAAATTTCAATCTTGTTCGGTAACCAACGGGGAAACTGCCCATTCACCTCTCCACCCCTACACGAGGGCTTACGCGATGTCGCCCCCAACTCGCTTACTCGACCTTCTGTAGTTCAATCTTGGCAGAAGCACTACAGCTTGCATGGTTGCCGAATAAATTCTGATAAGTCGATGAATAAATTCCCATTGGTCCGTCATCTACGAGTTTCGACGGACTCACTGGACGCCCGTGTCTCAGGCAGATATTGAAGGATTACACAGATACCTTCGCTAGCACTAGACTATTCTGGCAACGCCACCAATGATACCTCAGTACGCTCGAGCTTGGTCGCCTGGCTGCGTAACGTCTAGCGAATGCTGTCACCTGGAGCCTGGCATTCTTCAGCGCCACACTACACCTCTTTCAGTGCCGCATGCCCCCTCTCAGCTCTCGACCTCTGTATCTAGCGGGAAGATAGCAGGCCTAAAAGCGTAGAGGCGCCTACGGTTTCAGTAGACGTGTGGTTGTTCTGGTATAGCGTAGCGCTTCTCTGGTAGTATTGCAACTGCCGAAGCGTCCAGTCTCGGCCAGACATTCAGCGTGGCAAAGTCGTACATGACATGTTCGTGGATATTGGTCTTCGTTTAGTCTTAGCATATCCAGCTAGAACGTGTGCTGAGATACCGCGAATGGACAAATAGACGTATTGGGGGTTGGGTTGCCAGTGTCAATAGCCATATCCGGGCAAACGGCGAGTCACTGACCTGAGAAATCCGGACTGGCACCGTAGCGAGGAGCTGGGTTGACGGATTGCAACAGATGAAGGACTTTGGAACTAGTCGGATAGAGTAAGACTAGGCAGATGAGAAATGGCGCGTAGGTGGATGGCGGAGTGGAAGAAAGCCGAAATGACTCTTGCTCGAGCGACAGGCAGAGTAAGCCAAAAACCCTCATTACCTTCAATACCCGAGAATTGATAACTCCAGTCCATCATTACGGCATGTCAAGGCGCCGGAGAAAGACTGGCTAGACTTGATGTTTTATTGGCGATAATGGAACGTAATGCCAGGTAGACACCTGATACCTTCTGCTTCCTAAGTATCTCTCAGCGCTGGATCTATCGGTGATACGAATGAGGACACGAGAAAGCGCTCTCACCGACTCATCGATGTCTCCTCAAAGCCACACTTGTGTCCTCATTCCAAAAGCAAGCGAGGAGCAGACATGCTTCACTACTGCATGGCGGTCAGCGTATCTCAAGACGACTCGCCTTGCCTAGGCATTGCTTAGTCTTATAAAGGATCTCTATCTAGAAACGACCGTAGCGATACATGAGAGCAGAAGACTAAAAAGAATCACGCTTCGAGTAATACTGGCTTGAGAGGCTTGTCTGTCGCTGCCAAAAGATACGATCCACAAAGCACCACCGCATGCAAGACCTTCTGCCCGCTTCCGTTATGCAAAACATTATCCGCCCCTACAACGCCACTTCCTGCCCATAAACAATGCTAAGTTAACCCAAAAGGCCAGAAATTATACCCAGGTATAGATGAAGCAAAAAAGGCAAATCCGTCACCCATTGGCTCAGTCCAAGTCAAGTGCTACCAACTGCAATGTGAAGAAGCCTAAAGAGGGCTATCAAACCCACTCTCGCTTACAGGAGCAAGACGATGTCGTTCCGGCGACGGACTCGACTTCTTGACAGGCGGGCTCAAGATTTGGGGGCTGGCATCGGGGTTCAATGATCTGATCGGAGGAAAGATGGGCGTCTCTGACATTTCATGACTGGACATTGGCCGGGCTCCATCATGCTTCAGCGGGGCCGGAATTGGGTCAGGCAGAACTTGCGCAGGCATCTGTGATGGCGAAGGGGCGATTCTCAACGGCGCGGGTGCTGGCGAGGACATGTGCGCCATCGGGGCTGGCGAGCTATGCTTCGTTGGTGAGAAGGATGGTCGTTGAGCCGAACTTGGAGGGAAGGAAGAATGCGGGCTGTTGAAGTTGTACACTGCTGGCAAATTGTTCGCTGGGCGCGGTGAAGCTGCTGGCGAATGCTTCACGGGCGATCCGCCGGGGCCTGCTGCTGAGACTGGTCGGCTGAAACTTTGTGCGTAAGGCGTGTGTTGTGTCGATCCAAAGGGGTTCGAGGCGCCGAAAGAACTTCCATTTTTCTGGGGAGGTATACGAACGCTCTTGAAAGGACTGGTCGGTGCGTCTTGAGGGAGATATGGTGGGGGTGAAGATGGTGGATATCCGTTAGGTTTGCTGGGGCTCTCCGCAAAGTGGCCAGAGGAAAGTGGTCTTGCTCGTATTGGTGACGAACTGCCATCTGCAGGACGGGAGGGCGATCCATAAGCAGCTTCTGATCTTTGGATACCAGGGGGACCTAGAGCCTGACCCCGTGGGGAAAGACTCGGCCCATCAGCCCAGGGCTGTGCAGCATGAGAAACCAGCGGTTTTGGTACAGGTATCTTGACGGCTTCCAACCGGCGTGTAAGTGCCGAAGATCCATCTCCATTCGCCTGCGATGCGGGTGACGCCGAAGTGAGTCGTAGCTTGAGCGGTTTAAGCCTTGGCTGGTTTGCGTCTTCTTCCTTTCGTTTGCAAGAAGAGCACACAAACACAAACTTTGGATCCTCGACCTCTTCCTCAGATATGCCGTGGCATTTGACATGTTGCCAGACGCTACATCTTTCGCAGGATATTTGAGGTGACTTGTCGTTCTGGAAGCGTTAGCAATGATCAAACACTGGTACTGCAGACTTACGAGGTTAGAACCATAGGTGCCGCACTTCTCACAATCAAAGAACCAATCCTCTTCCTCGTTGAGCCTTTTGAGATCTTCTGCGTGCTGCTTCATCATGGCTTTGAGGTGCCGCTCTGATAGACGGGCATTGTTGTTAGCCAATTTTTGCTCGTTCTCTTGTAGTTTACGCAGTTCCTCCTCCTTAAGGACCTTTGCAGTTTCGCGCTCACGCAGCCGTTGCTCTCGTGTCATCCTACGAGAGTCGTGTGCCTGATGGAGTCAGCGTTGATTCCAATAAGTATGCAAAGCCACTCACCTCTTCCAACTTCTTCTGCTTTGCTTGCTCGGCTTGAGCCTTGACAAGCTCGGCCTGCCTCCTACGCTCGGCCTCTTCCACTTCTTCCACTTCCTTTTGCTTCTCAACCCGTGCTGAGATTCGAGAGGAGCGTTTTGCCGTTGCCAACTTTTGCAGGTTCTCAATCTCCTTCATCTTGCGGGCTTGCTTGCGGGCTTGCTCCTCTGCCAGAGCCTCCATGACAGGAACAACCTCTTCTTGAAGACGTTTGTAGAGTATCTTCTCGTTGGGATCACGGCTCTTTCGAATGGTACCCATGTAATCCTGATAGTCTTCAAGGGTGACACACATGCATTCCCATTTCATACCACCGAAACCGTCATCTTCGACCTGTGCCGGGTCGTGCGCCGCTCCTTGATCCATCACAGTATCCTCGTCCTCGGCAGCCTCTTCTGTCTCGGGAGTTGAGGCCTTCTGCCGCTTGCTGCTTCTTGTGCCCTTTGCTTTCTTTGACTTTGGTTTCGCCTTCGGTTTCGCCTTTTGCGTCGTTGGGGGTGCTGGGACATCGGTCCGGCGATACATGCGGTTATCGTCCAAGACGAACAAGACTCTGTCTTCAGAGTCCCAGCCTGTGGGCTCCATACGCTGTGGCGGATAGTCAGTACAGATGGAATCAAAGACGGCGCAAGACTCACCCAGAGCGTCTGCTCGTTTTCTGTAGCTGGCAGCCTCTCTCGTATCGAGTTGGGATTGTTAAGTGTCCAAATGGATATCTGTTGCAAGATGCGAATCTTGGTGAAGACATCGAAGTCGGCAAACTTGTTGGGCTCCTCGTCGATGCCAAAAGGGTTGCGATCGGGCGCTTTTGCAACGAATTGGCGGCGGGCATATTCGTCGAATATTTCCAGACTAGCATGGCGGCATTAGCATAGTCTGAGAGGAGGCGACTTGGTGGCATACGTTAAGCCCTTGTGTGACGATACATGCTTGAGGAGCGCTAGGCCGATTTGTGCAAGCTTCTCAGATGGGGTTGGTTTGAGACATTCGGATTCCAGCTCCTGCATCCAAGTCAGCACTCAGTCCATCAGAGCAGGGTCCGACGAGACACGGCGCGTCAGCAGTGGCCCGGGGCGCAAAGCGGGCGTACCTCAATGTCGAAGTCCTTGTCGATCTTGACAGCATCGCCGAAGATGTTGATGTACTGGGCCAGGTTGGCAAACTGCCACATGTTGCGCAGCTTCTGCAGTGTGCTGGACTCTTGGACAGGCTCGTCCATGTCCATTTCGCTCGCGCCGCGCTTGCGTGCGGGCATGTCGAGGGAGCGCGCCGAGGGCGACGCGTGGGGATAGGGCGCGATTGCCGGGGGTTGCAGATGCGGGCGGTAGAGGGAGCGAGGCGGGCAGCGGGATGGCGTTCGGAGTAGGATTCGGGCGCGGTGTGGGTGGAGGGCGCGGTGGGGTGCAGTGAAGAAGCGAAGGTGATGGTGGTGGTGGTGGTCGCGTCGCCAGAAATGCGGCCAATTCGGAGGTCTTAGTTGGGTTTAGGGGCAAGGCAAGACCAGCAGCGGCTACCTACTCGAATTCACGTCACTGCGGGCTCAGGGCCGATACGATGCCACGCGTCGCAATGGGGTTTCCCCCCAATTATAAAAAGTTTTTATCATTTCTACAGCTAGGTATTGTCTATGGTGCAGACGGCTGGGCTGGGCTGGGCCGGGCTAGGTTGGGTTGGGCTCGGGGATGGGATGGGCAACTGATGGCAGACAGACAGACAGCGACACGGGCCTGGATAGGTACCTAGGTAGGTATTAGTACCTAGGCATGTGAAGGGCGCAGCGGCGCCACCCAGAGTACCTATGCGCATTGCACGGCCACAGCCACCGAGGGGATTCATTTCCAGTCGCTGCGCAGGTAGTCAGCACGGACAGAGGCTGCGATGAAACCAGGCCAGCACTTGGGCAGCGGCAGGTCCGTGTAGGGCCGTCAGCGCCGTTGTGAGACGCTTGCTGGGCAGGTCGTGCAGCACGTGCGGCGAGGGCCGAGATACGATACACGATACAGGCAGATAAGAGCCATGGCCAGATGCAAAGCTACTTACCCAGATGTTGGCGTTGGCGTCGCTGCAGCCCACGGCGACTGTCGGCAGCCGGCGGCGGTCGAGGTGGTGATGGAAGTGCTGGGCCAGCAGCTAAGAATAGAGCGAATGCTAAGGCTGAGGAGGGCCAGGGGAGCTGTTAGGTTAGGTTCCCTGCCGCGACGCCGCAACCCTGTCACCTTCTTTTGGGAGGGGATGCGTACACTCACTTCCTCTACTCCACTCCACTCGACTCCTCTGCCCTCGCCGCAATCCCGCCATACCTACGCCCTGCATCTCGCATCCTACACCCACTTCGCTCTCTCCGCCCGGTCGCCATCCCTGTCTCTCTGCGCCGCTGCCCTCTACCTACGCCTGCCCTGCACACATGGTCGCGCAATAACACCGCTGCATTTGCCGACGTAGACAGCAGCGGCCCGGAGCACTGCTGAGCACTGCGCGCCAGGACCGCCCGCCCCAATGTCCTACCCCGATCCCAACCACCACCGCAGCCAGACGCACCAGTCGATACCTCTGCAAGACCTCAGCCGGCCCCCGGACGACTACACCCACGATGCGCCGCCTCGGCACCGCCACACCCTCAGCGACCGCGGGCGGGACCTGCTCAGACAGACGGGGTCAATCGCAGCCGGCCACCACGGTGCCTCGCACTATGCGCCCATTACAGACACATCGCCAAGCCCCACGCGGTTACCCCAGCTCAACACCAATACTGTGCCTGCGCGTGGTGGACCCCGCCAGGTGGAAGAGAGTCAGATCGAATCCCCTATAGACGCTGGCGCCTTCCAGTCGGCTATCGGCTTTGGCTTGGACATGAGTTTCCAGGGCGACACGTCACCGCCTCTCTCGCCTCTGTCGCCCGTCATTCCGTCAACCGAGACCTCGGATGACCCATATCGACATTACAATCAAGACCCTTATGCGCAACGCGCAACATCAGAGGACCATGGCTACTTTTCTCTAGCATACAACGACTCGGCGCCGCTTACCGATCCGCGCCACCTGCAACCCATAAGTGGCGCCGCAGCCTCCATATCCCCCGGGTCCATGGACCGTTCCAGTTTCCAAAGTGTCCACTTTCTAAGCCCGGGAGACGCATCACCAATGGCAACGCACGGCGGCGATATTGAGGCTGCAGCCAGCGATTTTAGGTCCTCAAGAGGCCGAAACCGATCCCTTTCGCCTGGTCAGCTGGGATCGTCGTTGCACCGAGCTGGAACCATAATGCGCAACATGTCTCAGCGTGTCGTCAACGTCAGCAACGACTCCGAAGTTGCGGAGCGTACCATCGCCAGGAAATCCTCACAGCGCGATTCCCACATAACACTGCCACCCTCATTCACGACCGACTACCATACCGATGGTCCCTCCTCGCCTCTGGCCCCGACACCAGCCGAAAAACCACCATCACCTATAATACGTTCCCGCCAACCAAGCACGCAGTGGCAGCGACCCCAGAACCCACTACGGGGGAAGAGTCTGGGCATTTTCCCGCCCAACAGCAAGTTGAGAATGAAGCTGTGCGACCTCCTCGTCCATCCTGCCACCGAGCCGTTCCTTCTAGTGCTCATCATCGTACAAACGGTCCTACTCGCTGTCGACGCAAGCACCAAAACGCCGTACAATCCTGGACACGCCAAGGAAAAATTCAAGCCTATCGACTATGCTCTTCTGGGCCTGTTTACAGTTTATACGATAGAGGCTGTCATTCGGATCATTGTGTCGGGGTTCCTCATTAATCCAGTCGAGTACAGCACCATGAACCGGCAGGTGAGCCTACGAGAAGCTATGATAATGAAAGCCAATCACATATTTGGCGACCCCCAACGGCACTATCCCCAGAAAGGAGGTGATACAGACAACGATCCAAATTTGGGCCCTGAGCAGCCTTCCATTTTGCGGGCTTTCACAACCGCTCAGATGAATCCTGACGTTGGCTCGAGCGACCCACGAGAGAGACAGCGTATTCGTCTAGCGCATAGAGCTTATCTCAGGCATTCTTTCAACCGGACCGATTTCGTCGCCATTGTAGCATTTTGGATTTCCTTCGCATTGAACATTCTCAACATTCAGAAAGCCCAAGCTATCCCCGTTTTCCAGATGCTGAGTTGCTTGCGCATAATCCGCCTTTTGAACCTCACCAGCGGAACATCGGTAAGCTTTCCATCGGACTTGGCAAACCCTTGACTAATATCAATTCTAGGTCATTCTCAGGAGTTTGAAAAAGGCTGCCCCCTTGCTAGTCAACGTATCGTTCCTGATCTGCTTCTTCTGGCTTCTCTTCTCTATTGTCGGGGTGCAAAGCTTCAAGTCGAGCATGAGGCGCCACTGCGTGTGGATTGATCCAGAAGGGGGACAGAATTTTACCAACTCTGACCAATCCTGTGGTGGCCACTTGCTGAATGTTCCGGATGAGATCATCTCCAAAGGATTCATCCAAGCCCCAGGTAGGCCTCCGGGCCCAGAGAAAGGAAAAGGATTCATATGCCCAAAAGGATCCTTATGTATCGAGGACGATAACCCATACAACGACACACAGAGCTTCGACAACATCCTGCAGTCGCTCGAGTTGGTCTTCATCATCATGTCATCCAACACCTGGTCCGATCTACTATATACCGTAACGAACACTGATTATCTCATCAGCTCTCTCTTCTTCATTATCGGCATCCTCATTTTAAGTTTGTGGCTGATCTCGTTGCTGATCGCGGTCATCACTTCCACGTTCCAGATCATCCGCGAAGAAAGTAAGACGAGTGCTTTCACCGGAGAGGAGATTGCAGAAGATGAAAGAAACAAGAGGGCAGAGGATCAACGCGTCAGCGGTTTGAAGAAGCTTTACGACAACACTGCCTGGGCGTGGAATCTCGTCATTGCCTTTGGTCTGCTCGCTCAAATGATGCGAAGCGCCAGCATGAGTGATTTTCGGCGAAACTTCATTGACCGGACAGAAACCATTGTCACGTTGATACTTCTCGTTGAGATAGTGGTGCGTTTCATTGTCGACTGGCGGCACTTTTTCAAGAGTAAACGCAACTTGACGGACCTCTCGATTGCTATAATTACGACAGTCATCCAGATACCGGCCATCAAGTCTTCGCACGGTGGAAAAGCATATGCCTGGCTTACATTTTTCCAAATTGCTCGAACCTATCGCCTTGTCTTAGCCGTTCCCGTCACTCGAGATCTCATTGTAAGTATGCCCGGTACACTGAATCTTTCCTTGACTAACTGGGCCAGATGATCGTCTTCGGAAATGCCAGCGGTCTACTGAACCTGATTCTGTTCGTGTTTCTGCTTACTTTCCTTGCTTCCATCTTCGCATCTCAGCTCTTCGCTGGTGAGATCCCGGACGAATACGATGGCGAGATGGTTCGAGTCACGTTCTCCGATATTTACAGCTCATTTCTGGGCATGTATCAGATCCTGTCCAGTGAAAATTGGAGTGGCATCTTGTACACTGTCACTGGAACCCAGAAAGAATATGGTACAGCGTGGATCGGGGCCTCATTCGTCATCTTGTGGTTCGTCGTTGCCAACCGTAAGACAAAGTCGCTATTCCTATTTTCAGTCATTCTTGCTAACACTCCCAAGTCGTCGTGCTGAACATGTTCATTGCTGTCATTCAAGAGAACTTTGACGTTTCTGAGGACGAAAAACGTTTGCAGCAAGTCAAAGCATTCCTGGAACAAAAGGAACAGACCCTGAATTCTTCCTACGGGTATGTTGTTCTGCAGGAGAAAGAGTTTTCGCTTACATTGCTAGTAACCTGTCTCTGTCGTCTATCTTCAAATTCGGCCACGCCAACCGTAGAGATCCACTCGATTTCGGACATGCCGCTGCCGAGATGTTGCTCAAAGATGCTGTCGTTCGTGACTTCCTGGACGAAGGCGGTGACACAAGTCCACATGATGACGAGCCTCGACCTGGTATTCGCCCCTCCAAAACCATTGTGGGATCAGGAACTATGTCTACCATCTGGCAAAGGATCTTGCGCAGAACTGTTCACCGAGAACCAAATCCGTTTTACGCGCCCTTGGACTACGGTCGAGCATATGAGGATCTCGATCCTCGAAAAATGGCGAAAGAAGTGGTTTCGGCAACCGAAAAACGAAAGAAAGCGCAGCGAGAGTACCTGCGAAACCACCCAAACTACAACGTATCGTTGTTCCTCTTCAAACCAAGCAACCCGATTCGTAGGGTTTGTCAGCGCGTCGTAGGCCCTGGTCGCGGTGGAGACCGTATCGAAGGACTAGCCCCGTCAGTTCCGATCTGGTATGCTTTCTCGGCTTTCATCTATGCTGCAATTATTGCCATGGTGATTTTGGCCTGTGTTACCACACCTTTGTACCAGCGAGAGTACTTCATGAAGCACGAATTCAGTGTCCGAAACTGGTTCGTGTGGACGGACATGGGCTTTGCCATCCTGTTCACCTTCGAAGCTCTTGTCAAAGTCGTCGCGGACGGCTTCTTCTGGACACCGAACGCTTATTTCCGAGGTTCATGGGGCTTCATCGATGGTGTTGTACTGATAACTCTATGGGTCAATGTTGGCACATCACTTCTAAACCAGGGCCAGATCACGAGAACAGTTGGCGCTTTCAAGGCACTGAGAGCCCTTCGACTGCTGAACGTCAGCGATAGTACTCGAGATCACTTCCATTCTCTCATTGTGAAGGGCTGGTGGAAGCTGCTGTCGGTAAGTTCCTTGAGAGCACACTTGTTCATCGTTATGCTAATCCGCAAAGGCTGCCTTCGTTTCGCTCAGCTTGCTGATTCCGTTCGCTATTTACGGGCTTAACATTTTCGTTGGTCGATTCCAGGTCTGCAACGATGATGATTCCGGCATCTCCGATCTTCGCGATTGTGTGAACGAGTTCGCAAGCTCGCCATTCGACTGGGATGTCTTGGCACCCCGGCAGGCTGCCAACCCCTACTACGACTTCGACAACTTTGGGGGCTCACTCTTTATCCTGTTCCAGATTGTTTCGCAAGAAGGGTGGACCGACGTCCTCTATTCGAGCATGGCTATCACTGGAGTGTTTCAGCAACCTGAGGATTTCGCATCTCGAGGCAATGCTGTATACTTTATCGTATTCAACTTGCTCGGTGCAGTTTTTGTGCAGACATTGTTCATCTCCGTCTTCATGCGCAACTACACGGAACAGACGGGTGTAGCCTTCCTCACGACAGATCAGCGCTCGTGGCTTGAGCTTCGAAAATTGCTTCGGCAGGTGTCGCCTTCAAAACGACCATCATCTACAAAGCAACGAGAGACATGGGAAGAATGGTGCTACCGTCGCGCTGTCCGTAAGACAGGGCGATGGCAGCGATTCGTTACTGGAGTGCTCGTATTGCACCTTATGCTGCTCTGTCTGGAGTGGTACCCAGGCATCGGCACCTGGGATGTGGTTAGAGGTAAGATACATTTATTGTGTGTCGGCTCTTCGCTAACAACTCATCAGACTACATATTCCTGGGGCTTACACTCCTGTTCATCACCAATGTGGTCATTCGAATCATCGGTCTCACATGGTACCGGTTCCGCAAAAGCTCGTGGGATGTGTTTTCCGTCTTTGCGGTGGCGGGTACTTTTGTCACCTCGATCATTGTGCTTGCGAGACGCGAGGAAAGACTTTTCATTCAACTCCACAAGCTCTTCCTCGTGTCCATTGCTCTTCTGCTGATACCGCGAAACAATCAGTTGGACCAACTCTTCAAGACGGCTGCTGCGAGTCTGACTGCCATTGCAAACCTCCTCGCTACTTGGTTTGTTCTGTTCTTGGTGTACGCCATCGCTCTCACGCAAACTTTCGGTCTCACTCGCTTTGGCGCCAACCAAAGTGGAAACGAGAACTTCCGCACCGTTCCGAAAGCGCTAATCTTTCTGTTCACCATGAGCATGGGAGAAGGGTGGAACGAAAAGATGGAAGACTTCGCCACTGTCGACAAGCCTTATTGCACAGAAGGCGAAAGATACTTTGAAAGCGACTGCGGAAGTCCCGAATGGGCTCGAGCACTTTTCATCAGCTGGAACATTCTTAGCATGTACATTTTCGTCAACCTGTTCGTCTCATTGATCTATGAGAGCTTCAGTTATGTGTATCAGCGGAGTAGCGGATTATCAGTCATCAGCCGAGAAGAGATTCGCCGGTTCAAGCAAGCATGGGCAGAATTCGACCCCAGCGGCACAGGGTACATCTCGCGGGATGCATTCCCTCGGCTTCTTGGTGTAAGTACCTCAGGCGAACTATGAGAAGTACGATACTAAAGCTTGCTAGGAACTTTCCGGCATCTTCGAGATGAGAATCTATGATGGAGACTTTACTGTCCGCGCGCTGATTGAGCAATGCACTTCGACACGCCGCGTGTCGAATCTGCCCATAGCGGGACATGATCCCAAGCCAGAGATTGACATTGAGAAGCTCAACAGATGCCTCAACCAGATGCCGATTGCGGAGATTCGTCGCAGACGAGCACGCATGAACACATTTTATGAAGAAGTGCTTGTCTCGAGTGATCCTGACAAAGGTATCCAATTCACGTCGCTTTTGATGATTCTTGCACATCACAAGGTCATCAACGACAACAAGAGCTTGAGGTACGACTGTTCTCTCATCAAGTGTCATGTACGAACAAAGCTAATACTTTGGCAGATTAGAAGAGTTCTTGAGGCGTCGAGCTCGGCTGCAGCGTGTCGAAGAAGCAGTGCGACGAAACGTGGTCGTAGGATTCTTCGATACGTTGTACTGGGCGCGCCGGTTCCGACGTACTCTGGATCAGAAGAAGCACAGCCGTATGGTGACAGTTCCTACCTTCTCTGTGCCAGAGATTTTCATCGACGATGAAGACGTGACAAACGCGGAGCGCGATCAGCAATCGGCTGTGGGCAGTCCGATGTTCTCGCCCACTGATCTGCATGGAACGGATCGATACTCGAACAGCAGCGGTGGTTTCTCGCTGCCACGGCTGGACACGTCTGTCCGGAGCCGATCGAACTCGATTCAGATGACGCCTCAGGCGTCACCAACACGAGGGACAATGATGTCGACGTCGTCACCACGAATATCGGCATTTCCTCCGCCTGGCGATGCTGAGTGGCAGTTTGCCTCTGCGCTCAGTCTCAGCCGGCCGCCAAGTCCACATGGAGGCGATGCTGGGTCGGCGGATGCGCGTAGCCGGGCAAACAGTGCAGTGAGCGCAGCGGATGTTTTGGAAGTGCTCGACAACTCTGCATGGGGCGAGAGTATCCGCAGGAGTTTCACCCAGCGACGGCGCAGCTAGCATGCTCGGTTGGATTGACAGGCAGGGGAGGAAATGGCTCAGCTCCATGTTTCAGAATGATCAAGTCTCTGCCGCGACGGGACGAACGACATGTAGAGGGCAGGGTTGGCACGTCGGCTGAAGAATTGTGGTGTGGGGCCGGGAGTATTGTACATATTGATTGTGACGACGACTCGGTGGTGCTCGTGGCAGTGATGAAGGAGCGAGCGAGCGGTGGGTACGAGGTAATGCTGGAGGCAATGTCGACGTGTCCAGGAAAGGCATGACAGGAGGATGAAGAGCAGGACCAAACAAGGCTAGCGCGAAGGGCTGATGTGTTTTAGCATATCGCTTCAGGTGAGGTCTGGGGTGCAGGGGTAGCAGGACGAGGGAGTTGCATGAATGTTTGGAATGGCCTAGAATGGCAGGGTTCCGGGAGCGACCCGTCTATAATGGGAATGCTATGACAGTACTGGAGAACGTTGGTTGCATTGCAGGATTAGACTAAGGTTTGGCATTCATGAGAAGGCCATGGTGAGGACGGCATGAGCGGGTGGTTCTGGATGAGCATGGCGACGGCGCCGTGTCAGGTATGCAATTCTTTTAGACGCTTCACGAATCACGACGGTGCGTTGTAGACTAGAGTGTGTAGTGTGTGAGTAGAGAAGGCGATTTAGATAGTAGCAGTACCATGGTGCATCTCGATCTGTGGTAAATCCGAGGCAAGCTAAGCAGTTCGTTGGACAGCCACGCCCTCGTCCCAAGTCGCATCAGCTGCAATGGAGGCGCACACTGTGTGTCGCGGAAACTGCAGCTACCGACCAAACACGACGAAAAGCCGATCGGTACGTTTGACCAGAGGGGAGGCAGGTGGTGAGCCGACGCAGGTACGGGATGGATCGTACCCTGGGAGTGTATGCGATCGAGAGCCCTCTCTGTCCTGGGCGAGGGTGAAACACTAGCGTGCGCCGCGACAGCTGGGCCCACGCCATTGCTTCCAGAAGCACGTTGGGCACTCGCCGGCTGTGCTAAAGACGGGGCCGCATGGCCGCTGGAGACACAGAGGCCCTCAGATGCTCGACGCTGGCTTTCCGGAAGTGCGCTCGCCGGCTGCGGGCGGGCGATATGTGCGTGGTCGCGTGCCGTGGCCGCGACGGCGCTGCGCACTTTGAGTTGGTTGGTGGTTGGTTAGTTCTGGCTGCAACGGCGTCTGAGACAGCGTTGTAGCGGCGGCACGTCCGTCCATGACATGACATCCCCCCAAGTCCGCGCAGCCTATCCGTCATGATCGCTGGCGGGCGAGGCCGACGCGGTAAGCAGCCGTCGCCGTCGCCGTGGACTTCGGCTGCGAGGCTCGCACGCAATTACCGCGCGTCGCCCAGGAAGCACCGTCATGCGCCGCCAGCTGTTCTCGACGGGCGGACTTTTGGCCCAGCAGGCAGCATCGCGGCAGGTCGACTGGCAAACGACGGCGATCAAACAGGGCCAGGGGCAGCGGACCCCGGACGTGAGGGAGCACACGTTGCAGGGTGTGTCCCCGCCAGGGCGTTGAGCGTGGGACGTGTGGCGCACGGGGGCACGCTGCTCGCCGGCTGGCCTCGAGACTTAAACACGCCCTCCGCGTCTCTCCAGGCTCCATCAATCTACCTTCGTTTCTCGCAACTGGTTTTGCTCCTCTTCAGCCCGCTCACAATCATTACACTCACTACTCCTCCTCTCCAAGTTTCCTCGACGGACCATCCAAACAACACACACATCAATCAACCCCAAACTCAAACTCAACCTCAACCTCAAACACCCTACCTATATCAACCAACCAACCACCACTACCAACATGCACTCCACCCGACCCAACCGCTTCAGCACCTTCAGCGCCATGCGCCTCAAGACGGCCTTCACGCCCGTCCGCGCCAGCCGCAGCACGAGCACCACGTCGTGCGCCAGCACAACCAGCACAAACTCATCCGCCAGCATCCGCGAGCTGCTCGCCGTCCGCCGCCGCCCCAGCTCCCTCGAGTTTGAGCTGCGCGACGAGGCAAACATCTTCGGCGCCGAAATGGACGTCCTCGAACCCCGCCCCACCGTCGAGCGCGAAATGGGCGTTATGGGCATCTTCGAGGTCCTTGACGGAAAGTGCTAGTTACCTAGTTACCCACCTGCCTTCTCTTCCTGACCCCGAGGCTTGCTGAGCCATGATTTGACGCTGAGACGAACCAACGGTGTTTTGTCGCTTTCTCTCGTTTTTGCTTTTTGTTTTCGCTGCTTCTTGGGATTCGAACTGGCTGGTCGGTCGGTCGGTCAACCACGCGTTTAGAACGGTGGGCGTTTAGACGGTGTCGACGACTTTGTCAATGGTTATTTTGGGTCAAACAAGGGGGGGACTTGCACTTTTTTTTTCTAGTCCTCCCCTTTTGCTTTTTTTTGTGTACATTCTTCTTCTACGCCGAGGTCCACGGCGT
>WODD01000169.1:283182-301244 GCA_019775935.1 Neoascochyta sp. HWLR27 | reverse complement strand
CCCCCCCCCCCCCCCCCCCGCCGAAGATACATAGGATCGGAGAAGACATCCTTATCATCTTGATACACTTTTGAATGAATGAAATATACATTTGGATCAATCATGTCATGGTCTCTTTTGCCTTGCAGTGTCAACTCGCATCGTCTGCGTCTTGGTACAAAATCATGGAAAAACAAACAAAGCGCA
Organism: Neoascochyta sp. HWLR27; assembly: GCA_019775935.1. Classification (NCBI taxonomy): domain Eukaryota; kingdom Fungi; phylum Ascomycota; class Dothideomycetes; order Pleosporales; family Didymellaceae; genus Neoascochyta; species Neoascochyta sp. HWLR27. Next base: position 301,058 of record WODD01000169.1, on the reverse strand, counting down.
AACGCCGGTACCATGCGAGTCAAGTTGCGAATACATGGATATCAAGGAGCACAAATAAACCTAACCATCCCCCTTCAGCGCTTCAGTGCACGCCATTGACGGGCGCCTGCAGCCCAGCCAGCTCGTCCCTTCTTGTTCTGTACAGCTCCTGTGCTTCTCGTTCCCTCCTGCTGACAAACGACACCTCGTCGCGAAGGCTCTCCAGACGCCGCCCAATCGCTGTCTGCTCTGCATACTGCATCGTGCGTTGAGAGTCAAGGTCAACCTTGGCCTGCTCAAGCGCAGTAAATGCATCGCCAATCTTTTGACGGAGAAGCGTGCCTCGCTTGATGTAGCCAGCGTGGTGCACGGCCAGCTTCTTCTCAATCTTGTTTGCCTGTTCGGCAGACTCGATAATACTCTCCTGGGCAGCGTCAAAGGCTTGTACCATGAGTTGTTGCTCGTCGATTTCATCCTCTTCATAACCTGCCATCCCGGGAAGAACCGTAGAACCGTGCAAGTTAGTCCATGCCACGTCCACGTCTGCGTGGAAGGCTTTGACCTTGTCGGTCGACATAGAGAGTTCGAGTGCCATCTCCATCTTGGCTGCTCGAAGCGCATCATCGCTGAGCTTCTGAAGCGGCTTCACCGTCCCTGTCACGCGTCCGCTGCCGAATTTCTGGACGTCGTTTGCAATCAGAAGAGCCATTTCTGTCTCGACAACCCGTTCAACCGGGTCTGATAAGTCCAACGCCCTCTTCAACATCGCGTCGAGATCGACTGCAGACGGTCTCGGCAGGAACTTCTGGACGACTTGTGATTGCCGGGCAAACTCAGCGCGCTCTGCAGCCTCTTGCCTTTCCCTGTTCCTTCGGTCACGTTCGGCGGCGTCTTCTTCGCTGATTTCCACCTCCATCGCCTCGGCCTGCTCATCTGGCAGTTCAAACTCCCAGCTCTCTTCCTTTGGCTTCGGGAGCGACGCGAGTTTGCTCTTGAGGTTTTGTCGCTTTGCGTTCTCGTGTAGTCTGATATCTCGGGGTGTCTGTCCAACCAACTGCATAGCACCGTCCTCCCCATTCAGACGCAGGCTGTCTCGTGGTGTCCGCATTGGAGTTGCTCCAGGCCCTTGGTGCATGGGCGTGGCTCCTGCTCCACCCTTGCCTTGTCGGTATGGAGTGGCCAAGGGGTTCGGAGTGACGATCTGGTGGCGTGTGGAAGGTCCTGATAGAGAGGCAGGGGCCTCGTCTTCTTCGAAATCCGGGTTGTCTCCGCCGAGCAGCGCAGACTGGGTCTCTGTCCTCAATCGAGCATTCCGTGCCTCGTTTGCAATGTTGTCCTCCTCTTTCGGTGCCATCGGCGTGCGGATTGGCGTGCTGCTGGTAATGCTAGAGTAGTTTCCCACCAGACCTTGAGTAGCAATATTGTCGCCGCCAGTTCCAGTGATGGCGCGCTCTCCCAACATGCCCATCTTGACAATATCTTCGAGCTCGGCTTCACCAACCTGAGGCGCTGGGAGCACAAGGCCGCGTCGCTTGCTGCTCTGCTCAGCCTCACGGATCTTCTGCATGTGGGCAGCCTTGGCGTATGAAGCTGCTAGTCCTCCTGACTTCTCATCCTGCTTCTTCCTCTTGCTCTCGCCCTGATCATCCTGCTGGTCGGCCTTACGCTTGTTGGCAAGTTGCTGCTTGCGCGGATCGAAAGCCTCGCGTTGCTTCTCGTTGCGATCAAGCTCCTCGACGGTATCAAAAAACCCTGCGGGAACCTCCTTCTCAAGAGGCACGTCGGCGTTGTAGTCGATGTGGTTGCCCTTCTTGGCTGTGATCTTGATGTTGATACCGGCAGCCTTGAGCTCTCGTCGCTTTTGGAGAAGCGCCAATCTGCGCGACTCTTCCAGTTGCCTCTCACGCGCCTTCCGTTTGGCCTTCTTACCACTGACGTTGGCAAGGCGGGCGCGTGCTTCAGACAGCATCTCCTTGTCCTCTTCATCCATATCGATAGCATCGGGCCGCGCGGGTCGGCTCTCGGCGTAGGCATCGACCTCTCCGGGTCGCAGGCGTCGCACCTCGTCGGCAGTGGGAGCCGCCGACTCTCCTCCCTCCGGGCCAGCCAGGGCAAGATCGCCGCTCTCTCGTGACTCCTGCTCGTCCAGCAGCTTCTGATAGCGCTCCAAGCACTGTGTCGCGGTGCGTCCGACAATAGGAGCGATGGTGCGCCATTGTGTCGGAAGTAGCTTGGCCATGGTCAGCAGCTTCTCGTCGTCCTCGCGCGACCATTCTGTCTTTTTGATCGATGGATCAAGCCACTCGTTCCAGCGCGCCTTGCACTGCTTGGCCGTCTTCTTCGCAAGAAGCGACGCGCAACGCGCCCACTGGTTGAGACCATATTTGGAGATCTGGGTTGTATGTCAGTTATGTGCTATTTCTGCGGGCGACGGGTAGGCTTACGGCAGCCTTGAGCACTTCGTCCTCGACGTTTGACCATTGTCCGACCTTGGTGACGACCATCGTGGCGGCGGTGCGGATCAAGAGAGGGAATTGGGCGAGGTGCGAAGTGCGAGTTGCTCGTCGCGCGACGGATGCAGCAGCTTGAATCCTGAGGAGCGCGGACCTAGCGTCTTGGCGGGATGGAGCACCATTAGGCACGTGACGTTGAAGCACCGCCGCGGACAAGTCACGGTGACGTAGACAGCAGTTATACATCGATGTATGCAACACTGCGTTGTCAGTTCAAGGTTAATACCGCCCGATATGTCGACTTCACTCCATCTAGCTCGGCGCCTCACTCCATGCTCACATAGAGCAAGCTTCTCCGCAGCTTCAACTCGATGGCTATCATCCTCAATAAGGACCTACTCACCAAGCAAAGACGCCAAATCAACAAACGATGAGCCTTCGGTGAGCTTAAACACATGTACTGTATGGGTTTTCCGGCTCACAGTCCACAGAAATCAGCGACCATCTCGGCTGAAGAAACCAAAATTAAGAAGAAAACTCAAGCTGAACTCGATAGAGAGCTACAACTAAAAATGCAGGGAATGGCTGGCGACGGTGGGGATGCCGGTATCGAATTTGAAGACGGTCAGCCAGTGTCTATGAAGAGGAGCGTCAAGAATAATATGTTCCGATACATCTAGTTTCGGCATCACCATTATCACTAGCGTACCTTGCAAACACGGGCTGTTTATTTAGGTGCGTCTACGTATTACACTTCCTATTCAGATTGCTAAAATTCACCAGGCGTTTTATTAATATGGATAGAACTGATATTAGGAATATATGGGTATCAAATACGAATCGAATCATCTTCCACTTGACATTATAGCTCGATGCCTTCAACAGCTCCCGATGGGGTATCTTCTCTCCTCCAGACTTCACTTCGTCTTGCGAACTCTGCCGCGCCTCTTGCCGCCAATCTCCCAACACCCTCTGCCACATGAGCGCTCAACATCAGCGAGACATCAATCTCAAGGATCTCCCACATGGCAGTCTTTACAACATCCATAAACTCGGCGTCTCCCGCATGCTCTCCCAGCAGAACGATCTTGTTTGGCGGATGCTGCATTGCCCCGACCGTCTTGATGAGTTCTTCGTGCATGCGTGCCCAAAACCTCGCTCTCGACACCTCATCGACGGGGAGGTTCCACCACCCGAGGCTCATGTCGTTGGTGTTGGAATATGCGTGGTCGTCGTATGCGTTCTGCATGTACTGAACCGTGGCACTGAAGAAAGCAGAGTCGAAATTCAGGAACAGGACGTGTTCGTGTCGCATTTTCTTTTCTTCGTCCGCGCACTCCTGTGAGTTCCTCCAAGATTTACATAGGCCGTATCCGTGTCCAGCATAAGCAGCGTTTGTTTCACGATACGCGAAACTATCGTTTCCACTTGTTGACTTGACGGACGTTAATCCTGCAAACTCCATTGCATCGTGGAAGGTGTCTTGTTCAAAGCCGTTGAGAGTGGCAAATGCGGGAGCAATGGTCGAAATTGGGTTTTCCAGTTCATCTTCAATGGCGGCTCGTACTTTCTTCAAGAAGGTGCCTAGGATGCCTGCATTTCGGCTTGCCGGAAGTCCTAGAGCTTTCCTGGAGTTGCGCACTGCTTGTTGTAGGATACGGGATACTCGTCCGGTGGATTTGTGGCTATTGCAAGTTAGCTGTGTTCGAATGGAAGTGGGCAATGGCCACTGTGGTATAGTGCAGGAAAAAAGTTCCGGTCGTACAGGGACGGTATAACTCACCAATCCCTTTTTTCTGAATTGGTCCATGTCGACATCAACTCAACGTAGTCTGCATCTGCATCGATCTATCCAGCAATCAGCCATGCTCAATCTTGGAAATCACTAAACTCACCCTGACCAAATCCCATGTGGTCCCGTTCTCGTACTGTGCTGCAGCAGTCGCATATGAGGCCGTGAAATGCACACCGATTCCAGGAGCGGCATCGTCTCCCGACACTTGAGTTTCAACAAGAGGAACCTGAGGCTCGAAGCGTACAACACGGGCGCTGACCAAAGGCACAACGAGAGCAGCGAGCAGCTTCATGGTGGGAGCGGAGCGGGATGGCGGATCGGCGGCAGGGGTGAATTGCAGCAGGCGAGTGAAGTGCCGGCAGTATCAAGATGCAACGGCAACAGCAGACAGGCACAGTTTAAAGAGCGTAAGGGGCGAGGGGATGAATGGCAATAACTAGCACGCGCGCCCCGCCGGTCCAGGGCGTGCCATGTATAAGTGCCAGCGCGAACTCCTTTGGCGCGCCGCAGTGGCTTACACGAGGCGTGCTGGTCACGCATGCAGACCTTCGTTCCTGGCCCGCTAGGCTTTTCTCGGCACCAAGACATCGTATCCCGACTGGCGCTTTGCTTGTTCCGTCCATGGCCTTGATGCGCCAGCAGCCCGGAGCTCGACACCGGGCGTGTGTCCGCTGCCTGAAGGCCCTCGCCCTCGCCCTCGCCCCCGCCCCTTGATGCTCTGCTTTCATCGCCTTTGAGCAGCGGCATGCGCTGTGCCCGTCACGAGCGCGGCAGTGGGGGAATGTGCGGCTTGGCATTGCACAGTTGCGACTCCGCTCTATCCGGTCCGTGCCGAGGCTGCTATTCTGGGAAAATCGGTGCCTAAATTCCTTCTTCTGCCCTCCTTTTCTGGGGCCTGGGGCCCGTCGGCGAGGCTGAGGTTGTGTAATCTCGCATCATGGCCGACCTTGTGTTAGCATCACCCTTACCCGACGTCTCGCTCGAGGCCAGGATATGGCTGTGCGTTATTGTTTTGCTCTCTAGTCAAGGTGCCGACGCGTACGTGGGCGCGTCCACTCGGCAGCTCGCCTTACAGCCAGCGTCCCTTTGCCGGTACTCCAGCCTTCACGATCCTTTCTTGCCCAGGACGTCTGGCGATATGCGCATTCCAGCTGCCGCAAGCGACGGGTAAGTCGGCTGGCTGCATTGATTCTGGCAGCCACACCAGATGCCGTCCGACCTTATGCGGAATATACAAGAATACGACAATATTTCAACAGACGGCTTGCGGAGGATTGTGTGACCAGGATCGTACCTGCGGGCTCACAGACACCTGCATCTGTAGCTCCAGGCTCAAATCAAATACAATCTTAGTGTGTCAGCATCGGAAGGGGGACGTTGTTCGTCGCTTGCTTGCACTCAATTGCACGCTTAACGCAACTCTGGAATGCATCTCGTACAAGCACGAGGCCAGTACCCCCCGCCCCTTGTGGGGTCGGTAATCCCATAGCGCACGTCACCTCCACTTACTATGCTCATCATATAGCCGGACTGTGCGCGCTGTATCGACTACAATCGTTTCAGTTACATCAACCATTGGCCGAGGTGGGGTCACTTCGAGCGTTTCCATTGACACGCCAATCTCTTGACCACTCCGTTGAGAGAGCGGAAACGAGATCATGGTCCAAGAACTACTGCAGTTGGAGTGTATAAGGATTTTTTTCTATTGAGACCGTACGACTATCCGCTCATCCTCTGTACCTTAACATGGTTAAAATGACTTTACATGGTTTGCAATCAGTCAGCCAAATCAATCGTGCGGCGCTGGCCTTCTTTTCATAGACATTACGAGATAATCAAGTTTTCTGATCTGTAGTAGTTACAACACATTTCCTGCTCAGAATCCGCAAATCGTAGATTGGTCAGCTGAGTAATTCCCCGCAAAGCACGATACGTTGTGCCGATGATGTCAACCAACCATAATCTGGGGTAGGTAAGCGCATGAGAGTCACCAAAGAAACCACGACTGTGCCTCCACGATAAGGGTAAGCGTCCAACAGCCAACAGCCAACAACCAGTTCCCTCGCCCCTCAACCACCCAACGCCTGTCGCTCTCCATGGCTTCCCAACCCGTACCATATACTATATCGGTCCCGGATGACGCTCTCGACAAGCTCAAGCGCAAGCTGGCCGATGCAGACTATCCTGATGAACTCGACACGCCAGACCAGTGGCCTTACGGGGCCCCGCTGTCCGACGTCAAGCGCCTGGCAAAGCATTGGGAGACTGGATTCTCATGGCGCGCAGCCGAAGCCAAAATCAACGAGCTGCCAAACTACAGGACGAAAGTAAAGGTTGCAGGGTTTGATGATGTACATGTTCATTTCCTATGGAAGAAAAGCCCCAACCCAGATGCAGTTCCCCTGCTCTTCTGCCACGGGTGGCCAGGCTCGTTCCTCGAGGTCACTAAGCTGCTGCCGATCCTCGAGGCAGGCGAGCAGCAAGGGAGGCCCGCGTTCCACATTGTTGCGCCCTCGCTGCCGAATTTCGGCTTCAGCGAGCGAGTGTGCAAGCCTGGATTCGCCTTGTCGCAGTACGCCGAAACGTGCCATCGGCTGATGCTGCAGCTGGGGTACGACAAGTACGTGACGCAAGGTGGCGATTGGGGCTTTTACATAACGAGAATCATGGGCGTCTTGTACCCCGATCATGTCATCGCGAGCCATATCAACATGGTGCGGGCGCACCCGCCCACGTTTGTCTCGCAGCCTACCGTTGCGCTCAAGCATGCGATAACGCCGTACACGGATGCAGAAAAGGCTGGCATGGATCGCTCCAATTGGTTCCTCGATCAAGGCCAGGCATATCGGATCCTGCAAGCTACCAAACCACAGACACTGTCTTATGCCTTCGCCGACAGCCCAGTCGCCTTGCTTGCGTGGATTTATGAAAAACTGGTTGATTGGACAGACGGGTACAAGTGGACGGACGACGAGGTTTTGACGTGGATCAGCATCTATTGGTTCAGCACCGCGGGTTCCAACGCCCATGTGCGTATCTACTACGAGGCCCAGCACAATCCTACCGATCAGGTCCCCGACCGAGATCGTGCAAGTGCATGGGTGGACCGTGTGAAACTGGGCGTGGCACACTTCCCGAGGGAGCTGACTGTCGTACCGCGAGTATGGGGCGCTACCCTGGGTGAGTCGAATGCCATCATGGACATGTGTCCTGACTGAAGAGGCACAAGGTGCTGACGAATATCCAGGTCCTCTAGTCTTCGAGAGCGACTACGACAAGGGCGGCCATTTCGCGGCTTGGGAGCGACCTGATGCTATAGCTTCGGATTTGCAGAAGATGTTTGGCAAGGGCGGCCCTTGCTTTTCTGTCGTCCCAGGCAAGAATGGGTATTAATTCGTCCTGTCGGTGTCTCCCTGTTGTTCAATGACACCGGTTGCCGTGATTGCCGGTTGGTTTAGTGCTGCAAGATGGGCAACTGCGCATCTCTTATATGGGCTCTGTGCGCAGACTGCAATTGAATGAAAAGCGATTTCTTGTTTCTGATGTAACCCGCAAATTGTACTTGGTTAATCATACAATGGCTGCCTCTTTTTGTGTTCTTTCAGGTGTAATCGTCCCTACTGCCGAGAGACTGCTCAACATGCTCAAATCCATGTTGTCCGACTGTGGGACATGTACATGTTCGGGGGATTTGAGAGAGTCGACGTTTCTGGTTCCGGCCTTCTCGGGAGTGTTTGAAGGAGTGCTTTGCTTCCTGAGAGCCGTGTCCCTGGAGGAACTCATGGAAAGCGTCAAGGAGCGTTCTGCATTCGCCGATGAACCAAAAGTCAACCAATACAAGACCAAACAGTCCCAAAACACTGTTTCTCGTTAGCCGCCCGCACGGGTTCAGAGAAAGCAAGCGACATACCATCGACCATGCAAATAATCAAGCAGATCATGCCCAGCTCCTCTCCTTTGGTGATGATGAACTGGATCATGTTTGCCGCGAGGGGAATCTCAAGCAGCAGCGACGCGACGATGCTCTTCCACAACAGCGTGCGGATGTTGCGCTGGACAACCGACTCGTTGGCGCGCGGGCCCCAGAACGTCTTGTTGCTCTGCTGCGACGATGGGGCGGGGATCGATGTCGAGCTGTGGGGCTTGACGACGGGACGTAGTAGGTAGAAGAAGATGCCTGTCAGGACGAGGTTGGTGAAAATGTTGGCGGCAAGAGTCGGCCAAGAAGCTACGGCGCGGATGCCAAAATGGCAGCGGCCGTCGGAAGCGCGGAGCTCGGTCACGCGGTACATGAAAGAGACGACGGTGATTGAGGTGTAAAAGACGGCCGCCATGGCCAGGCACGAGAGGTAGAGTTTGTCCTTGGAGCGTCTGACGAACGGGGCGCGCACAATGTGGATGCGTTCCACCATGAAGATGTAGCTGCGTGGATATCAGCATGGGCTGCCAGCATCTACGCATGGCGTTTGTTTCATGTAGAACTCACACTGTGCCTTTGATGGCGAGATAAAAGGCCAAGCACACAAACGTCCCAGCAGAGCACAGAGCGTATGTGTAGAGCCCTTGGCCTGCTACCATTGCTGCAGAGACGACGATGTAACACATGACGTCGAGAAGCATGAAGATGAGGAGGAGCGACATGAGATTGCGTCGCATGCGCAGACTTCTCTTGAACTGACGGATCCGTGCTCCTGTCGTGTGCACGTTAGAGACTGGGTAAAAGGCGCCATGGAGCAGAAGGGGGAGGGGGTGTGCACGAACCGAAGAGAAACGCGAGGACCATCATAAAGAGCAGGGCCAGGACGGTGAAGATGGTCCGGTCCCTAGCGGGCTCGCCGGTCTTGATGGGGATGTTCTCATTCTCGCGGGTGGTGATTCTGAAGTCGTCCAAGTCCATGGGAGCCGAGAGCGGCAAAGCTGTAGCTGCAGTCGAGGCCGAGAGCAGGCCGAGCCATGCAATGAGCTTCATCTCTGCGAAATGGGCCGCACCCTCTGAGCGGAGGCGTAGATGGCGAGATGGCTGAAGTGGAGAAGAACCGTAGCTGCCTCACATTGCCTGGGGGACCCGCAAGGGGCGCGCGAGCGGGTCTTATTCAAAGGTGCACTAGGGATGACATGTGCGGCGTGGGTTGTGCGAATAGACAAAGCTTGCCTCCCCCTCCTCGGCGTCCCCTGACGCACTGCCAGAGTTGAAGCGTGGATCCCGAAACGGGGCGGGCTTGGACGATCTGGTTTTGCGGAGGAGCGTGTCCGTCTCCGTGCCGTCCCGCCTCACGACCCCCACCAGTTCGGAAGAGAGATTGTGCGGTGAGCCATTGGCTGTTTGCAGGCAGGCTATAAAGAGAGAAGGGAAGTGTGCCGAGGAGCTGTAGAGTCGAGTTGTCACATGAACCTTGGGTCAGTTGACGGAAGGCGTTCTTGCCCGTCGTTATTCCAAATGGGCTAACGTTTGGCCGTATCGAGGCTTATCGAACACGACGCAACAGAAGATGATGATGATGATGATGTTGCTGCTGCCCAAACGCTTCACTCCCTCCTCCTCCTCCTCACGAACCCTACCAACAATGACTGACGACCGGACTCTACACCGCTAGCTGGCAGATAGGTAGGTAGTCAGACACCCCCTGCATGCTGGGCAAAGCCATGCGGTGTCAGCTACCTACAGCCAAAAGACGCCGCCCTTCAGCTCTTGGAAGAAGCAACGCTGCTGGCCATCCCAATCCACTCGGGCGGGCTCGCGAAGCAGATCGTCTCATGATTTTGACCGGATTCGGGCGATCTGCGGTGGGATTGCGTGGTAGCTGGAACCGAAGCTGGCCATGCGCGCAATGTGATTGGCCACTACCTCTGGCGTGCCGTCTGTGCAATCAAGGCCCTTGCCACCTCCATCTTCACTCGCCTCAGTCAGTGGCTCGCCCTGTACCACAACAACAACACCAAGTCAACGCAGAAACGTACACTAGAGCATTGCAAGCCATGTCCCCTGTATTTTGCTCGTATTCCACGGCTCGGCAGGCCCATGGCCAACGAGTGACATTTCATCGGTCAACATGGCGGTAGTGTCTTGGCAAACGAGATGGTTTACGAGCGATCATCACCTCTCGGACTTTGTCTTTTAGAGCCCTGCAGCGCCCATCTGCACAAGGTAGCCTCGAGAATGTTCTTAGGCTCGTCTCGAAACAATCTACTAGTCCAAAGCCCAACGGCAGCTCTGCAGGTCAGAATTTAGACACAGACCTGGGCGTCAAATCTCCTTGCAACTTGATCAGATAGCTACCTACCTACCTACCTACCTACCTATTTCCTTCAACCAGTGGTGAATCAGAACCAGGGTAGGGCCACCGCATTTCTTTTACCCTGCCACTGCCACCTCATCGTCACTTGATTCAACAACCTGGCTGCATGCCACTCTAGCCGCACTCCTTTGTTCTCGACAGGTATACCCAATCCCACCATCGGAACAGCCTCACCTTTGCGTCTTTTGACAATACCCCAACTTTAAAAAAAATGCGAAGCGAAGCTACAACCTCCAAATGTGTCCGTTTTTCGAATGCTGCATTATCGTAATGGTTCTGTTTCAGCACCCCCTCTACGCTACCCCAACCTTGTTCAGCCCCTTCAACGAACCCAAGCTCAGCGCCAGTCCCTGCGATCGGCTGCGGATACGCACAAATCCTGTAATCGGCCCGTTTTCTCCTTCCTTCTCAATGCTCAAGTTGGCGAGTGCATCCTCACCTGGACACAGTTAGCTTGGCCTGCTTCAAACGAGCCACCTCGACTTACCAAACACGCTTCTGGCGTACAGGTTGGCAGACAGGAACTGGCAGTCGCCCTTCATCGATGCCTCGGGCGTCAAACAGCTCATGTTGGTACACGCCATCAGCTGCTTCAGGAACTCGCGCAATGTCTTGGCCTTCGAGTTGATGTTGACCTTGTTTTCCCATTCAAACTCGGTCCACATGGTCCGGAACTGTGTCTCTGTGCACTGTGCAGGCTTGATGTAGTCCATGATGTCGACGTGCACATCATTGAGGATGACCACGTTCGAGTCGACGCCCTTCTCGCTGTAGGTTCCGTTAGCAGACGATACCGAAAAGGACAACCAAGACAACATACCCTTCGTACAAGACGTTACCGAAAATGACACCAGTGTCGGTCGACGAAACCTTGATGGTAGACTGCAGGTTAATGAAGTCGTGCGGCCCGACGTTCTGCGTGGGCGGGCGTTCAACAACCTTGAGGTCGCCCAGTGTTGCAAACTCGACAGTGAGGTTCTGCAGTGTTTCGGTCGTCTGGTTGACGAGGAGGACATCGAGCACAATATCGAATTGGTGAACCTAATAAAGTTAGTACATCGAGGCAATGCAGGAGAATGTCATGTACCTTGACATAGGCTTCGGCGTAAACAGGATCCGAGAAACCCGTGAGTTGAACAACACGGCTGAGCTTAGAGGTGAGATCCTCAGTCGCTGTGTCGCCTCCTGTTGCCCTCTCGAGATCCTGCTCAATCTCATCACTGCCATCCGCATCCTTCTTCTTCAGCTGACGGATGCTGAAAGAGTCATCAACATTGACAGCCGACTTTGCCCGGTCTGAAGCCTCCTTTGCTGCGCGCTTTTTCTCTTCCGTCTGCACCATGGTAGCAAAAGACTTGCGGGTATCTTCCAAGAACACAGTCTCGAGTTCCTTTCTTTGCGAGAACTCGGAGAGTGACCGGACGCAAGACATGATACGGTCAATTGAGTCCTCGTCAATAAGTGTCTTGACGAATTGGGACTGGCCGACACGGATGATAGAGATCATGATGAGCATAGCCTCTGCGCGCAGCGCGTTTGTACGTGCGGCATCCTGTGACAATTCCGAGTGTCGCATGACAAGCTTAGTGAGTGTGCTGGAGAGGACAGTCGCGAGGTAGTAATCGCCATCAAGAATAAGTTGACGCAGAGGAGGCTTCTGCGAGTTCTTGACCGCCTCGAGCTTCGCCTTAGCAGCCGCAGAAGATGTGAGCGCGCTCTCGGTTGCATAAGTTCCATCAGCAAGAACCTTGCGCGAACCTGTGGGCGCAGACTTTGCATTCCCATTGACTTGATCAGATTCGTCCTTGCCTTCCGATGCGTCATCCAACAGCCGTTGTTCGGAAGCCAGTATAGGGATCTCTCCGAGAGAAGAACGGATTCCCTTCCACGCGTCACGGATGTCCTTGGCCTCGAGCGAGAATTCACCGATGATCCACAGAACGCCACGGTAAACCTTTCCTGCGCGGACTTCGCCAAGAGTCGACACCAGGCGCTCGATGATGGATTGCCTCAGGTCGGGGAAGCGTTCGACTACTTCCTTGACGAAAGAAATCACGTCGACGGCGGATGCGTTGCTGCTGACGTCTGAGATGAAGTCCATGAGCGATCCAACAACGCTGGCTGCAACCTCTGGGAACTTGATGGCAGACTGGTGAATAGCAGAGATGAGAAGAGACCTGTATTCAGAGTTCTTGTCGTACTGTTCGTCGGCAGTCTTCATCAGCTCCTTCTTCAAAAGCAGCACAACCTCTTCGACGTTTCTGCTCGAGATCATGTCCATGGCAATGTTGAGCGCCTTCTTGCGCACATCCAGATCGGTGCTTGACAAGACGCGCAGAACCTCCATGGTGAGATCGTCGATAACGCCTTCATTCTTGTACCTCAACTGGTTGACGCGCTCCAAGACAATGAGCTTGACGTTGTTATCCGGTTCCTTGATGGCCAGCTCGACAAACTTTCCAGCGGCAGCCTTGACCGCAACCGGGTTGCTCGTGAGGGTCGTCAGGGCGTGTGCGGCTTCGTAGATGACTGTCGATACCTGGGACTCGAGGAGATCGAAGATGAGTCGCAGGTACTTTGGCTTATTCTGGGGGTTGGTCGCGGCATCCTTACGGATGAACTCGAGCTCGGCGAGCAGAAGCAGCTCCTCGTGGTTGGGGATCGAGTCGAACACGTCGCTCAGGTGCTCGAGAGCCTTCTCGTGGCTGATAGATGTAAGGGCAGCGAAGGCGTTGCGCTTGCAGGTAGGGTCGTTCTCATCTTCGAGGAAGGTGGTCAGGAGGTCGGGCGCATCGGGCATGAGCTCGGGAAGGTGGGTAAAGATGGCTGCAATGGCGAAGGTGGCGTTCTTGCGGACGTACGCATGTCGGTGTGTCAAACACTGGCGGACGGGCTCTGTAAAGCTTGTCAGCACACCAGCCAGGTGTTGCGGAATATGTGCAGCTCACGTAGCAGCGGCTCTACGAGTTCAGCATCGCGAAGCTTAGTTCTGTGCGGGGCGTTAGCAAGAGGCCGGGTATACAGTACACAGAGCCGTACACAAAGCGCAGTGTGTTTCCTCGCACGTATTCGTTGGGAGCCTGGAGGTCGAAGCGGATGGCGTTGCAAACCAAAATCCACTCCTGACGGAGCTTCCCCTGGGCGTCGTGCTTGGGGCAGACCTCGAAGAAGAAGTACATGAGCTTCTTCAGGGGCTTGGACTTGCTGGGCATGACGAATCGGATGATGTGCATGAGCAGACCCGTCTGCGCGTCGCCGTTGAGCATGATGGAGAGGATCTTCTTCTGCTACAGTGTCAGACGGCCAGGGACATCGCCGCGGGGGGACGCAATGGGGGCAGCGCACCATGGTCTCGATCTTTTGCTCATCGCTGCCCTTCTCGAGGGCGGTCTTGAGCTCATTCTGCGAGGGCACGTCGGCCGCGTTGTCCTGGTGCACCTGTGGTCCGCGTCAGCGCGCTGGAGCTCGGGCGGTGAGGGGCCAGGTGTTCGCTTCGCACCAGACTGTAGGCATTCTCGAGAAACGTCGCCATGGCGGCAGGTGGGCTAGTGCCGGTGTATGGTGTTCTGCCTGCTTGGAGCGAGTGCTGTGGGGGCAGCAATGGCGGAGAGGTCGCGTCGACCCTCGGTCACTATGTGGCCGTCGGCGGAGGGCTGCTGGCGATGGGCGCGGGGCGGCCTGAGGAGGGGAGGCTGCGAGAACGTGGGGAGATGGAGATGGCGTGAGCCGGATGAGGGGCGAGGCAGGTGCAGAATTGGCCCGTCTCTACAGGTGGCTTCTTCTTCGAATTCGAGATGCGCTGCTCGACGTGCTCGCGGCCAACGTCCAGTTGTCTACTCGGAAAGTGCCACTACTGGCTTGGCACCACGACCAGGGTCTGCCGCCGCCGAAGATCGCGAGCTCGCGGGCGCCCTCTCTCGACTGATATTCCCCACCAGCCGCGGCACCCGTCATTAGAACTACCTGCTGTTTCGCGCTCTGCCCACCATGAGCAGCGAGCCGTTCTACCTAAGATATTAGTGAGTGCGCTGCGCCGTGCACGTGTTCAGTGCTCACATGCACACAGCTCAGGTCACCAAGGACGATTTGGCCATGAATTCCTCGGTCAGTTGTGACGGGTGCATCTGCACAGCATCTGCTTACTGGTCTGTAGAGTTCGATTTTCGCGTGCTCGGTGATGGCCGCAGCGCGTCTGCACGATATGCCAACAACTCCAACTACCGCAACGACTCTCTGATCCGCAAAGAAAGTAAGACTATCCGGGGTGGTCTCGCTTGCAAATCTCCTGCTAACGGCGTCAGTGTGTGTTAGCGATGCCCTCGTTGCGGAGATCAAGCGCATTGTCAAGGAGAGCGAGATTCTGAAGTATGTGGGGAAGTCATGTTTGCACTGTTTTGATACTGATTTGTGGCAGGGAAGACGACACCAAGTGGCCCCAGAAGAACAAGGACGGTCGCCAAGAGCTGGAGATTCGTCTTGGGAGTGAGCACATCTCCTTTGAGGTACGTCGCTGCCAACCAGCTGTGGACAGAAGAAGAATGCTGACGGGTTCAGACTGCGAAGATTGGCTCGCTGCAGGACGTGCAGGACTCATCTGATCCGGAGGGGCTGCGAGTCTTCTACTACCTAGTCCAGGACCTGAAGGCCCTGGTGTTCTCGCTGATTTCGCTGCACTTCAAGGTAATTGACGGTCGGTGCTGCAGTCATGTAGTTCTTGGGCTCACGAATCGCAGATCAAGCCCATTTAGACATTGGCAGCCGCAGAGAGAGTTGCCGCGCGCCTAGCACGCGTCTAGCTCGAGTCGGCGGGCGGCCGGTGTCAGTGACGCACGGCGGCATGGAGGAATGGGCTTTTTGAACGTGGAGCCAAGGGGGGGGAGGGTGTCTGGCGGTGCCGCACGAGTGTCGACCCAGCATGGCGGTGTTTGGGGTCTAGAAGCAGTCCAGCACAGGGCGCACAGACTATGTGCACAGCAGCCGCCCGGAGTCAGCCCAGGACTGTGGTGCAGACGGGGTGCGAAGGCAATTGCGCCCGCGCCTTTGGATAGCCTCGTGTAGGTAACGATAGTTATACTGATATGAGACGCAATCCTGGCCGCTGTGGCGCCGCAGACGTACTTACATGGGCCGATGAGAGACGCGACGAGCTGCCGATGGTTCCCCCACGTGGCTAGCGTGCTCTTCCCCGCGATCCGCCAGCGTTCACGGCCGACGGCCGACCCACTCATCACTCCATTGGGGGCCATGGCGGCTGGCGGCGCACCACCGAGCCACCGAGCCCAAGTCATCATGCGCGCCAGCGCCTCCCGTTGCCGCCCCCCTCTGCCTCTGTCTCTGCCTTTGCCCTCTCCATCTACTCACCCGTCCCTTGACCCGTCGCTGCCATTCTATGCGCCCTCTGCTGCCCGTCGACCTGTGACTCTGGCCTGTCTAGCCCGCCCACCTGGATCATGACGCCCCACGAGGCGACCATGTCGCCGTTTGAGCACGAGAGCGTCACCGCACACACGACCTGCCCGCCCGACGACGCACGCACACTCGCCGCCCACGACATCGACATCGACAGCACCCGCCACGACAGTGCCGACGAAGGCGACAATGTCGTCTCCCGCCACCCAGCGCCGCCACCCGCCGAGCCTCACACCAAGCCTGCCGCTGCCGACATGGACGCCCCGGCCAGGGATATCCCCACGCCCGTCACAACCACCGATGACGGCGTCGACGACCAGCGTGCGTCCCAGGCCTCGCCCGTCTCCACGACGGCTTCGGCAGCCCTGCCGCTTGCGGCCTCGCAATTGACCTGGCCCTTTCCCGCCCACCGAGTGCGTCACCCTGTCCTGCATGCACGCAGCATCCTGCTGATACCCCACACAGTTTCTCCCAAACTCCTCCTCTTCCCTGCTGCGCCCCGGCAGCCGTTTCAGAGGCAGCCAGACATCCGACCGCCAGCAGTACGAGGTCGAGGTTGAGCTGCAACATGTCGACATGCGCGAGTCGTTCATGTGCGGATATCTGCGCATCCAAGGTGCGCACCCGCGGCGTTGTGTTACCAGCACCCAACCGCTAACCTGTTTTCAGGACTTACCGAGGACCATCCCAGCCTGACCACATACTTCGAAGGCGAGATTATCGGCAACAAATACAGCTTCATCACCCAACATCCCGAATGGGGCTCCAACGAGAAGGTGGACCGCCAACACTGGGCGCGCTTCCCAGCGTACAAGCCCTTGTCAAAACACTCGTCGCGTCCGGAATTGGTGACAAAGGATTGGACGCAGAGGGAACACCTGTTTATGCGGTGGAAAGAGTATTTCTTAGTGCCTGACCACCGAGTCAGGACAATTAGTGGGGCCAGTTTCGAGGGCTTCTACTACATCTCCTTCAGCCAGATCACGGGCACCATTGAGGGAATCTATTTCCATGCTAAGAGCGAGAAGTACGTTCTTTTTTTTCCCTTCTCCCTTCGAGCCGCAAATCCAGCCCGCAATCCTTACTGACTGCCGCTAGGTTCCAGAGATTGCAGCTAGAACATGTCGAGGACCACGGGTGTCAGGGCGCTTTTGAATTCCGGTGATGACAGCCAAATCATCTACGCATTTGGGTTTAGCATCTGGGCGCATTGTGTTTGGGTTTGAGGTTGCGCTTCCTGTATCCTACTTTCCGCCTCACGGTCTTTTCCGCAGCTTGCAACCGAAGGCTATTGTTTCTGTGAGCTGGCCCGTCGACGGCCTGGGATTTTCTCGTTATATTAGATCACGTGTGGCAAATTGGCACACCTAGCCCGCAGAGCCGGAAATGTCATGTTTATGCTGTTTGCCGTTGGTGTCTACCAGGTGGTGAAGCACCATCCGTCAAGTCGCGCGCAGGTCCAAAGCTAGCGGGAAAAGCTTGACTCCACCTCTTCTAGCTCGCTTGGTGCTACCCAACCAATCCACACCAAACTTCTCCAGCACAACCCTACGCATCCAACTTTGTCCATGAGCAAGAGGAAGACCGATACAATGCCCGGTGAGCCAGCGAAGCGCCAAAAGCGCGAAGAATACAAGAAGTCGCTGCAGAATGACGCCGCGCTGCCCAAGAAGAAATTCTACCGGCAGCGCGCCCACGCCAACCCCTTCTCGGACCACTCGTTGACATAGTATGTGTGGCCCATCTCCAGCGCGACATGTCCCCCGCCGCTGATTCCCTGCAGCCCGAACAGTCCTGCGGATATGGACTGGGCGAGCCTATACCCTGCATATTCGGCCGCGCAGCCAGGTCACGAGGAGCAGACCACATCCAAGGCACTCACCAAGAACGTGGAGATTGCCGACATTGGCTGTGGGTTCGGCGGGCTGCTATTTGCTCTTGCAC
>WODD01000169.1:266011-283134 GCA_019775935.1 Neoascochyta sp. HWLR27 | reverse complement strand
ACCCCCCCCCCCCCCCCTGCAGCAGCAACCACAACAGCTCCTCACACATGAACCAGGCCTCGAGATCCGCACATCGGTGACCGAGTACGTGCAAGAAAAAGTGCGAGCGCTGCGCGTGCAAAACGTCGCGACAGGCGCGTTCCAGAACGCAGCGTGCATCCGCGCCAACACGATGAAGTTCCTGCCCAATTTCTTCCAGAAGGCGCAGCTGTCCAAGATCTTCCTCTGCTTCCCTGACCCTCACTTCAAGCAGCGCAAGCACAAGGCCCGTATTGTCTCGTACACGCTCAACTCAGAGTACGCCTATGTCCTGCGGCCCGGCGCCGTCGTCTACACCATCACTGATGTCAAGGACCTGCATGACTGGATGAAGGGCCATTTTGAGAAGCACCCCAGCTTCGAGCGCGTTGAGAAGGTGTTTGAGGAGGGCGAGGGCGAGGATGGCGTTGGCATGGATGAGTGTGTGAGGCTGATGCGGAGTGAGACAGAGGAGGGTAAGAAGGTCACGAGGAACAACGGTATGAAGTATGTAGCTTGTTTCCGGAGGATTGAGGATCCGCCGTGGCCCTGAGGCCTGGGTGGTGAAATGAGAAAGTCTTTGTCGAAGCAGCCACTGTTGGGTATCAACTCTCCAAGTTACGATGCGGAAATTTGACGTGGCATGTCAGATGCATGCAGCAGTAAATCAAGAAAATTGTATGTAAGCCATGATCGTTTCTCCAATGTTTCCAGCGCTTGTATAGATGCACGTGGAGCACATGATATATCATATACTGCATTGACGTCTGTAGTCTCCGCGTCCTCACACCATTAAACAGTCTATCCATGATCTTCGTTACGGAAACTAAAAGCGCCCCAATGAAACAACTCATAAATCATTTATAGACCGATCACGCGAGGTATCCACACCAACCTCCTTCAACGCACGATAAACCGTCGCCCTGCTGGGCAGCAGGGCAGCAGCATCGTCGGGCTCATGGACCATCGCCTGGAGCTCAGAGTACGTCGTGGATGGATCCTGCTGATACTCACGCTGCATCATCTGTTTCTGGCCAGCGGAAAGCACGCCGGGACGGCCGCTGCGCGGTCGATCCTGCGTTGTGCCGGTTGTGCGGAACTTCTTGTACAGGTTGCGGATCGAGCGGTCCGACACGCCCAGTTCCTCTGCCACCTCGCGCGCCTTGCATCCGGCTTGTAGCTTGCCAATTGCCAGTTGGCGCTCTGAAGCAGTCAGGCGACGTTTGCTCTTTTGGGTTTCAGCTGCTTTTGGGCCAGGTTGGCTCTGTGGCAATGTAATAATCTCCGGCGGTTGATCAGGAGCGTCGGTGGTCGGTCTGGCCGGAGTACGAGGCGTGTCCGTGTTCTTCAGGCGCCTGCATCGTCCTGACGAAACAACGTTATGGACAGTGGATCTTGCAATACCGAATACACTCTGGATATCCAGTAGATTGCACGGGATGGATTTCTTCTCGCAGAAGTAGAGCACCCCGATGATGGCTGATCGTTGAGGGGTATGAAGCTGCGGCAGTGACTCAACCAGTTCGCGTGGAGGAGTATCAAAACGATGGCGCAGTCGTCTTTTTATCACTTTAGGGAGTGGTGGTGTAGTAGTGGTATCCATAATGGAAGAGAGACTGGAATGCTGTCCCAGGTGCCGTTGAGAGTCTCGTGTGTGCTGGCCTTATATCCGGCTTGGCACGGAACTAACCTTTGATTCAACTTAAATCACCGTACAACGAAGCACAAAACTCGACAAAGAAGCAAGAACTGAATAGCCTGTCAGCTGTGCTTTGGTATATGCACAAAAACTATACAAAGGACGCGAAGTCTAGTCCATTTCCATTCCACTCCATGCAATGCACAGTAAACACACACCAAGGGTATCTGAGGTAAACAAGCACCAGCCAGGATCTCTCTAAACACAAGTCACGAAACCCAACAGAAGAGCAACGTGCAATGCAGACGTGAATAGTCTACGCAGCCTCCTCGCATCACAGCACACTGATTCGGCCTGGGGTGAATCAAGATGCAGTAACAAGCACATAGCTGGTGATAGCATCCATGCGCTCCTTTGTAAGCTTGAGTCCGACCTTGAGCAGTTCACGTGCCACGGCCTCATCTCTGGTTTCCAGCTCGTGAAATTTGGCTCGTGTGAGCAGCCATGCGATCGAGTCATTCTCCACCGCGACTGTGCCTGTGCGATCGGTCTCGCTAAAGAAAGGCAGTTCGCCGCAAGTGGTACCCGGCAGGATCACTTCGAAGAAGCTGCCCTGGTCAAGCTCGTACTCGGCTCTGAATCGCCCTGTCTCCAGAATGTAGAACCCGTCTGGATCGTCGCCACGCGAGTACAGGACGCTTCCAGCAGGAAACTCCTTGCGCTCAAAGTAAGGTGCGACCACCTGCCAAAAATCTTCGTTCTTGAGAGATACGTCTTCGAATGTCTGAAGTATGATTTTGAGGGGCTGAGCAAAGTTTTTCCAGCGAGACGGGACAAGCTGCGTCGAGTATGTGGATTCGCCGTGGTCTGCACTAGAGTCAGCGTTGGAGCTCGTGCCAGTATTGGATCGGTCATTTGCTTCGCGCATCGTTGAGCGGGCAGCCAGAAGTCGAGCACCGCGGCGTGGCGATGAGAATGCAGGATTGAGAGAGCTGGGACCCAATGAAGAGGCCGGCGATCCACCAGATGGGATGGGTTCCGATGACAGGTTCTTGGCACCGTTGATGGACATCGGTGGGGTTGTATGACGCTTCTTAACGTGCGTGTTGCAATGTTTATGGAAGACTTCCAGCAGCTCGTTTTCGCAAGATTCGAGGGCTGTGTTCAGGTCTTCGAAAACCTGAGGTGGGGGGCAGGCCTCATCGCCTTTTTCTTCGTCCAGCAGTCCAACGTTCTGCAGAGCCTGTCCAACCTGGTTCGTGAAGGACACGCCAGAAATGATCATCTTCACATTCTTGCGATTAAGAATGCGGTTGATGCGCTGGAAACCTTCAGAACTGGAGAAATCAACGTCAGTGACGTGGATAAAATCAACGATAATGAAGCTAACAGGGTGTTCCTCGAAATGATCATCGTCGATGAGTGAGCGCATGTACTCTTCCACTGAAACGATTGTGCCAAAGAAGAGGAAGCCACCAAGTTTGATCACTCGGATCTGGCCTCGGACCTTGTGAAGGTAACGGCAGTCGGCCCTGGGACGACGAACTGTCGACTCAGCAACGACACCACTGTATGTGGCACGGATAGCCGGGTGTCGAGAGCTCTGCACGACGTAGCTGATGCAAGCGAAAATGATTCCAACGAGGATGCCAATGACGAAGTCATGGATACCCATGATCAAAACAATCGAGACGATGGTGAGATACTCAAGCTTGTGACACTTGCCGAAGGTGTCCCAGAGGGCCTCCTTCATGAGGTCGATTCCAAGCAGAAAGATGAGAGCGCCGACGAGGCAGATAGGAATGTAGCCGATCATGGCAGGACCTGCAACCCATACGGCAGCGGTCGCAGCAGCCAGCAGTGTACCTGCGACGCGACTGTCACCGCCATTTGCGATGAACATGACGCTGTTTGCGTAGACAAGATAGTTCTGGCAACTACGTTAACAACAGAAGAACAGTCACGGCAGGGTGTAGCTTACCTGGATACTGCCAACCATACCCGACAGTGTGTTTGAGATACCGTGGGCGATCAGCTCTTTATTAACATTAAGGTTATCCTCCTTGACCGCAGCACCCAAGGCAGGTACGTTGATGGGAACGTGAATGATGCCAAAGAAGGAAAGTGCGAACATGGTTGGTATACAGCTCGCCAAAGCTGATAAGTTAATCTGTCCAAATTCTGATATTGGTTAGTCAGGACTCAGGGGAATGTCTTGTAGAAATATCGACTTACTAAAGTAGGTATAGAATCTGTAGAACTTGACGCCAGCCTCGGGCTGTTCGAAAATCCAGCCGGCGTTGCGAGCAACCTCCAGATCGATGTGGAAGATTCCCTTGACCAGAATGTAGAAAGTCGCAAATATAAGAATGAAGAAGGCTGGTAGAACGAACGAGCTCTTGACCATCCGTTGCAGGAGCATAATGGAGATGGCAAGAGTTAGAGGAATCATCCAGAGGTACCAGGTGTCAGCAGAGAAGAGCTTTTGCAGGGTTTCCAGATCATAGTTGAGGCTGCCATCTAGCCTTGCAGACACTTCGATGCCTGTAACGACCAGGAAAAAACCCACACCTCCTATACAACCGATGAGGATATGTCTGGGAAAGAAACTGACGAGGTTGCCCAGCTTGAATCCGCCAAGCGCAAGGAAGATGAGACCAGTCAGCACAGAACTGAGGCAGTACGAAACAATAGTCGTGGCCATGATGGCCTCGGGCGGTTCGCCTTCCATACGCTCCAAAATCGAGTATGCCATTTTGTGGAAGAACGGGACTACTTCAATCATCTCAGACCCAACACCGCCCCGGAAAGTAGACAGGCCTAGGGAATAGCAGAGCTGCGAGACAATGCAGCTCACGAAGAAAATGGAGATGCCGTCTGGACCGGTCTGGCTGAAGATGGGCGATCCTAGGGGAAAGAGAATGTAGCCGTAGGAAAGAGCATCGAGAATGTTAAGGAGGAGTCCCAAAAAGACGCCTGTGAGGGTTTGGGCACTGTTGAGCGCACCTGAGAGGATGGCATCCTTGGAGTATGTTTTTGGGTTGGTGAGGATGCGGCGGACGCCTGCCACATGGCCCCGACCGGCAGCAAGGGATTCTCTTATGCGTGTCGCGAGGTCTGCGTTTGACCGCGAATGCTTGGGGAAATCCTGTACCGGCAACGAGTCTGGGCTAGGGTGCCTGGCGGCAGGCAACAAGGGTGTGCGCTCCGTGTCTTGGACAAGTACATCAGGCACTCTCGAGGGGGTCGAGCTGGCCGAGCTCTTTAGTTGGGAGTCCTGCCAGGAGCTAAAGAAGCCCGCATTCGCTGGCTGTGGGCGTCCGATGACGGTGACGGGCGACTCGGCCTCGCTGTCCTCGTCGATGATGTCGTCTGTGAGGGAAACGTCGAGGGAGGAGCGGCGATCCGGGTCGGCGAGCAGGGCAGCGCGCCTAGGGGAGGCAACCTCGGAGCCGACAAAGCTGGGGCGGTGGGGACGGTCCTGGTACTCATCGGCATCGAGGGCGTATGAGGCGAGCTGGGAGCTGCGTTCGCGGACGCCGTGCGACGAGTACTGGGGCGTATCGGTGAAGCCGTGGGAGGTCTGGTGGGCAAAGGAGCGGACGGGGTTGCGTGAGTACGACTGCGACAGGGCCGAGATGGTGGCAGAGGCATTGGACTGGGCGCGGGTGCGGCGGGCGCGCGGTTCCTGGTCGAGCTCAGCATCCGAGATGTCTGCGCCGGCAAAGGGCAGCAGGCGCGACCCGTTGCTTCGGCTCATTGCGTCGGCTCAGGTATCTGGGAGATATGGCGAGCAAGAGCAAGAGCAAGAGCACGAGAGCAGAGGGTTGAAGGGCATGACAAGCGGCAGCGGGCGGTAGATGGAGCACGCCCGCGCCCGGCACTATTGTTTGGCGTGGTTCCGTTGGGCTGTGGGCGGTGGGCCAGGCCTGATGACGCACGGCCTAAGTGCCTGTTGGAAATTATTCAAGTCTTGCCGTGAATGCAGCCATCCCGCACTGCCGCCCTGGTTGATCATGCTACAGTGGCGGCTCTGGCGAATCAAATGCCCCAATTCGTTTCTGCATCCAGTCCGAACCTGCATGCCAATGCGGTTTTGCTAGCCGGCACCGTTGGGCAACTGTCACTCTAACCGCATTGACCCTCCGTTACCTGAATCAGAGGATTCTGCTGCTCCCATTACCCAGTACGGCTAGTTAGACATGGTATTAATAAACCAAGAAAAAAAAGCTTAGTTATCATTGTATTAGAAACTAAAAACAGCCAGTAGCTGCGGGGCGGGGTGCCTGTCAAAGTGCAGCATTTTAGTCGTGCGGAGGCGGTTGGACCATGATTCGTAGCGGTGCATATTGAAGCTCAACAGAATACCGCAAAACCTTTTTCCCGCTCACATTGCAACATGTAACATCTGTTATCGAGCCAGCTCTATCTACAGCCCACTTTTCGGCCCATCAGCCACTTTCGCGAGGCTGACATGCCAGGTCGCATCCGGACGTTGGATTTGCATTCCCCACCACTCCTCCCAGCTGGGTACCTACAGCCTGATTCGAAGGAACTGGTTGGGCCAGGCAACGTCTACGCCCAGCTTGTGTGCAACCCTCAGCACCCATTCTGTCAAGGTTAGCAACTGGTATAGGGATCAGGCCCTGCTGAACAAGGGATCTTACCGGGTTCCCTCATGAACTGCCTTGCAATCAAGACGACATCTGCCTGGGCCTCGCCTCCATCTTTGGGCTGTGTCATACCGACTGCAGCATGTGCTTCCCTCTTGATCTCATCATCATCACTTGGCTGCTTCACAGGGGCCCCCTCTTCTAGTATATCTCTTGCCTGCTCAGCTTCGGTGATCAGCCCAACAGCGCCAATGAAAAGTTTGCCCCCCTCCTTCTTGACTTCCTGTCTAATGCGTCCAGCAATCCAAGTCTGGTAATCCTTGACCTCGAAAGGGTTCAGGACCTGGCGCGGGTGGTTGCCCCCAGATGATACATCCAGCAGGTCAACGCCCATGTTTGTGACAATCTTGGCAAGGCGTATGCTGTCCTCGACATCCCAGCTTCCTGTCTTCTTGCCAACTTCAGTGTCGGCCAACCACTCTGTTGCGCTGATCCTAAGGTACAGCGGCATCGTCTCAGGGATGACTGCGCGGATGGCCTCGATAATCTCGAGTAGGAGGCGTGTACGATTCTCAAACGATCCACCGTATTTGTCCGTTCGCTGGTTGGTGACAGGCGAGAGGAATTGCGTGATCAGATAGCCGTGTGCTCCATGGATCTCAATCACGTCAATGCCGGCTTGAACAGCTCGCACAGCTGCCTTTGCCCAGTCCTGGACCAGCTCGGCAATCTCATCTTCACTCAGAGCCCGTGGTGCCCAGAATCCGCCGGTTTCATCGTCTGACTTCTTGCCGTCCCAGGTCCACTCCTCGCCGCCCATGGGCCCAACAACATTGTCGGGCCATCCGCCTGCAGCCTCGCCCGCCCTGACGCTGACCTTCTTACCACCATTAGTACGCCCACCCACGACCCAAGGCGCACACGTGCTAGCCTTCCTACCAGCGTGGGCCAGTTGGATGGCGCTCAAGCTACCCTGGCTTTTAATGAAGTCGGATACCCTTCTCAGAGCAGGTATCTGGGCATCACTCCATAATCCAGGGCAGTTTGGCGAGATGCGTCCGTTGGCTTGAACACCTGTTGCTTCGATCATGACCAAAGCTGCTCCTTTCAGAGCATAATGTCCCAGCGTAGCTTTGCAGTTGGGGTTAGTGATTGACTCCAGAGTAGATAGCAAGGTCACCACTCTTTACATACCAATGTGATAGTCTGTCAACGCGCCCATTTGCTCTCCGAAAGCTGATGTAGAATACTGGCACATGGGAGCTACCATGATCCTGTTGCGCAAGGTGGTACCACGAATCTGAAGGGGAGTAAAGAGTACAGGGACAGGCTTCTCTCTGCTGACAGAAGGTTGGGGGGTCCCAGGGGATACGATGTGCTGTGGGGTGAAGTACGGAAGGCCGGGGACTCCGACATTGAGACCTGCTGGCGGTGCCATTGTAAAGATGCTGTCTGGGTATCGAGAGGTTTGGCGTTGGTATAGTTGATGAGGAGAAAGTTAAGATGTCCTGGGTTGTTCGGTTTTTAACGGCCTGCCTGTTGCAGTGTGCAAAACGGCTGATTTGTAAGAGTGCAACGAGCTGACTTTTACCGAGGCTCGATAGACAATAGTTGCCTCATATTGTTGCTGAATTTGGAACTAGCGCTCCTGCGAGAGCGGTGAGATTGGAACAACTAATATCAGCCGTGTGTGGAATCAATCCATGGCAGTGACTTGTCTACAGCAATCCAGTACTATGTAGTTCAGAAAGCGAAATAATTTCTGTTTCTGGGTAAGTGGATTCCCAGACTGCGCTCTGATAAAGCAAGGCAGGCATCATGAGACCAATCGATGCTACGTTGCTCGTGTGGTACATGGGAGCTAATTGGTTTGGGATGAGTACTTCAGTTGAACATGGGTTAGATCTTACAGGCCCATAGAAAAACGGTACCCCTCTGTTCATGGCTG
The DNA here is from genome assembly GCA_019775935.1 of Neoascochyta sp. HWLR27. Classification (NCBI taxonomy): domain Eukaryota; kingdom Fungi; phylum Ascomycota; class Dothideomycetes; order Pleosporales; family Didymellaceae; genus Neoascochyta; species Neoascochyta sp. HWLR27. The sequence goes on along the minus strand of WODD01000169.1, from coordinate 274,916 downwards.
CCGTGTTTCCCGCCTGGTCTTGTGCTGAGATGCAACAAGTAGTCCACATGACAGCTGATGGGTTTATTTCACGTAGCGTCGTAGTAGCAATTAAGAACACAATAAGAATGCGATCGTTATTTGATATGATACTAGATACTGTCGGTCTGCTTTCCATGTCCGACTTCTCTTTCTAGTGGCTGTGTGAGTCCGAATTTCGTTGCACTGGGCACGCTTGGTGCTTTGGACCTTTGGGTGTCTTGGTATGTTGTTACAATCACGTGTACGAGGATGTAAATATAGCACGAAGCCCGCTCCACAGAGCCGCAATGATGTTGGTAGCGTCAGGGTCCTCCTCCTAGAGTCGCGCGCTCATGTGATCGATGTGATCGTAGTGACGTCATTAATGTATCTGGTAGATATCAATGAGCACTCTACTCAATAACGAGCCCTCATCACTGACGTCTCTCGCACCAGAATTCTATCAACTGAATCTTACCACACCCAAATCACAAAATGTCTGCAAACAACCAGAACCAGCCCGGCCTTGTCGCCTCGCACGCTCAATACGTCAAGGGTGCCGCTGAAGTACGTGCATCCGCCACCTTGGCTCTGCAAAATGAAGGATACCACCTCTTCGAGACAAGACTTCTCTAGCAAAGAACGATGTTGCTGACACGTTATCAGGAGACGATTGGAAGCGTCACAGGCAGCCAGGCTTGGACAGCATCAGGCGCACAAGACAAGGAGCAAGCTATTGACGCGATGAAGTCGGCATCAGCAAACAGGGATCCCAACAGCCAAGGTTTTGGTGGCGTCGAAGAGAAGGCCGGAAACCTGGTGGGGTGTGAGGGCATGCAGAAGGAGGGCGCGGAGAGCAAGAAGGACTAGAAGAGATGATATCACGAAATAAACAAGGACTGTAGTTGATAAGCACATGACATAGAAACTGACGAGTGACTGTTTAAAGAGGACGTACATTAACATTGCTGAAGCGGTTCCATGATGGAAGGTAGTGCTGTCTTCAGCTGTCTTGGCACTGGGGTGAACCTCGAAGCTTTAGTCGACGACATCTCCACCTCAGACCTGAGACAGCTCACAATAGCCCGCAACAGCTCACGACAGCTCTCCGCGGATCGGCCAGCCCCCGAAAGCGCCCACCATGGCACCGCCTACTCGCGCGCGCCCGCTGGCAAAGCCGCTCTTTTCGCCCGCCTTCTCGCGCCTCAAGACATCGGTATACATGGACAACCTGCGGCCTGGCGCGCCTGTCTCGTCCATGCACTACATTCGCACGCTTTCGTGGAACGCTTCGGGCACTTTTATTGCGACGGGTGCTGCCGACAAGACGCTGCGCATCTGGAACCCCGAGAAAGTAAACGTCAAGAACTCGACTGAGCTGCGTACGCCGGGCGCAACGGCCGCTACTTCGCTGGAGCGTGTCGCCTTTCACCCAGTCAACGAGAACGAATTGGCAAGCTGCAGTACCGACGGCATGGTCCGCTTCTGGGACATCCGATCCAAGGCCAGCGTAGGCGAAGTGCGCGTCGGCGAACAGCCCTTCACTCTAGCCTGGACTCCGGACGGTAGCGAGATTGTTGCCGGCCGCAAGGTGAGTGCCCTAGCCGCTGACTGGCGAACTACGGTGCCGTGCTGACCACGCATCAGGACAACGTCCTCATCTCAATCGATCGCACCGCCCTGCGCACCCTCTCCGAGCACCGCCAGCCTATACAAACCAACCAGTGCGTCTTCGATTGGTCTGGCCGCAACCTGTACATGACCAACGGCGACGGCTGCGTCAAAGGACTGTACTATCCCTCTTTCGAGCCCGGCCTCACTCTTAATGCCCACACCTCGTCCTGCTACTCCATCTCTATGTCGCCTAGCGGCGAATACATGGCTGCAGGTGGCGGGGATGCGCTCGTCTCGCTGTGGGACACTCAGGAGTGGGTCTGTGTGCGCACATTCGATTTGACCAAGGAGCTTGTCAAGAGCGTGGACTTCTCTTTCGACGGCAGCTACATCACAGCCGGCTCAGACGACAAGGACGAAAAGAAGCTGAAGATTGCTCACGTCGAGACTGGCGATGTGGTCCACGCCATTGACGTGCAGTCACCCGCGGCGCACGTCGCATGGCACCCGTGTCGCTACATTTTAGCCTACTCTGCCGAACACCAAGGGCTTAAAATCGTGGGAGGCATAAACGGCTGAGCATACTGAATACTGGAGAATCGAGATACCCCATCGAAATTACATGTTTCCACTCCGAGTTTCTACCGCCTTATTCCGCCTGTGACGCAATCCCCACTTCGGATTAGTGAGCACCGAGGCCCCGTTTCCTCGGAGTTCCTACAAAAGTTCCCTTCACACTGGCATATCACAATACCTACATACCACAGCACTATGGACGTTCGCGCACCCTTCAACCCGGCGGATCTTTTCTCTGCCAAGGGACTGGTTGTTGTTATCACAGGTGGCGGTAGTGGTACGTTGCGCTCTACTGAAGCTACCCCTCCACGCCCCTCTCCACCACATGCTAACTCCAACAGGCATTGGCCTCGCCATTGCTTCGGCGCTGCACCAGAACGGCGCGTCCAAGATATACATAATTGGCCGCCGTCTCAATATCCTTGAAGATGCCATCAAAACGCTAGAGTCCTCGCCCTCTGCTCCCAAGACCTCAATGCCTGTTCTCTCTGCTATATCCGCCGACGTGACGAACCTCGACTCGATGCGAGAAGCCGTAGCGCGCATCGAGAAAGAAACGGGCCATGTCGATGTCCTGATCAACAACGCAGGCGTAATGGGCCCAAAGAGCGGACAGCCCATTCACGAAGCCCAAACCATCGAGCAAGTACGTGACGCCATGATTATGGGGTGGGACGATTGGGCCAGCGCCTTCTCCATCAACACACAAGCCGTTGTCGGCGTCTCAGCGCTCTTCCTACCGCTCCTCGAAGCCGCAAACACACGCCGCGGTTGGGCATCCGGGCGCGTAACAGGCACAGGCAACGCGCGCGCACGCGACGCATCCAAGCTAGCGGCCATTGGCGCCGACGCCGACGACGACCGCATGGCGCACATCATCACCGTCGCCAGTGTCGCGTCGTACATGCGCTGGATCAGCGCCGGACTCGCATACAACGCGACCAAAGCCGCGGCCGCCCAGCTCGGCAAGATCATGAGCACTTTCCTTGCAGAGTTCGGCGTCAGAAGCAACATCATCTGCCCAGGGCCGTACCCCAGCGACATGACAAAGGGCAACCCGCAGCAATTCGGAACTAACCAGGTGCCCCAGGGCCGGATGGGCAGTGGGAATGATATTGCGGCTACGGCACTGTTCCTTGTAGGAAAGGGAGGTGCGTACGTCAACGGTACGGCTCAGATCACAGATGGAGGGCGGACGAGCGTCTTCCCTTCTACGTATTAGCTGCATCATGGTAGGGCTTGTACAGTTTATGCAAACGGAGGCTCGCTACTGTAGGCGAGATTTGAACAGCACTGTTTTTCTACTAAGTACTCCTATCTGAATCGCTACAATGCCATGCTCGACGATACTTCTCAAGATAACACTTCGGTCTGTACGCTCATGACTTGTGATACTCTGTAATTTCTTGCTTCATCAGTCGCCTCTACGTTAAAGGTCTCTGGATATGCTTTTACTAAACGCCTTATATGCCTTCATGACTCATTTCGATCAGGAAACAAGTGCTCATTCCGGTTGCGTATGCTGGCACCGAAAGAGCCCTTGTTGTGGTGTTTCCTTCGGCCGACAGGTCGAGGCGGTCTACGGCCATTCTACAACCGGCCCAGTACACCCCTCACACTGCCCTCAAGCGTCACGTTGCCCTTGACACTCAGCTCGCCGATACCCGTCTCTGCGCCAGATCCCTCGTTCAACCATCGCTGCAGCAGATCGTTGCTCTCCTTGGGTTTGATGTTCTGGCTGGCTGTGCCAACAGTGATGTGTGCAATCGGGTTGACCGTCTCGAAAGCTACTTCTTCGGTTGTGGCCCCTGCCTCGCTCTGCGCCTGGAAAGTGCTGGCGCCATTCAAGCGTACCACGAAGCACATGATACGGTCGTCCCAGATCAAACGCTCCACCATCACGCCGCAGCTGGCGAGCTCGGGCTCCCACGACCCTGTATTGGCGGTTCTTGTCTGGACAGTGTCGTTGAGTTTCATGAGCTTGTCCCAGTATGTCTGGTTTTGGTTTGCGGAGGCACGATGGATAAGGGTGACATGGAATTCGCCCTGAATGCGACGCGACTGCTTCATCTGGTTGTACATTCTCGCGACCTCGGGCCCTTTGCCACTGAAGAGCGCGTCAAGTATTCCGTTGATGCGGGAAGTGTTGACGCGTACCGAGAAGTATTCCATGCGAGGGGCCTTCTTAGGCTTTGGCTCAGCCTGCCTAGGTTTGGTCGATGCCTCACTCCGCTGCATGTTCTGGAGAATCTGGTTGTTGTTGAATTTCTGGCCTTTGTTTGCCTTACCCCCTTTGGAGAGATCCATCTTGAAATCAGGCGTGTAGTCGTTCATAGCCCATGAGATAGCAGCGTCCATGTCGGCATCGTTCGGCATGTTGACGCCTTCAAACAAGGCAGGGTATGTCTCGTTCATCTTAGTGATGACAGTCTCGAGATTCTGTCGTGAGTCCAGAGTAGGATCAATGTTGATAGCCAGATCGAAAAGGTCGTCAGGAGCATCCGAGGGATCCAAGGGCTGGAAACGGTGCATAAAGCCTTCCATGATCTCGACGATCTCGCCTGAGCCCTTGGAGCCTGCCTGGATCGTCTGATGGTTGTCGCCACGATCAAGAACACGCTTCCGTGTCGCATCCCTGATTTCGTCGTAGTTGGAACGGTCATGCACGTAGTGCAGCGCAACGAAGCGGGCATCGGGTACGGTCCTGGATATGTCGTTGATAATCTGGTCTCGCTCACGCTTCTGGTGATTGTTGCGGTCGGCAATGACGACCGGGTTTGTAATGAGTAGGTTAGAGATGGTATCGGCAAATATCTGACCGCGACCCTTCTTTGCCTTGACGTTGTCGTTCTGGAAGTGAGCCCAACCAAACAGCTTCACCAAAGCAAGAGCTATAGTCGTCTTTCCGCACCCGATGGTTGCGATGGGCACAAGGACGATGTTTCGTACAGCGTTTCTGCTCTCTACCGCGCCATTCTGCAGCTCCTGCTGGATGATCTCTGCGCCTGTGAGTCCACGGAAGGTAAGGAATTCTTCGCGTAGCTTGATGATGCCATGGTTGGCGTTGTATGCCTTGGCAAGGCCCGGGTTCTGGGTGAACTGTCTGCGAGCGAATTCAATGTACTCCTTGGTAATAGCTTCGTGCTTCTTGTACCGGGGGGGTTTCCCAGAGATCATTGCTTTGGTACACTCGCGCCACTGTCGGTACATGAGGTATGGCTCTTCGAACTTGTACTTGAAGAACCAGTCCTCATATGGGCCCTTCCCGTTGCTACGGGCCCGGCAGCGGATAACGAAGCCTTCGGTATCGCGTCCATCGTAGTTGCCAGTCTCCGCCACTTTGTCGAGAAACGTCTTGACTGTCTGGATGTCGTCCTTCATGACATAGTCAACCTTGCGCATACCCCATTCTTCCGCAAATCTGTCGACAAGGTGCCCTGGGTATGTCGCAAACTCGGGCAGGTTCAGATTGATACCGTGCACGTAAAGGCCGGCCTGTTCAGGCGTGTAAGCCAGTACGTGCTCCTCGAACTCGTCGTCGCAGAGTTCGGCTACAAGCGTAGCATTCATTGAACGCAGTGTTCTCGCCAGGTCTTCCTTTGTCTTTCCCACAGTTGCAATGTGCCTCTCGGCCCATCGCTCGCCTGCGCAGGCATGGCTGAGTTCGACGTCGCCCCGTGCGCCTGTGGAGTGTTTGCTGCAAACCAGTAGTGTATCATCGTCCAGACCAGAGATGAAAATGATACAGCCGTTCTCCTTGACACTCAGCTCATAGGGACCTTTTGTGTTCATCTCGACATTCTGCCATTCGGTCTTCTTGACTTCGCCGTGGTTGAAGAACTTGTCGTATCCTCTCACAGCAATTTCGAGGTTGCCGTCCGAGTTCTTGTATGTGAACAGGCCGCGCGCGTATGTGGGGAGGTTCTCCTTCTTGTAGTCCCAGTCATTCATCTTCCACGAGTCGATAGTGCGTCCATTGGGCAGGTCGAATGTGTGCTTCTTGACCGAGAAGCCGCCTTTGCTCTTCTGGCCTTTGTGTGCTTCCAGCGCCTGGACGAGAGTGGCGATCTCCCTGGGGTCCTGCGCAACATAGGGCGCCCGATCGCGGTGCGCCATGCTGGGCTGCGGTGCGACTGTGCAGGTAGAGTAGAGACAAAGTATTCGTCGGGTGTGCGGTGATCTGGGACGATCGGAATGTCTGAAACAAAGGCGATAGTAAGCTTGCTGCTGTGCACTGGAGCGCGTAAAGAGAGCAGCGGGGAAGGCACGGCTGTAACAAGCTGCCATGCGCACGATAGCGGGGAAAGCGCGGTTGAAATAAGCTGCTGGCAGGCAGCAACGAGGAATGTGCTGAGTCACAATGATGAAAAGGAAGAATTACAATCTTACCGGGTCAAATCCACACAAATAGCTTGGTAAAAGGGCGGGGTGAGTCGAACGGAGTCATTGCGATGATTTTCGAGACAATTTGGCGCGGTGAAGTCAGCGTGTGGCGCATGCTGGACTGCGCCTCAGGCGGTGCGGGGCAAGTACAACTGGAGTCTCCATGTCCTTTTCACTACCGCCCTTTTTGCATTTTAATTTTCCCACAAGGATATTACTCCGTTGACAATACCATGATTTAAACGTACTCCGTTCTGCACCACCTCTATATTGGTATTGTGAAGGCAATCGTGGCGCAGTAGTCAATGTTTTTTGTTCCCGTAACTGGACATCAGCGCGTAGCTACTTTCCTCGCTACCCCACTGCAAGCAACTGTACTTTTTCCGCCAGACTATACTTCTCCCGTATCAAGCTGGCTACTCAACTATACTGAGTGCCTTGTCCGAAAGCTCCACCAAGTGCTCACAAATCCGGGGCATTGCGTTGCTCCTCGTAGGATTCGCTGCACCACCGAACGCCAGTTCGGTTGGACCAGCCAGGCACTCACATGCAACAATGTGGATACTAGCGAGGATCAGTGCATTCTGCAACTCAGCCCTGCAGAAGGTGTACTGAGGAAAGCGTCTTGAGCAATAATGTCCTGAGCGATATAGGCTAGAGCTGAACTGAACCTCAGCCGTCTATGCGCTGGCAGTCGATCGGCGTCACGACGTACACGTAGCACAGTCTAAAATTGACCACCGTGCAACCACCACGCGCAATCACCAATGATGATTCTTACTAAACTGCAGGTGCATACAAGCGGCAAGTGAGGAGGTCTTTTGCGAGGGAACGCTTCCATGTTAAAAGTCCCGCTGCCAGCCTTTTCGACTTGTCTGCTGCATTCAATCCGCTCACACAAGGTCTTCTTCGCAAGTATGCTTACAGCATTCCAAAAGTACCATGAGTATCATGAGTACTATGGAAAATGTGTCATCGATCTTCTTGTTTCATAAATCGAAAGCCGTTGATATCCCACTCCATCCTCATCTCGTCACTACTGGACGCCTATATATACTATACTGAACCAGGCACCAATATCACCTCGACAGCTTTACGGCAGAAACAAGACACAGGTTTGCATATAGAGTTGAGCCGCATCGTCGATCTTCTGCGCCACGAGATAGAGCAAGGCCGCTGACCCATGATCCCATGAAACAACATCCATATCAGAAGCAGTATTATGTTTTATCATTCTATAGTATCTCTAACCACACAGGACACTGTAACTCGAAACGAATGAAGTCTAACGTACCCTAGTATGGGTTATGTTACAACATCACTGGTAGGCTGGGGCAATGCAAAACACATTGCGTAGTGCTCACTGACGTCTTCACAGTGCAAAAGTGAACACGAGTCCACTAAAGAAAACGGCATCGTCACAATGACATTGTATTCTTGGATGCTGCATTACATGTACAAGAGATAGAACGCACGATGATTCAAGTGGGGGCAAAATACTGTATAGAGCTGCTACAACTCTCACATCGACACACGTTGGCACTCGGTCGATAGCTTGGAGTGGCGACTTGGAATCGGAGCTCTCCCACCTCCAAGTCTGCTACGCGGCCAGGTCGGTTAGTAACAGAAATGTCAAGATCATACGGACAGGAAACCGTCGTCGACAAGGCAAAGCCCACGGGCCCCTAAGCATCTCAGATTCCTTCCTCGGTGAACATCGGTCGTGTTCGCAGCTGGTCGAAAAGCAAAACACGACTAGAAAACAAGAGTTGCATCGGATTGGTAAACCGTCTTTGTTGGGACTTTGGCTTCGCAACTGGGCGTCGATGATATAGCACTGCTGACGACAACAACAGGACCCAGAACGACTACAGTCCCGACATCATGACAAAGGGAGAGTGTAGAGTCACAGTTGCAAGCCATGGTTACGCGTTTCCTCCCCACCACGACGCCGGATGCCACCCCCCAACAGAGTATATCCATGGCGCAGACGAGAACCAACCACGCACGCCAGCAGCGTCCCCAAGGCGCGCATAAACAGGTTCCGACAACAGCCAGCCCACACGAGAAGCACTGCGCCCCGGCCTATGACCTATGAAAGCGACAGGCTCCATCCACACGAGAACGAAGCTACCGATGAACCCACCCATCTCCAGTCATCTACACAGGCTGCGCGCCGAAACCTTCGACAGCAACGCACCGAAGCAGCCGGCACTCGCGGAGGTCGCCCAAGTCCGATGGACGGGAGGAATGGCAGCGCTGGTTGGGCCGTGGAGACTGCACATGGTGTGTAAGACAGACACTTGCAATTAGATGAGCAAGCCGCAATACG
>WODD01000169.1:246099-265949 GCA_019775935.1 Neoascochyta sp. HWLR27 | reverse complement strand
GGGGGGGGGGGGGTCCATAGCACGCCATGCTATGCCATGTCAGGCACATGCAAGCCCCGTCTACGCATCTCAGACGGCAGCCAACTCTCTTACCTTACCCTACCTTACGCATTTAGTAGCGGGCCTCGGGGCCAGCCAACGACTTGTCAGCGCGGCAAGCCAGCGTCATCCAAAAGCACACTGGGCCCGCCGCCTCACATCCTGATCGGTCGCTGCTACGCCTCGCCAGATGGCCAAGCCTGCTTCAATAGTCGCACTACTAAAAACAGTACCACCACTGTGTGCGCACTGCAAGCTGCGGGCTGCAGCGCGGGCCAGCGCGGACCAGCGCCTTCCGCGCTGGGAACATGGGAGCGACGCAGACGCAGACGCATGGCAGCCGTTTGTTGCGAGATTGCAACGACAAACCAGGATGCAGTCGATGCAACGAGGTCGTTTTCGCATTGCGCGCGCGCGCGCGCTCGACGCGGCGAACAGGGGGGGGCCCACGCGCGTTTCCCGCCGTATGCAGCGCCGGCGGGCGCGACCAACGCAAAGGCCAACCGGCTGAGGCGAGAACGAGGCGAGCAGCGATGTGCAGCGAGCAAGGCCACTACTCTTTGTGTGTGTGTGTGTGTGTGTGTGTGTGTGTGCGTGTGTGCGTGTGGGTGTGCAGAAGGCCCACGTTTGTGGCGTGCGCAAGCGTAGCGCTGAGGCCAGTCGGGAGAGTGCGGGGAAAAGTGGACGCATCCCTGCGCTTTCACGACACCACTTCAGATATTCGAGAGCAGATCATGGGGTCTGTTTTCGTCGCCCCGAGCAGTCTGGCCCACGGCGTCGCAGCCACACTGCGCCGGGTGCTGCTTCAGCTTAGCCTGGCGACTGGCGAGCGCACTACCCAACTGACGTCTAGGATGCCGGTTTACTAGTCGACGCCTGCAGGGCTGTCGAGGTTGCGGCCAGCGCTAGGACGGGTCAATGTCGTCTTTCAAAGACCCTGCTTTTTGATCGACAAGCTGCTGCTGCTGCTGCTCCGACGGCGACGACACCCTCGGCGGCAACGGCATCCACGACGGCGGCGACGGCGACGGCGAACGACGAATGCAAGCCCGGCAAGTCTGCCACGGGACGAAGAGAATGCGGAGCTAGACATGAAACGGTTCCAAGGTGGCCTTGCACGGTTGGTCATGAGGCGCGCGATCGGCACTTGCTTGCACAGTATGGCCGTCGACCTGTTGCCCGCCCACACCCTGACTCGCGTTTCTGCTCGTCGGAAGCAGTCCAACTGACGGTGGTGGTGGAAGGGGCGGTGTGGGAGCACGCTAGATATCAGTGCAAAACCCAAACACCCAAGGTGGGCCGCCTTGTCTGGCCTTTGTGTTCGCATGTGAATGCAGACGGGGGCAGCAGTCAGTCAGTCAATCAATCAATCAATCAATCAGAGGGCAAGGCCACACAGCGTGGACATGGACTTTGTGCGTGACGACAAGGGACGACGACCAGAGCAAACCTTGCTTCAGAAGATATTGTACGTGCAGTTGCGCGTCGCACTGCTCTGCCTCCAAGATAACGTACACAGCCAACACAGCCACAGCGACCTGCCGCGATATCTCTATCATTGCGCTGCCTAACCAGATCTAATCGTTCATCCACGCAGCAACGCGGCTGCCTGCAAAGCGCGCTCCAAAGCGCAGGCCGGTAGAGCCCATGGGAAAGTACGAGACGGTGAACCACAGTAGAGAGAGAAGCTGGGCAATGACGGCAATGAAGGTGAGAAAGGTGCTGTGGAGCTAATCACGCGGGCGGTGGTCAGTATCATTATCATGGCAGACTTGCGGAGCGTCGGGAGCGAGGGCAGGGGTTGTGCAGGCTTAGCGGCTTGCAGGGATCATGTGCGGGCTGGGTAGGGGTGCTAGCGACGGATCGACTTACACCGAGCGAGAAGTAGAGGGTGAGGGCAATGCTGCCAAAGTAAGCCGCCGTGAAGGGCAGTCTCGGGCCAGAGATGAGGTGCTGGACTAGATGCAGCGTCAGCACGGTTTGGGTTGGATACGGACAGGCGTGCAGCCTGAGTGGGAACAAGGCGTGGGCTTACTGTACTGCATCGGGCCCATCATGACACTCCAGGCCGCGAGGAACAAGACGCTCCCCAGTGACCATCTAAAGCGGGTTAGCAGTGAGACAGGAGCAGACCGAACAATACAAACGGGGTGCAGGCCATGAGCTGGAAATAAGGCAGATTGGGAATGGCCTTTCTGCAGCCTGCAACGCGCCGAACCTTGGTACCCGCATGATCGCTGCAGCAGCATCTATGCCGATCGCCAGTGGCCAGCTCCAGCTGTCAAGGCTGGCTGCCCGTCGTCATTGAGTGGATGCATGGACGGCCGATCAGATGGGCTGCATGCGTTCGCATAGCCGTCCCGAAGGACAGTATGCAGCGTGTGCCGCTGTCGATGCGCCTGATGCGATACCACGACGGATCATTGGGTCTTTGACTGGCTGGGGCGACAAAGGGTGGTGGAGCAGACTTACAGGATGGCAAACTTGCGCGGTCGGACGATAAAGATGGGCGTGAACATGAGCCCAATACAGGTAGCAAACATCGCCAAGGCTGCAAGCAGCAGTCCGCCGAAGACGAGGAGACGGTCCCACCGACTCACTGCAGCATGTGTCAGCAGAGGCCAATCTGAACAACTGATAACGAAACGCGCTTGGTGCAGGCTATGGCTCCCGTCATGCGCAGCCTAATGCTGTCAGGCAAGACTGACAGCGTCATGGACCGGGCGCAGGGAACAGCAGGCTGGGCATGGACGACTAGGCGGCCGCCGGTACATGCGATTCTCAAATCCCATGGGCCGTGGCTGGCTAGTAGGGCAGTAGGTGGGCCCCGGTCTCACCGACAAGTCCCCCAGCCGGGTCACGAGGCGCAGGCGAGTCACTGTGGCGCCTGAGGTATAAGAGGGGCAAGGCGATGCGATCTACGATCAAGAGGGACACAAGAAGACGGGTGTTTCAAGTACGCGTCGTGTAGCGCGGGGGAGGGGTGGGAGACGCGTAGAGGGGCAGGAATACGGGCGCAGCTGGGTGGCAAGGAGATGTGCAGACTTACGGGCAAACCAGCCCTCCTCCTCCTCTCTGCGCGTGGGCGCTGGGAGCGGGGCGCCAGGATTCGTCTCTGAGATGGGTAGGCGCACATAGCCTCCAGCGCCAAAGGGGTTGAGGCTGGACAGGCGATCGAGGACCGAGGGCGGGGCCGTGTTGACGGGGACGTCTGGCTCTCTTCTGCTCCAGCCCAGCGAGTTCATCGACTCTCGGAACGAAGCGGAAGCCATGGCGGGGAGTATGGGCAGGCGCGGGGGGCACGGGGCCGAGTTCTGGCGTGTAGGGGGGCAGCAAGCCTGTTTTGCAGCGGCGCGAGAGAGTGGGGGTTGCAGCTAGGGCGGTGCGCGAAGGGCGAATCGTGGGTGACGGCGGGCGACAGCGGGAGGCGGTCGAACAGGTGCAACGCAGGTGGGCTACGAGGCCCGGACGGAGGATTTCGTGCAGATGATCTCCTGGGGTGGAGGGGGAGGGGGAGGGGGAGGCTTGTGACAGACGGCGATGGCGGCCGGGGCAGGGAAGGGCAGGGCAATTATCGTGGCGGCGGGCGCAGCGGGGGCGATTGGCTGGGGGGCGGCGTGGACGGCGGCGGGGCGAGGCGGCGATGGAGGCGCTGATAGAAGTGGTGGCTGGTGGGTGGGTGGAGGTGTGCGGTCGGGTCGCGGCGTGTCGTGTCGTGTCGTGTTGTGGGGAGCGAGAGGGAGCTGGAGCTGGAGCTTGAGCTTCACGTCGCGGCAGACCCCTGCCGGCTGCCGGTAGCGGATCGCTTCCCGCCTCTACTCTACGTTAGTTTGGGCTGTGGGCTACCATGACATTACATTACAATTACATCCAAGCAACGGCCTGGCTGCCTGCACACCCACCCACACCCACACCCACACTCGCACCCACACTCCCAACTACCTTGCCTTGGCTTGTTTCTTGTTGCAAGATGCCAGCTAGCAGCAGGCAGGTACTGTGTGAGTCACGGCGCTGCGACAGAGGCTGTCTTGCACGCGGCGCCGGGGCTCCTAAGACATGGGCGCCTCCACCCACCACTGCGCCCGCGGGTGATCAGTTGAGGCCGACATTGTCGTAATTGATCAATAACCCAACAGACGCGCTTGCAGGCGAGCAGCAGGGCAGCAGGGCACCATGGCAACATGGCCGACGGCGCCCTCTAGAGCCGCACCGCACCGTGAGGCGGCCGCATTGCGCTGCTGGATATATAAATGCTCAGACGCCGCATCAGGCCCGGCTCCAATCACATAGACGTTGCTTTGCCTTGTCTTGCCTTGCCTTTGCTCTGTCCTCTCACCACGCACTACCTGCTACTTGCTACCTACTCCCTACTACTCGTACCTACTACTCCCCTCCTCGGCCCGCCTGCCTGCTCGCTGTGTCGCCCCGTCTGCTCGAGCACACACGCAACAAGCACACGCACACGCACACGCACACGCACAACCGCTACCACACCCACACCCACACTCACACCCACACTCACACCTCTCTCTCTCTCTCTCTCTCTCGCCCGACTCCTGCGCCCTCCCTCCCTCTCCCACCCTGCCAGCTGCCAGCTGCCAGCTGCCAACTGCCACACTTGCCGGCGCTGTGTTCACTCCACGACGTCACCGCCGCTGTCCCACGACCGCCCTCAGCACGACACGGCCTGTCCGCTGTGCCTCTCTGTGCCTGTGCTGTGCCGTCATCACCACCATCACCATCACCATCACCGCCATCATCCCCACGGCGGCTGTGTCGGTCGTCTTGCTGTCCTCGGCTCCCGCGCTCCGCTAAGGCAGCCTGCGAATCGCGTCAACCGCCCTCATTCGCCCGCCCGCTGGGGTCCGCTTGGCAACCGCGCCTAGCGATACGATCCTCGCCTCTACGCTGACCGCTTCCCGGCCTTGGACTTGGCCTCTCTCTCCTCCCCCCCGTCTCTTGCTCGCTCCAGCTGCTCTTGCTGCTCCGGCTGCTCCTCCAGCTGCCCAGTCGCCCGCCCGTGAGCTGCTGTCGCCGCCGCCCCTGCCGCTGCTCCAAGCCCGCTCTTACTGTGTCGCCGCCACCCCCCAGGCCGCGTGCCCTCAAACGCCGGACCCGGAGCCACACCCACATCCCACATCCCACATCCCACCCTGGCTCTCTGCCCGCCATCACCTGTCGATCCACCCCAGATTATCCTCCCAGTTTCCTCCCCGCCAAACGTCGCACAACCCCAACACGCCCGCCCTCGCCCGCTCTGCCTGCGTCAACAACGTCGCCAGACACTGCGCTGCGCCCCCGTCGCTGCCTGCCTGCCATCCCTCGTGTCGACGCAAAGAGACAATCCTGTGCCACCGAACCCTCCGGCGAACGCCTCCCTCGACCAAGTTTGCTCCTCTGCGCCCCAGCACCCACCCGACGCTGCCCTCGCCCGCCCACCTCAACCATCCCGCTGCATCGCCCCTGTGCTCGAGCCTGGTTGTGCTTGCGCCCGCGCCCTGCTAAGGTGAGTCAACCTTCCCCCCCCCCTCTCCCTCTCCCCACCACGGCCGCCACCAGCACCAGCACCAGCACAACCACCAGCACAACCACCACCACCACCACCACCACCACCACTACTACCAGCCCGCCGCCTGGCCTCCAGAGGCTATCCAAACGGCCTGGCGGTACTGTGCGACCCTCTTGCTGCTTTGGTCATCTGTGCCACTCTCTCCCCAACGCTGGGGTGCTGCACTGCTGCTGCCCCCCGTCGCTCGCCTTGCTGGTTACCCACCTGTGCGCCACATTCATGCAACCAACCTTCACACTGCCCAACATTTCACTGCCAAGTGCAAACCCGCTAATCTTTCCTCTGCAGGCCCCGATCCAAGCATCAGCGCCACGCGCGCTCGCCGCATTTCGCAACCCGACGACTCCCAACGAGGTCTGTTGCGACTCCACCCTGCTTCCAACACTCTCCCGTTCGGGAGCTTTGTCTTTGCACGAGCCACTGTCTACCTAGACGCCTAGCGCGCACTTGCCGGCTCTGCACCTGGTGAGCATCCCCTCCAGCGTTCTTTATTGCACACAGAGACGTCAGCCTGACACTCTCACCCAGACAAACGCCACCCTACTCTTGACTCTACCACGGCTTGCTGGCGATCACCAAGCATCACAAGCGATATCGCCTAGCTTGCTAGCCGTCTTCTTGTGTGTGCACCAGATAGCAATCGGCAGCCAGGGTCCTTATATGGTCACAGACCGTCTCGTGCTGCTATCACCCTGCAAGCTCGAGAGTGCATTCCTTAGTCACTCGCTCGGGTCGGAGACAGATCGTTTCAGATCCAGCAGTCCGGGAACCAGCATCGGCCGCCGGCCTCCTACATCCACATTCCGGGGTATTGCAACCTTCAGTGATGCCCAGTAAGTACGCCTTTTGTCACATCCCAGACTCCGCTCTGTCATGAGAACACCCCTGCATCTCGCCCGCCTCTCATATATTGTACCTTTTGCCTCTCAAGACCGTCGCTTTCCATCTCCCAATCCGTCATTTCCATCATGTCTTACGAAACCATACTGACTGTCCCCCAAGCGGACGCTCTCTTCACACCTCCTTCTTCATACTCTCCCCAGAAAACATTGGCCCGGCTAGACTACCGATTGGATTCACACTCTGACGACGCTCTAGACGCTGATATCTTCAACATGGTCGGAACAGGATCTCCCCAACCATTCATCAAGGAAGAAGTCGACGACATGCAGTTCAACTCTGGCCGGTTCATGGGTCACAACGGCTTCGACCTGAACCAGTCCTATGGCAACCAGCAATTCAGCTCAGCTCACGAGAATCCAAGCGGCATCAACCCATCTGAACTCACCATGAGTGGGAGCATGAACATCAACAGCCAGTTTGGCTCAACAAGCTACATCCACGGCGCTGCCAACATTGCAGACGACGAGCTGGCTGACTCGCTGGGCACCTTTGACCAGCAGCAAGGTTTCAACAACAACTTTGGCCAGGACAACCTGAACCAACAGGACTTCTTCCACAACAACACCAGCGGTGCCAACATGAACCAAATCTACTCAAACACCCCCGACGACCTGCCCATCCAAAGTCCGTTCGTCCACCCTGGTGCTTTTGACTTCAACCAGTACCAGTCGGCCCCGCAGAGGATGGCGTTCCCCAACAGCATGCAGAACGGCTCCATGCGACAGCGTATGGCCATGAGCAGGAACGGATCCGAGAATCGCACCCCCATGTCCCCAAAGACACCTGCCATGGCAAGCCTCCACCTTGGCACACCCGACTCGGGCAACTTTGCATCACAGCCAATCATGACAAACATGCATCGCCACCAGAAGAGTGTTTCTGGCCAGTGGGAGGGTACGCCTGGCAGTGCACACTCCTGGGTCGACTCGCCGACGCAGTCTCCTCACACGGCGTCGCTGCACCACCAGCAAATCAACGAAGTCATGCACGGCAAGTCGCTACCAGCAAAGGTCGACATTGGCCAGACACAAGACGCAAAGAAGCGCCGCCGTCGTGAGTCTCACAACCTGGTCGAGCGCCGCCGCCGGGACAACATCAACGAGCGCATCCACGACCTGTCCCGGCTTGTGCCCCAGCACCGCCTTGAAGACGAGAAGATCCGCAAGCACATCAACAACAACGGTCCTCTCTCCCCTACACTTGGCGCCACCGGTATGTCACCCCCGCAAGCCACGTCTTTGTTGGCTGGTGGCAGTGGCAGACGAGCTGCTGGTAACATTACACAAGGGCTGCCGCTAGAGGAGAAGGACAAAGGGCCAAACAAAGGCGACATCCTCAACGGCGCCGTCAGCTGGACCCGTGACCTCATGTGGATGTTATACAAGAAGATCGAAGAGTGCGATGAGATGGCTAGCCGCCTTCGTCAGGCCACCGGTGAAGAGTGGGCCACGGAGCAAACCGAGGAAGAGAAGCGCATGAAGACCGAGATCATTGACGCCATGGAGAAGAACGGCACCGGCACCTTCCGTTATTCCCGCGGACCAGGATCCGGGCTACGTGTCCCCAAGCACACGACCCTCGCCGGCGAGCCTTTGTCTCAGCTCTCGCCCCAGTCGCTCAGCCCGGGCATGCAGAGCACCGGCAGCGGGTCCGGCTCCAATCAGCAGCAGTACTGGTCGAACCAAAGCCTCAAGGAGGAAGACGAGTACGGCATGGACATGGGCTGAAGGCTGCCGCCTGCGATGCCATTTCTGCACTTTCCTTGTGTCTCTGTCGGTTCTTCAGTTTATGATACCCTGCGACTCCCGCACCCGTTCCCACGTCCTGTTGGTGCAACTGCTAGACAAGGTTGCGAATAGATTCGGCTGTCCAACAGTCTCGTCGCAAAGCTGCTCTCGGCGAAGCACCGCTCCGCCGAATAGTCTGTCTCTGCTGGCCAAGGATGGACGAAGCTTGCAGCCCATAGCTTGCGTCATATCACTACCCATCTCCTTGCATCCATGGCCCGACAGTCATTCGAAGCCCATCATTTCCGGCGTCTGGGATATCTCATCACGCATACCACCTATCGAAGCTGACGGTTCCCCTCGCTTCGTGCCTGGCCACCTTGGTGCCCAGCACCGCAGTTTAGTTTGTCATGTCCGGGACGCTCTCATGCACTGGCAGTTCATCATTTATCTGGTTTCCCTCTATTCCTCCTAACTATCTGCGTTTCTTTATTTGGCTATTCTGCGACATGCTTTTCCGGGTTTCCACTTTGCTATCTACCATACATTTTTAGTTGTCGTCCCAGCGCGCAACCAGGCTTATCACGGAGCTGGATGCTCGGTTGGTCCTGCTGGTGCTGGGATGGTTTTCTGCTTCTGCTCGTATTTGATTTAAGGCGTGCTTCTTAGCTTTTAGCTTTTAGCTGTAGTAATTCTTGCGCAATCGAACCGTCTACTTGCATGTTGCCGTGCCGCAATGCCAGTGAAGCAGAGGAGAATCCGTGTAGTGAGGCGTGAGGCGTCGTCAGGCCAAATTACACACACGGCGCCACTCCGCCCGGCGCCCCCAAGCCCACGCAGCGCCTCTGCACGATCCACCCCCACCGATGGTTGCATACACGACGAGCACCAGGCAGCCAGTGGCGGGCAGGCTGGAACTCTGCTGTCTCAGCCCGCTGGGCGCAGCGGGCGAAGCGAGAGGGCATCTCGTGGCACGGCGCTGTGCTCGATGCAGCGAAGCGACATGCAGCAGAGTAGATAGAGTCGGGCAAGATGGGGCAATATAGGGCAGGGCAGTGCAGAAGAAAGGGGAGAGGAGGGAGGGGAGTGGCGAGGGTGCATCCAGGCCCAGACGCTCGCTAGATAGAGAGGCTGGGGGTGCATCCCGTCGTCTTGGAGGTTGGTTACCCTTGGCTATACCCCATTGCGTCTGGACGGGATTAGGGTGGGGCGGGGATGGAGGGGGGGCGCGAGAGTGGATCTGCGCCTGTGTCTTTGATTGGGGGCGTGGTGGGGTGTGTGTGGGGATCATGGGGGGGTACGGTGGAGATACGGGGGCGGGAGGGGAGAAAGATAGTGAGAGGGATGGGGATGGGGATGGGAACGGGAACGAGAACAGGGACGGGAATGAGGACAGGGACGAGAACGGGGACGGGGGTTTTGCTAGAGCGTTGAGGAGACATGGAATGGAGTGCGACTGGGAGGTGGGAGAGGGGGGAGGGGAAACGGATTCATCTTGACTCTACTCCACTCCTCTCCTCAACTCAACCGTACCCAACTCAACCCATTTCACCTCGAACTCACTCGACGAAATGACGGACTAGGTAGCTTCCTCTGCCGCACGGCCAAAGGGAAATATAGACACGAGACGTCTCGCTCGCGTCAAACTACACTGTACCCACTCACCCTCGTTTGAAAGCTTTTCCCCTTCCCTCCCTAACCCTTTCTCCCTCTCCCTCTCCCTCCATACCGCCATCCTCCCGCCTCAAAAACCTCGCAACAAACCACCTACCCTGTCCCGCCCCCCAAATCCAACTCCAACGAAACAGACACAGGCACAGACGCAGACACAGACACAAACACACAGCCCGCCCCCTCCCCTCCACCGACGCAAGCACGCACGCACACTGACGCAATACAAGAACCACGGGCCAAAGAGGTGCGGCCGCTCGGTACAGACTCTAGCTGCCGGCTATACAATTTACAGACAGGCAACTGCAGAGACAAACGTGGGTGCGGTGCGCAACCTGGTTGGGGCGACATGGCGCCGGTTGTGCGGACGGGGGAGGTGGTCATGGGGGAGGAGAGAAAGGAAAGTGGGTAGGTGAGCTGGGGCTTTGGAAGGGCTTGCGACAGCCGGGCTTAAGCATGGACCCGAGCGTGGGTGTGGGCGGCGTGGGCATCAGCGTGAGCATGAGCATGAGCAGGAGCATGAGTAGTAGCCACAAGACCCGCGGTGTGCGCCGGGCCGGGGTCAGATGCGGTTGCGGGGGTGGGTCAGTTGGGCGTGGGTTAGAGACCGTGCCGCGGGCTTGACGGCGGGCTTGATGGCGGGCTTGATGGCGGGCTGCTTTGGGGAGGGGAGAGAGCGGCTTTGGCATTGTGTGCGTTGCAGTGAGCGCTTGGTAGGCGTTTTTGCCCATACTCGCTGGGATTTGTACACTGGATTGGCGTACGCGTAGACATGGTCACCATGCAGATGCTCTCATACCCACTCCCTCACCCTGCCTTGATTCCCCATCCACACCCCGTACATACCCAACAAGTCGAGACATCAGACTCTGCACATGATGCGTCTTCTCGCGCAACAAGACTCAGCGGCAGGGTTCGATATGGCAGGCGGACAGCGACATCAAGCACGGCATCGGGTCAGCGGGGGGTCCCATTGTTTCAAGGCCGTAGTGCACAAGTGGATAGTGCGCAGCATAGGGTTGTGGAGCAGACAGGGAAGGAAGTGGAGGCATCGTTCGGCTCTGTCATTGGGGCGGTAGTGCGACGTTACAACTCCTTGGTCTACAGATCGGCGATGCACTGCTACATTGGGCTGGTGGGGATGCTGCATGTCTTAGTTTGGCTGTAGGTGGGTATGGTGGTGCGGGTTGCGGAACGGGCGCGCTGGTGCAAAGACAATACAAAGCAAGATAGGTACGGCACGGTACGGTACGATGATGGATATTGTACCGAGTGGCGTTATGACCATGGTTGCTGCCTAGAGCCGATGGCTGGACAAAGACTATGGCTGGACAAAGACTATGGCCGCGGGCTAGGCCGTGTAACCACAACAGCGGCGGGACTGAGCAGATGTGGCGTAATCGGGTGCAACCGCCTTGGCTTCTACAGCATATGTCAATTCTGTCAGTTCTGTATGCCTCTCCCATGTCTTTGCAGTCGGCATCCCTTTGTCGAGCGACAGTTGTGCGTGTGCGTGGGCGGGGGTGGCAGACCCCTGCGATGCCCTTGTCTTGTCGAGTGTCAGGGTCTATGTCGGGTGATGCATCCGGCGTTGTGTGTGTGGAGAAGAGCGGGCGGTGTCGGTTGCTCGGATGCTGCCGAACCAGCAGGCGGGAGCGGAGCGGCCCTCATTCCGATGGCATGCGGGCAGAGCTAGGACGATTGGGGCTTATCTTGCCCTTGAGGTTGCGGCTGTGCCGTGGTTGCAGTTGCAGCAACATCGTCGTCGCCAAAGCCGAGATTTTTGAACGAGTCGGGAGCCATAAGGTTGCTGTTGCAGTACACTCAGTCAGCGAGCGTGTCTTGGGCTATTTTGGGCATGGATGAACCGAGTGCGGACGAAGCCGAGGCGGTGCGACGAAAAACAGTGGAGAGGCGGCGAGGGCGGGAGGGCGCCGGTTGACAGGGCAGATGTTTCGGATCATGACAAGAGACGAGGAATGCGGGCTCCCTTGCGTGTCGAGATCCAGCGACCTGGTCGACAGAGGTTGACAGGTCGGTGTGACGAGATTCGGCGCCCTTGCTTGCAGAAGAGACGGGACGAGGGACAAGGTGGCTGGAGCACGTACCGATCCATTCGGCAGGAGAGGTATGCCTTTGAGAGGGAGCGGCATTCGGAGTCGTTTGTGCCACGGTGGGCCTTGATGCAGCGCAGGTAGGAGAGCATGATGTGCTTGCACTCGGCTGGAATGCGGTGTCAGGGAGGAGAGGAGAGGAGAGGAGAGGAGAGCGGGGTTGGGTGTGTACCGTCGTGATCGAGGGGGAAGGAGCCGCGCTCTGGGCTGGAGAGAGAGATGGGGTTAGCAAGTAGTAGGTAGTGAGAGAGAAAGACGAGAAAGACGAAAAGGACGAGCAGAAGTGGGCAGAGCAGGGTAGACACACGGATTGGGCTTGATAACTTTTTGGCCAAGGCCTGCGCCACCGAACGAAGACATGAGGTGGGATGGAGTGGGTGGGCAGAAAAGCGTCGTGGTGGTGGTGGTGGTGGTGATGGTCGTGGTGAAGCTGAGGAGCTTGAGGCGTTGGTGTTGGTGCGTCGCCGAGTCGAGCTAGATCCCCCGCCCTTGGCCGGCTCCCCCGCATGCGCAGAGCACATCTCATCATGGCATAGCTAAGCATGGGCTGGGATAACAATAACTACTTAGCCGATGATATAATATCTATATCTTGCCCATTGAGCCCCCGCCCCCATGGCCGTTCCGCTGCCGCTGCCCCCCTCGGCCAACCTGCACGCCATCCTGCTCGTCACAAAGTCGCGCTCCCTCGGCCCCCGTCTCGTCTTCCACTACCCGCCTCTCTCCCCCTCGGCCGCCGCCCTCGCCGCCTACGACGCCCAGCGGCCAGGCGCCACAACCACCCCCAGCCTCGACTCGCGCAGCGACCACAGCGACCAGGACTCGACCGACGCCGATGACGACGACCACGACCACGATGCCGATGCCGCCAGCCGCACCAGCGCCGGCCGCAACTCAGGCCGCACCCAGGCCAGCCAGAGCCAGCCCCACAGCCACACCCACAGCCATCGCTTCCGCCCGGGCGCCGCTGCCTGGGGCCGCCACGACACAATCGACGAGGAGCACCTCGACAGCAATGGCGCTCCTGCCGATGCCCGCGGCGGCGACTACGACTGGGACTCGGTCCTCGGCTTCCGCGTCGACGCCCTCGAGAAGATGCTCACCCCGACCTCCGACTTCAACAAGCGCCGCTTTGAGCTCGCCGTCGAGAGCATCGTCTTCGTCGGCGCCCCCATGTTTGTACGCGACGACGGCCTGTGGAAGAAGCGCCGCCGCAAGGAAAAAAAGGCCAACCCAGACCTTGCCCTTCCCCTCGACCTGACGCCTGCACCGCCAGCACCGCCAGCCCCAGACTCTCCAGACTCCCCCGAGCCCTTTGTGTACCCTCCCGGCTTCGAGCCGGGATACGGTCATGCGTCATTCTCTCCTACACCCTCCGAGGCCGCCTCCGACGCTGCTTCGGATACGCGCACCGCCTCGACAACGGCCCACGACTCCAACCCCGACATGACCATGTTCAACGTCGTCTTTGTCCTCACACCCCCGCCCCTCGAACACCACCAACGAGTCAAGGAAATGTACGACAACGTCACCCGCAAGTACGCAAAGGCCCTCAAGTACGAGCAGGCCCGTTTCCACTATGTCTGGAAGGAGTCGAAGCGCATCATCGACTTCAAGCAGCGCGCAAAGGAAAATAGCGAGGCGCTGACGCCCACCTGGCGCAACATAATCGCCTCGTCCCCCCTCGCAAAGTCCATAGCCATCATGTTCGATGCCATTTCCAACGACAAGATTGCCCACATCCACTTCGATGCCACCTTCAACACCTCGTTCCAAATTCCCCAGGCCGTTTCCACCCCATACCTACCCACTGCTCTCGAGCCTCAAATGCCCGGCCTGTGGCTCACAACATCCAACGTCATGCTCGAGACCGACGAGGCCCCCATGACGCAACACGCGGCTCTCCTGCTGCTCGAGGATCCGGAAGTTTTAATCAAGGACCTCGGTGGGGACTCGACGGCCAACGCCGCTGCCATCGCCGGTCTCATCCGCCGCATCGTCCCTACAAAATCGCTTCTGAAAATCTCCAAAAAGCACGGCATCTCTGCTCACGACATGGAGTACATCGCCTCTCACCTCGTTTACTGGCGTCGTGCCCGTCTCATCGATCCTCTATCTCAACGCGACACGTACATTGTGTCCCCTAACGCTGACATGAACTACCTTCCTGCTGCCACAACTGCCTTCTCCCGCCAGTTCCCAACACTGCCGGCGCTGCCCAAGTTTCTGGCTCTGCTGTCGGGTACGCCGCGCATATTCAAAAGCTTCATCCCCACCTACGAGCACAGAGATGCATATCTCGAGGTGCTGGCCTGGCTTATGCGGGGTGGATGGGTTACGCAGCTGCGAACGTTCGCTTGGGTGCGTGTGACACCTGAGATCAAGGCCCAGGTGGCCGTGGAGATGGAACGAGAAGAGCGGATCAAGAAAGCCGAGGAGGCCCGCAAAGAGCTCATGAGCGACAATGGCTCTGCCACCGAGTCGCTGATGTCTGAGAAGCGATCGAGCATGTTATCCGCCAGCACATTGAGGTCGTCGACACCGCTGCGCTGGACACGCAGAGACCGAAGCATCGAAAACATGGAAGACCTCGAGTCGAGCACCATTCTCAGTCCACGGCCGTCTGTGACATCCTCAGGAAGCAACTACCGCGGATCCCCCGCCCGACCAGCCTCGGATGCAGGGAGTAACAGCAGTCAGCGCACTACCATTGCTCTCAACTCCTCTGGACGCCCAGACTCGCCCTCGCACCTCGTTGTCCGCGACGCCAAAGTCCTAAAACCCAGCCCGCTGCACATGAAACCGACATCCCCATCCCTCAACTCGATTCTCTCGCCGCCGTCACCGCTGATCGAGACCGAGGCACCGCGACCCCAAGACTTTGGTGCCTCGCTGGTGCTGTCGCCGCAAAAAGCCTCATCGCTCGAAGCGCGCTGGCTCGAGAAGATCGGACAGACGTTCGAAGACACGGACGTGCTGCACACGGGCCACCCGCCGTCGTACACAGGCACCAATGCCAGCCCGCCCAAGCACGACAGCAGCGGTGCCGGCATCACGGGCAAGGATCTACGCGAGCACTGGCCGATGCTGCTCAAGCACCTCGACGGCAAACACGCGATTGAAGACCTGGCGCCGCGCGAGGGCCTGAAGCGCAAGCGCGTCGCTGTGCTCTTCAACGCTGTCAAGGAGAGGGGCTGGCTGGTAGTTGTGCGGCACTGGTAGAGCCGGCGTCGGACGACTTGCAGCACCGAGGAAACAGACCGAAACAAGGTGAAGAGAATCGTGATGATGAGATGATGTGAATACCTACCTACCTACCTACCTACCTACCTACCTACATACATACCTTTGATACCCCTTCCTCCCTCCCTGCCTCCTCATCGTTCTCCTCCCTCCCCCAACCTCGTCCCCACCCCTTTTACCCTAACTGGGGCCCTGTCCCCGGTTCCCAACGCCCGGTGGTTGTAGTCGAGTTATTTTTTTTGTGGATATGTTGTTGAGATAAGTAGTGTACCCTTAATCCAGCTAATGGCCTACCCTAATGGTTCCCGCTGCCCTTGACGCCGCCTTGCCGGAAGAGGTAGCTGGTATGCCTCTCACCAGTCCACTCGTACACGCCCGGCCCGCCTTCCGCCCGCCCGTCCTACTTGCGTACGTACTTACTTATTACCAGCCCCACACACACAACACACGCAACATGGGCGGGCGCCCCCCTGCCCAACACCAGCTCGTTGCTCTGCTGCTGCTGCTGCCCTCGAACCGCCAACCCCCACTCCCCACCCCCTACCCAGCCCAACGACCCAGATACGCCATCTGCCGCACAGTGAGTCGTGCGTCCATGGCAACTACCTACCTACCGGGGCTAAAACTCGACCTTGTAGACAGACCAGCACAGACCAGCTAATTAGAGATAAGTAAGTAGATAGATAAGTAGGTAGGTAGGCAGGGAGATAGATAGTGTACACGACACAACACGATTGATGCGCATCATGCGACGGTTGCGCAACAGCCGTCATGCATGCACTGGTCTTTTTGCACATTTTGATTCGTCATTATGCAGCTGCATCGTCGTGCAGCCGCTTCTACACCTGTCCATCTACCAGCCCAGCCACGCCACATACAATTGCCTGCTCAAGCTCGGGCTCGGGCTCGGGCTCGGGCTCAGGCTCAGGGCCTCATCTTCCCTCGTGCGGTATTACGTACATATGAGACTACTCCATCCAAGACATGTGCGTGAGAAAGCAATTCATTATTCGACCCATTCGGTTATCCAACCGTGCTGTTGCTCCGTGTGATGCCGCATTTGCGCCGTGACTATAAAAGAAAATATCCAAATGTCAGGTTTTGAAGATACTATAACCAAACGGTACATGCTGTACCGTTGTGGCGTGTACAAGCGTCCGCCATGGTGAAGGGAGTGTGTGTGAGCACTCTTGTCCTAGACAGGCCATCCTATGGGGACACGAGGAAAAAGAGATGTGTGGAATAGAGAAACAACAGACGAGTCATCTTCGCAAAACGCCCAACCCCATGTCCGCAGAAGCGTTGAACCGGGTATATCAAGCAACCAAACACAAATCGGGAGAGCAAATGCCTAAAGATCAGAAAAATTGCACAGAAGAGGTTTCCCTACGACCTGAAGTCACCGGGACCTTGGTTGGCGAATATATAGCTTTTGGGCTGGGGCTCTGCTGTACGGCGAATCAGGTTTCCGTTGATATCGAGCGTGCCTTGTGGTGGTGTGTACTGGTGCACGAGAAAGTCGGGCATGGCGGAAACAGGCGGCGCAAATGGAACGTTGTGGGCGATGCCGTTGAGGGAGATGCTGTCGTAGTTGACGTTTCCACTGTTGTAGTAATATTGTGAATTCTCATCGGCTTGGTTTTGTGCCGGGTCAGGCAACGATGGTCTTCTAAAATGCGAGGGCTTGGGCTGCGCCAAAGTCAAGTCGGTAGAGGAATGGAACCCGGCCCGCAGTTGCGTGGGTTGCATGTAAGAGGTCCGGGGGAAGTTCTGCTGCGTAGCGGGTGCTGACTGTGGCGGAGAATCACGGTACAGGCTCTCATTGGCCAGACGTGCCTGGTTGATCCGCTGCAGGTCCAGAGGGGTAGATGGTGGAGAGCCTTTGGCAAACACCCCTGCCGACTGCGGCTCAGTTGACCAGGCGGTACTGAAACTTTCCGGGCTGCTGTGCTCGGGCATTGCAGAAGGGTTCCTAATGACCGGGTTGGCCTGCCAGTAGAATCCCATCTCTTGGGGAGTCAGAGGGGTGGGAGGTGCCAGGTTGCCGTTTTGCCCCAATGTGGTAGTGCTGGATGATGAGAACGCTCGAGCGAACTTTGGCGAAGCGGCAGCCTCTGAAAAGCTGATTGCCATAGGCGAGCGCTGCGCCGAACCAGGCTGAGGCTTTTGAATACGACCCGCAGCGTTGGGTATACCGGTTGACCGGATCCTTCTCAATGTGTGGTCAGGGTTGGCTCCTGGGGAAGGCATGCCGGGTGTGTACGAGGCGCTTCTCATGGCAGTCGAATTCAAGGCAACAGGCCGCTTCTGCCTCCGTGCGGCAATGCTCGAGGGCTGCTCGGGCTGCTTGAATTCATCCGGCGTGCCATTTCGAATGTGTATCGCTTCGATGTTGCTTGCCAGGTTGCTTGTCGACGAATTGCGGCGTCCATAATCCTCGCCAAAAGTAGGTTTGGCATCAAAATCAGGAGCAGCACTGAGCGTTCGCGCCGGGTTCTGTTCTGGAGAGGAAAGGATAGCGTGTGCGGAGGAGTTGAGTTGCTGGTATAAGCTCTGGGGTGGGAACCCGTGAGTAGATCCGGTTTGGCTCCAGAATGGCAGTGTCTGGTCCGATGCCGATGCTTGCGCTAGGCCGTAGGGCGTTGTAAAGTCGTCAAGGTCGTTAGTCTGGTCATGCTGCGCTACAGAGCCTGGCTCTTCCTGCCAGCCAGAGTACATGGACGTAATCGAAGCGACTGGAGGAGTAGGGCCGTTCGAAGACTGGGGTGTGGCAGACGATTGTGCGCCGGAGTACGGCGAGGGCTCTGAAGAAATTGTTCCAGCGCTGTTCTGGACGTCATTCGGGCCAGACCCGTTCGTGTTTGCAGGCGCCATGTTGCAGTAGTCCAAGCTCCCATAATCGGTGAATCCGTTGAAGGTCTCGTGAGAGAGCGCCGACTCATTGGGAATTGTGGCCGGCACAGAGAACCCAAGGTCGTTGGAAAATGTGTTTGGCATGTTTGAGGTATCGTAGGACATTCCTGGGGCATCACATGAGAATCCTTGGTCTTGCGCATTGGCAGACATTCCTCCGTGCTGCATGTACGAGGCAGCGCCGGCGGTCGCAGCCATGAGCGAATGCATAACGACATTGGGGTGGTATGCTGCGCGATCAGCCTCAGGGATGGACCGAAGAGAGTGCTGCATGTCGAACGACTGCTGCAATGGGACTTGCTGGGCGAGATCCAGAGCCGATGGACCCTCGACGCTTTGAACGGGGAGACTTGTGGGGCTGATGTCGGCCGTGATGGGGAAGTATTCCTGGTGCATGGGCATGTGCGGGTTCTGTTGGAGTTGCTGAAGCTGCTGGTGTTGTTGATGTTGATGTTGCTGGAGCTGTTGATGCTGTTGGAGTTGGGGGTGTTGCTGGGAGTGTTGCGCATGTTGCTGGGGGTGCTGTCCATGTTGCGCATGCTGGGGGTGCATGTCGGGCTGGTGTAGCTGCTGGGGGTGCATGTCGGGAAATTGGCCCTGCATGACGGGCGGGGTCCTGTACATGCCCATCTGCATGTTGAGCTGGTTCATCATCTTCTTGCGGTCCTGCTTGACTTTGGCCCTGCGGTTTTGAAACCAGTTCTACCCATGCGGTTAGTTTGGTGTTTCAAGTGTGGGGTGCGGGCGTGAGGTCACTGACATTGATCTTGTCAAGGGGTACATTGAGCTTCTCGGCAAAGGCCTTTTTCACGGATGTGGTGGGCTTGTGCTGGGTGAGGAAGTGCTGCTCGAGGAGATCGTGCTGGTCCTTGGTGAGGCGCGGCTTGACGTCGCCGACGGGCGGCTTCTGGACGGGGGCGGCGCTCGGGGGGCGGTTGGGCTCATCGCAGGCGGCCGAGTAGGGGCGCATCTGGGCGTTGGACGGGTCCATCCTCGGCGCGCCGAGGCGTCGTCTGACGTCGCTTCAGAGGGATGGGACGGCGAGGGCGATGGCGATGGCGTGCGGTCGGCGATGCGCAATGGCGCGAGGGTGCGATGGAGCGAGGGTGCAGAGTGCAGAGTGTAGAGCGAGGATGTGAGGGCGTCGAGAGGAGGACGAGGGCGAGCGTGGGCGTGGGCGTGGGCGTGGGCGGTGGACGAGGGAGCACGGGTGCGGCGAGGCACAGCCAGGTCCAAGTCGCGGGCGGCACGGGCAGAGGAGGGCGAGGCGAGGCGAGGCGAGATAGCGATGCTGGGGAAAAGCGGCAGCGAGCGACGGCGGGCAGCAAAAGACGGGGAGCGGGGGACGGAGGGGGGAGGGGGAATAACGAATAACGAATGTGGGAGCAAGAGGTGAGGTGAGTGAGCAAGGAGCGATCCCCCTGAGGGCGTGGGTGAGGTCGAGCAGGCAGGTGGAAAGGTGGGAATGGGAAGCAGCGATGCGGACGCAGACGCGGACGCGGACCCTTTCCCCTCCCCCATCCATGTGCAGTGCCAGTGCTAAGCCACGGACCCATGGCTGCTGGCCGCTGGGCCGCTGGGCTGCTGGGCTGCTGGGTGGGCGCTGGATGGAGCTGGGAGCTGGCCGCTGGCCGCTGGCTGCATGCTGCCCGGCACCAAAATAAACCTGCA
>WODD01000169.1:232799-246072 GCA_019775935.1 Neoascochyta sp. HWLR27 | reverse complement strand
GCCGGTGACACGGATCCAGCACACACACACACACACACACACACACACACACACACACACACACACACACACACACGCACACACCAGCACCAGCACCAGCACACTCGCCCCGAGTAGCGCCGCGAGACAGGCAGTAGGTGGTAGGTAGGCATTCACTCGTTCACAGGCATTCACTCTCTCACCACTCCCACCACCCACCGCCCACCACCATCGTCCGCCCCCCCCTCCCCATCCGACCAAGACCAAGACCAAGGGCGGCAGAGCGAGCCTGGCCGGTCCGCGGACACGCCAGGTCAGCCTCATTGGCGGTCGCGGTCCACTTGTCGCGGGAGCTTAGCCCCGGAACGCTGTTCCTGTTCCCTCGCCCGCCTCGACAAACCGCTCTGGCAGCGACTATCATCATTTGCCGGGAGATGCGCACATGGACGCACCGCTGCATGGGCCTCCAGTTCGGAGAATATCAACCTCGTCCTGTCCTGTCTTGTCTGTTGCGCTCGCCGTCTTTGTTGCCATCCGCGGGGGCAGCGCCTCAGCATGACGGCGCACGCCAGCCTACCCTTTGCAGCCTCGAGCCTCGAGCCTCCAAGTGCCCCAGCACCGCGCGGGCGCTATTCCGCCGCACGCCCCAACTGCCGCCCACCCCTTTCCAGCTGCCCACCTTTCCAGCCGGCCATGCCGTTGCCAATCTGCTGGCTGCTGGCTAATCGTACTCCCTCTCCCTCTCCATGCCATCATTATGCCTTTTCTTTGTACGGTACGGCGTGCCCTTGGCGCACCGTGTACCTCGCCTGTGTGTCGTCGGCGTCTTTGCCCCCACCGCCCACCACTCACCTCATGCCCGTACACGCTTCGGGTCGCCCATGGCCGCCTGTGCAACTCTCTCGTCCCCATGGCGCTCGCATACCTGCATGATCCAGGAGGCCTCTTGCGCCTCGTGTCTGCTTCTCCAGGTGGCGCTGCGGTTCCTGAGTGTACCTTGCAGCATCCCGTTGCTTTTGGCCATGGTGCCCCTCGGCCAGCTCAAATAGGCCTCCACCGTCGCACGTCGTTCGCCGTCCGCGTCTCCCAACGTCGTGCCAAACCTAATTCCCATGAATGATGCCCACTCGCCTCCACATTCGACCCCTCGTCGCCGCCGCCGCTGCTGCTGCTGCTGCTGCTGCCACTGCCAGTCCAAGAGCGTGAGCTCGCTCGGCACCACCTGTCCCGTGGTCACACTGCAGCCCGTCCTCATCCTCGTCCTAATCCCACGTAGCCAACAGTCACACCACAGCCACCGTGCTCGTGAATCAGACGCCTCCCGCGCCCCCGTCTGCTGCTGACGTCTTTGCATGCAGTCATCTGTAACCCCCCCTCTCTCGGACATGGACACCTTCCGGCCTAGCCTCGTCTCGCTGCCACCCACCCACACCACACCACCTCGCTTACCGGCATACCGACCTCACCCACTTCACAAGTAGCGCGTGTGCTCCACATGGCCAGCCGGGGCCGGGCTGACCTTCTAGACCAAGAGAAGGCCATGCATTGATGCAGGGCTGGTCACCGACTCGTCTTTTGCCGTCGTCTATCGCTTATCTCGACCTTTGACTGGGGCTGACCACTCGCCGTCTTCATGCAACGCCGCCAGAACTTAAACAAGTCTCGCTCATCACTCTTCTCAGTCGCTCTGCACGCACCGTCTACTGTAGCTAGCTGCTGCCATGTCATGCTATGCTATGCTATGCTATGCCATGCTCCTTGTACCGCTGCAACTAATGCCACGCTCCATGTCACCTACTGCCATGCTCTCTACACTCATGCAATTACTCTCTACAGCCCTCTCCGCCAATCGCCACCACCCTACACCAATGCATCTACAATCTCGACTTGTCCACACCCCGTCACCGGGTCCCACAACTTCAACCTCACACTTTGCATGTCCTTGACAATATAGTCGGCCCCCGCTTCAACCAGCTGCTCCAACGAATGTGTCGTGTGCAGTGCAACAACCGTGAAGCCCGCCGCCTTGCCTGACGCGACACCTGCAGGGGCGTCCTCGAACACTATAATCGAGGCCTCCTTGTGCGATAGCAGGAGCTTCTTCTCGCCCATCTTGTAGCACGTTGGATCAGGCTTGCCGTTTGCGACGTCCTCGGCCGTGATGAGGTTCTTGGGGTGTGCCAGCTTCATGACATCGAGCCACCCAGTGACCAACGGGCGCGTGCCTGACGTTACAATAGCCCAAGGCACAGATTGTTGTTCAAGCTGATCTAGCATGGCCCGAGAACCGGGAATCTCAACCGCATCTGATCCAAACTCGATCGGTATCCTGCCCTCTGCATGGCTAATGTCTAGTGCCGAGACTTAGCACGGGACGGACTCAAGTGTAGTACCAGGGCAGCGCTTACATTCCCAGTTTGCAAGCTTGGGCTCGTATATCTTCAGCACGTCGATAGACCTCCGACCGTGCGAGGTTTCGAGGATCACTTCAGGATCAACACCAATCTCTTTGCCGATCCTTGGACGTGAGCTTGAGCGCCGAATGACGGGTCGCTTTCACTCACCGGTGCCAGTGCTTTACAATCGCTGGAGTCGAATCGATGATTGTCCCGCTGGAGTTCTCAGTGAGCGGATAGAACAAGTACCAAGCAAACTTTTTTCACCTACTCCATGTCGAACAGCTTTGGACAGTCAGTCTTAGATCTTTACGTTGTGTGCTGCGCTATTCTACATACCAAGCCATTGCAGCTGATCGTCTGTGCGGGCGCCGAAAACGAAGACGTAGTGACAGTCATGGTGCTGAATCCTTTCAAGGAAGTAGATTGGGTTACTCTTGGAGATCGAATGGGTAATGATATGGCTTGTCCCGTTGAAGTTGAAGTCAGACGGCCCTTTATAAGCAGGCAGGTGCTAGATACGTCTTGCTGAATCGGGTATGCCGTCCGCAACTCGACCAATCACATGAGGTCCGACAATACTGCAAAAGAACTGTATATCACATGTTGCGCTTTACTCACCACTCATGGCTCGCACAATCGAGTACAGTCGAAGCAAACAATAGGGTTGGCCACACATTACCAATGCGCTCGTCTCCGGAGGGGCTACTGCCTGTGGGGCGTTATACAGTATACTGCCGACTTCCACCGCCTGCACACGGTCCACCACCTCCAGGAATTTCAAAATAATTTGGCTGCCGCTCTCACACCACGAACGCTACCAACAATTCATAATGAAGGTCGGAAGTATGTCAAAATCGGCGCCGCTTAACTACGTAAATACTTACAGCGTACGCAGAGCCCAAATCTAAGCGCCAGCCCGTGCGCCTGCGACACAGGATCGAGAAAGCCTCGGCGCAGAAGCAGAAGAAGGCGAAGAAGCTTGCGAAGAAGGTACACAAGGCGCGCGCACATACAAAACATCGCTGACAATGTGCAGAATCCAGAATGGCGATCCAAGCAGAAGAAGGACCCCGGCATCCCCAACCTTTTCCCGTACAAGGACAAGATCCTGGCAGAGGTCGAGGAACAGCGCAGACAGAAGGAGGAGGAGAAGATTCGCCTCCGACAACTGGCAAAACAGAAGCAGCAGGGGCTTACCAGAGAGGCTGCTGAGGATGTCATGGAAGACGAGGAGTTTGAGCAGTTTGACGCCGAAGGAGACGAGCTTCTGGCTGACGACAGCGATGACGACGATTCTATGCAGGTGGTGAGCATGCCCAAACCTGACTGTTCCACGATATTTCCTAACTGTCAACAGGACGCAAACCCTATGGCCGCCCTCCTTGCCTCTGCGAAAGCACGCGCCGCCGAGTTTGAACAGAGCACCGGACGAGACGATGAGATGGATGACGACAACTCGTCTGACGAGGACGGTGTTAGCGTTCGCAAGGATTCGTCGAGGAAGCAGTTCGACAAGGTGTACAAGCAGGTTGTCGACTCGGCCGACGTTGTCCTTTACGTTCTCGACGCCCGCGACCCCATCGGAACGCGATCCAAGGATGTGGAGCAGATGGTCATGTCAGCAGACGGAGGAAGCAAGCGCCTCATTTTCATCCTGAACAAGATCGATCTCGTGCCCCAGCCAGTTCTGCGACAATGGCTCATCAACCTGCGCCGCTCATTCCCCACGCTGCCTCTCCGCGCCTCCAAGCCCGCGCCTAATGCGAAGACGTTCGAGCACCGGGACCTTACCATGAAGGGAACATCCGAGACTCTGTTCAAAGCACTCAAGACTTTTGCTGAGTCGCGACAGCTCAAGCGCTCCATCAAGGTCGGTATCATCGGTTACCCCAACGTCGGCAAATCGTCAGTCATCAACGCCCTTTCCTCGAGGATGGGCAACAGATCTGCTGCATGCCCCGTTGGCGCTGAGGCAGGTGTTACCACAAGTCTGCGCGAAGTGAAGCTGGACAACAAACTGAAGCTCCTCGACTCGCCCGGTATTGTCTTCCCCAACACGCCCGAGGGATCAAAGGAGAGCAAGGTGCAGCAACAGGCAAAGCTCATCTTGTTAAACGCAATTCCGCCCAAGGAGATCTCGGATCCTGTTCCCGCCGTCACTCTGCTTCTCAAGAGGCTCTCGGGATCGGAGGAACTTTTTGCCAAGCTCATGGCAGTGTACGATCTGCCTGCCCTCAACACTGTCGGTGGAGACAGGACAACCGACTTCCTGGTGCAGGTGGCAAGGAAGAGGGGTCGATTGAGCAGGGGCGGCGTGGCCAACCTTCACAGCGCTGCACAGACAGTCATCAACGACTGGAGAGATGGGCGGATCCAGGGATGGACAGACCCGTCCAAGTACAAGCTTCCCGAGGCCACTGCGTCGACAAAGACTGCTCCGGCCCTTGCAAAGGGACTTGTAGGGGACCAGAAGGAGATTGTGAAGGAATGGGCTGCCGAGTTCAAGCTCGAGGGACTGTGGGGTGATGATGAGACAAGCGAGGCAATGGAGCTATAGAGCATGTCTACTAAAAGAGCCTTTCCATATTATGGCGATCTGGCGTTAGACGATAGGTTTCTCTTTTTTGTTGCTTGAGTAAACCTCCAAGATACAAATCACGACGATACATACCAATGACAACTACTTTGTTCGGACCGAGATGCGTACCTGCACACCAAGATCGCCATGGCGCACAGGTGCACTCCGCGGCGCTGCAGACGTCTCCGTCATCAGATCCTACCCCCAGACATCAGCCGATTCTGATCATCGGAGATGCAGCGACATCGGACATCTCCACAGTCGGCAAACCTGCCGTAACGAGACCGATGCAGTCGACGTACGCTAAGTTCGCCCCACACTTGCGGCTTCCGTCGGCTCACTGTTGATCGTTTGCAGCTCCATAGCTCCAGATACAAAACCAGTCGCCCGCGCAGAAGACTGTCGATATCAGCAATTTTTTTCACAATGGGTTCATCAAAGGGTCTCCAGCCTCTGCGCTCAGTTTCCAGGTCTCTCAATGCGCTGCCTGCCGCAAACGCCGGCGCGCAGGTAGCAGCGAGGAGGCACGCAGGAACAATCGCGAGCTTCAAGATCCCCACCATCAACAACGAGCCAAACGTATGTTGCGCAACAAGTCTTTAATCATGGGGTGTTTACTGACGGAGGCGGTTTAGCAACACTACGCCAAGGGCTCCGTCGACAGGCAGAAGCTCCAGGACGCCGTTGCGGCGCTTAAGAAGCAGGGCGCTGTCCAGGTACCTCTGGCCATTGGAGGCGAATACGTAAGACGAACCAACTCAACTCTCACACGCAGCGAGATACTGACCTGTTCAGATCAACAACTCGTCGGTTCTGACCCAGCACAACCCCTCGTCCCACAGCGATGTCGTTGCCAAGTACTCCAACGCCAGCCCCGCGGACGTGAAGAAGGCCATCGACTCGGCCCTGGCTGCGAAGCCGGCCTGGGAGTCGCTTCCATTCGCCGACCGCGCTGCAGTGTTCCTGAAGGCGGCCGACCTGGTGTCTGGCAAATACCGATACGAGATCATGGCGGCTACCATGGTCGGACAGGGCAAGAACGCATGGCAGGCTGAGATTGACTCGGCTGCCGAGCTTTGCGACTTCTTGAGGTTCAACGTCAAGTACGCCGAGGATACATACGCACACCAGCCCACACACAACTCGCCCGGTGTGTGGAACCGCGTCGAGTACCGACCTCTCGAGGGTTTCGTCTACGCTGTCTCGCCCTTCAACTTCACAGCTATTGGCGGCAACCTCCCAGCGGCACCTGCTCTGATGGGCAACGTCGTCGTCTGGAAGCCATCGCCCTCTGCCATTGCCTCGAACTGGCTCCTCTACAAGATCCTCATCGAGGCCGGTCTTCCCCCAAACGTCATCCAGTGGGTCCCTGGTGATGCGGAGCAGGTCACCAAGGAGGTCCTGGCTCACCGGGAGTTTGCCGCTCTCCACTACACAGGAAGCACCCAGGTCTTCCGATCGCTGTACGGCCAGATCGCCAACGGTATCGTTGACGGAACCTACCAGAGCTACCCCCGCATTGTTGGCGAGACAGGAGGCAAGAACTTCCATCTGGTTCACCCCAACGTTGACGTCTCCAACGCGGCTATCCAGACCGTCCGTGGTGCTTTCGAGTACCAGGGCCAGAAGTGCAGTGCTTGCTCGCGTCTTTACGTGCCCAAGTCTGTCTGGCCCGAGTTCAAGGAGAAGATGGTTGCCGAGATTGAGGCTCTCAAGATTGGCGAGCCCTCTGACTTCTCCAACTTCATCGGCCCCGTGATTCACGAGGCCAGCTTCAAGAAGCTCTCTGGTGTCATCGACGAGGCCAAGAACGACAAGGAGCTCGAGCTCCTTGTTGGCGGCAAGCACGACAACAGCAAGGGTTACTACATCCACCCTACCGTCTACCAGACCACAAACCCTAACCACCCTCTTCTGTCCCGCGAGCTCTTCGGCCCCATCCTCGTCGCCTACGTGTACGACGACTCGGTCCCCGATGCGTTCAACAAGATCATCAAGCAGATCGACGAAACTTCTGAATACGCTCTGACTGGAGCTGTCTTCGCCAAGGACAGGGAGGTCATCACCCACGCAACACAGGCGCTCAGGAATGCCGCCGGTAACTTCTACATCAACTGCAAGTGTACTGGTGCCGTTGTCGGCCAGCAGCCATTCGGTGGATCGAGGGCTAGCGGAACCAACGACAAGGCCGGCAGCGCGACCTTGTTGGCGAGGTTCGTCAACATGAGGTCGATCAAGGAGGAGTTCGTTGCGACCGAGAAGGTCACATACCCCAGCAACGAGGTTTAGAGTGGTACGATACGACACGACAGCATTCGAAACAGGCGTCGATACGAGAGAAAGTGAAATATTGGCTTTGGCGTTGTGGGCAGTCGGGGTGTTTTGTTTTGGAACATGTAGCAACAGAAAAGTATGCAAACAGCTGAAACGATAGGTAGCAAGACAACTAGGCAGCTTGTGAATCTATCAACCAACCCACACAAACAGGCCTCGGTCTAGACGCCATTCTGGGCACAGAGTTACGAGGCAATCTCATGACTTGGTTCAGTGCATTCTGGAAAACGGACGTGAATCGTACATGGACCCACTTGCTCGGGAATCCCGTCCACTCCTGGGCTGGCTAGCGAGAGCCGCTGAAGAGTAATCTTAGCCACACTGTCCGAGCTTGAAGAGACTGGCGGATTGGGGCTTTGCAAGCGCCTGAGTTATGGAGGCTCTCCATGTTGTGCCATGCGACAAGGACCGCAGCGGAGAAGATGTCATGGCCAATTTGCGGAGGGCGTCGCTGGAGTGATTGCAGGATTCATGCAAGGGTTGCCTGCGGTGCATCACAGCATCCTCATCTCTTGCTGGCTAACTGTGCAATGTACCTAATCACCTCGGAGGACCGAGT
Source organism: Neoascochyta sp. HWLR27 (assembly GCA_019775935.1). Lineage (NCBI taxonomy): Eukaryota > Fungi > Ascomycota > Dothideomycetes > Pleosporales > Didymellaceae > Neoascochyta > Neoascochyta sp. HWLR27. Next base: position 238,223 of record WODD01000169.1, on the reverse strand, counting down.
GCTCGATTGCAGGACGAAGAGAAGACGAAGATTCCAGAGTGTGCCATCCCATACCTACCTACTGTGCGCTATCACGACATCTCGCACGAGGCAGCCAAGTGCAGAGTGCACATTGTGTGTCAGCGTGGTAGCGTGCGTACGTAGACTCTCCACCCCCTCCCCGTACACTGTCAGCAAGGCCAGCACAGTGCTTACCTACCATTGAGCGTCGGACCATCCGCTGGTGTTTATCTTTCATGCGCCCAAAATCGCCTCGGCATCTCGGCAGTTGCCCTTTGCAGACGCGCTAGCGACCCTTTGCTGCTCGTTAGCCTCAGCGCGCCTTATGACGGACGGGCGGCGGCGATCGGCGCCGGATCACAAATGGGCGTCGGAACACCCAACGACACCCAGGAATGGCGACCCGGCCCAGTTTTTCTTGCGAGCGTGTTTCGCCCGCCACGCTACGCCATTGGCCAGGCGCAGAAGACATTCGTTCCGCGCGTGGGCGCATGGGTCGCCGTTCGAGAAAGGTGCTAGCGCTCGGCCGAGCTCGACGTTGAAGATTCCTCCCATGGCCCAATCATGGTGTCATCGCCCCCATGGATGCGGCGCATCGGGCGTGCTTTGACTGGGAATAGGAGTTCCGGCTTGCTGGTGTCGACCGGTGTAAGACTCAGTGCAGGTCTTTTTATATGTGGCGTGTCCCGCTGATCGCTGTGTGCTTCGTTGTCGACTGTCCTTGCGCCGCCTCTCCCTTGCTTCCTAGGTCCTAGTCCCTAGCAGCCACTGCCGTCCCATCGTACCTTATTACACCCTCTTAATACCTCTGTCGACCTTTCGACACATCATAACGCCAACCATGTCGGAGAAAGCGGCCCAGCCGCAGCAAAACAACATGGACATCGAGTCCGGGAATGAGAGCATTGGCCACTGGAAGATGATCCTGGATCAGGGTGTCGTCACAAAAGAGATCGCAGACTGGGAGTACGAGGGCGCCGGCACAGAGGAAGACCCATATGCCGTCGAATGGATCAACAACGACCCGAGGAACCCCATGGAGTGGCCCAAGACGAAGAAGTGGATCATGGCTCTCGCCGTAGCAAACTCGGTCTTGGTTGTCTCGTTCTGTTCCTCCGCATTTTCTGGAGGTACGTCTGGCAAGACCATTCGCTGTGTTCCAAACACTAACTCTCAGCCAGGTATCCAACAGGTTATGCATGAATTTGGTGTCAGCCAGGAAATCGTCACATTGGGTGTTTCCCTCTTCGTTCTTGGTTTCGCTCTCGGCCCGCTGCTGTGGGCACCCATCTCGGAAATGTACGGTCGCCAGGTCGTCTTCGTCGGTACCTACGCCTGCTTCATGGCCTTCAACGCGGCCGTCGCCGGTAGCCAGAACGTCTGGTCGGTTCTCATTCTCCGGTTCTTCGCTGCCGCTTTCGGTTCCAGCCCCCTTACCAACGCCGGTGGTGTCATTGCCGATCTTTTCCACGCCAACGACCGTGGTCTGGCCATGAGTATCTTCTCTGCTGCACCATTCATGGGTCCTGTTCTCGGTCCCATCATTGGAGGTTTCCTCGGCATGACTGAAGGCTGGCGCTGGGTTAGCGGCCTCATGGCCATCTGGGCCGGAGTGTTGCTCGTCGTCACCGCCTGCCTTGTCCCCGAGACCTATGCTCCAGTTCTGCTGAGGAAGCGCGCTGAGAAGCTGACTCAGATGACCGGCAAGGTTTACAGGTCCCGTATCGACATTGACCAGGGCAAGGTCACCCTCGGAGAGGCTTTCGCGACCGGTCTCAAGCGCCCCTGGATTCTCCTCTTCTGCGAGCCCATCGTCCTCCTTCTTTCGCTCTACCACGCCATCATCTACGGTATCCTCTACATGCTTTTCGGAGCATTCCCTATCGTCTACCGAGTCGGCCGCCACTGGAACGAGGGTGTCAGTGGTCTTCCCTTCATCGCTGTGGCGGTCGGTGTTCTGGCTGCCATTGCGTATGTCATTCTGGTCGACAACAAGCAGTACATGAAGAAGGTCAACGACTCTGGCAAGGGCTATACCACACCCGAAGCTAGACTGCCCATGTGCCTCATCGGCGGTATCGCTCTCCCCATCGGTCTTTTCTGGTTTGCCTGGACCAACTCGCCCTCGCTGCCCTGGGCCGCCAGCGTCGTTGCCGCTGTTCCCTTCGGTTTCGGAATGGTGCTCATCTTCTTGTCCATCATGAACTACCTCATCGACTCCTACACCATCTTCGCCGCATCTGTTCTCGCTGGTAACGGTATCATCCGATCAGTCTTCGGTGCTGCTTTCCCTCTCTTCACGAAGCAGATGTACGACAACCTTGGTATCCATTGGGCATCCTCCGTCCCCGCCTTCCTCGCTGTCGCCTGCATCCCCCTGCCCTTCCTCTTTTACAAGTACGGTGCGGCCATCCGCAAGAAGTGCAAGTACGCTGCCCAGTCCGAGGCCTTCATGGAGAAGATTCGCAACAAGGCCGAGGCCCGGGCCCAGCAGGATTCTGCCGCTGAGCACTCTGCCGCCACTTCGCGCGCCGCCACCCTCGCGGTCGAGGAAGAGGTCGACCCCCAGTCCTTCGAGGACGGAAGCGCACCCAAGGACGGAGAGCTGAAGACCGAGAAGGAGACTGAAGGCGCACCCTTGAAGAAAACTGCGACCGGACGCTCGACGAGGAGCAGAAAGTCGGCAATGGACGACTTCTACGACAACCCTAACCCTTACGAGATTGATCGCGTGAACACACGGGACAGCTTCGTTGGCCGAGCTCGTGCAAACAGCAAAGCAAGCAAAAACTAAGTTTGTCAAAAGTCGGTTTTGTTCACTTTTTCGGTTCTTTCTTCTCGTTTAAGCGTTCTCGCATTACGCCACGGTTGTACGGATGACATGCGGAGATAGATTTTGATACCAGCTTCATATACCCTCCGCTTTTATACAGTCAAATATAATTTATAGATACTTATCAACTGACATTGACTTACCTATCCTGCTGCGTTGTGAAGAACGGGAGACGGCAGCCGTGGCGTTGATCGCTTCAAGCCAGCTGTCCGGAAAGGGAAAGGACGTGCGTGTCTATGCAACCGCAAGATGGAGCCGCTCTGTTTCACAGTTAGACCGATGCACAGGCCGAGTCGCAGTCGCTACATACACATCGCCCGTGATCAACCTCCGCTCTCGCATCTTGCAATGAATAGTGCTCGTTTGGCAAACCTGCATTGCAACGACTGAGCCGAATCAGCGATGCCTCGCCTTCGCACACGACACGTTGCTTTCTTCCTCCTCGTTGTTCTTTCCGTCTTCTTCTTTCTGCCGCGCGGAAACTCCACGTCGTATCTTCCTCAGTACCATTATGGGACATCTAAGAGGGGCACAGCAGGACTGGCGCAATACATGAATGATCCTGCACATATCCCTCCCATCTCCGCAAAGAACAGCAGTTTCGCATGGAGTTCAGTAAAGTTCGCATATCCTCCTCCACGCACACCAAGACTACCTGCGCCTGTTACGGAGCGACCTCGAATCCAACACCGGTTCAAGCCCGAAATACGACAAGTGGCTGCGGTACAGGAGAAGAGGCGACAGGAAGTTAAGAAAGTCTTCGAAAAGAGTTGGGCAAGCTACAGGAGCAAAGCATGGATGAAAGACGCGCTGAAACCGATAAGTGGGAAATATGTCGACCAGTTTTCCGGCTGGGCTGCGACGTTGGTCGACAGTCTAGACAGCCTCTGGATGATGGGTATGAGAGAAGAGTTCTACGAGGCTGTCGAAGCTGTAGCCACCATCGACTTTGGTAACAGCTCGACTTCTACTGTGAACATGTTTGAGACATGCATCCGCTACCTCGGTGGGCTCCTCGCGGCGTACGATCTGAGTGGGCACGAGGTGCTGAAGCTGAAAGCAATTGAGGTGGGAGACTTGCTGTACGCTGGTTTCAACACGGAAAACAATATGCCCGTCGACTTTATAGGCTTCGAAACTGCAAAACTGGGAGTAGGATTGAGGGTGGAGAGCCAGGTTGTCAGCGCCAGTCCGGGAACCATTACACTCGAGTTCAGCCGACTGAGTCAAATCACCGGCGACGGTAAGTACTATGCAGCGGTGTCCCAAGTCATGGATCTGTTCTACGAGAACCAAAACGCAACCAAGCTGCCTGGAATGTGGCCAATGATGGTCTCGATGAGTAAAAAGGACTTTGTTTCTGGATACCAGTTCACTATCGGCGGGAACGCTGATTCCTTGTACGAGTATCTTCCCAAAGCTCACGCACTCTTGGGCTCGGCCGATCCAAGCTCAAAGAAATACGAAATCATGTCTCGACGTTTCATGGACACGGCTGCAGAACAGCTCTTCTTCCGACCCATGACTCCCAAAAACGACGACATACTCATTTCCGGAAACTGCGACGTCTTGGACGAAGGACCACGGCTAGATCCCGAAAGCGAACATCTTTCCTGCTTCATTGGCGGCCTCTACGCTCTGGGTGGGCGACTATTCGGCAACGACCAATACCTCGATACCGGCGCAAAGCTCGCGCGCGGCTGCGCGTACGCCTACAAATCCTTCCCCACAGGCATCATGCCCGAGAGGTACAACATGGCGCTATGCCCTGGGTCCAACCACCGCAAGGGGTGCGCATGGGACGAAGAAGCCTTCGTCGCCGAAACCACCAAGCGGCGCGAGTACAAGCCGGGCCTCCCTCTGGGCTTCACGACCGCCAAAGACCCGCGCTACATCCTGCGGCCCGAAGCCATCGAGTCTGTCTTCATCCTCTGGCGCATCACGGGCGACGCTTCGTTCCGCGAGACGGCGTGGGACATGTTCCAGGCTGTTGCCAAAGCGACTGAGACGCAGTATGCCAACGCGGCGGTCCTGGACGTCAATGATGTCGAGTCGAAGCAGGAGGATTACATGGAGAGTTTCTGGATGGCCGAGACGCTCAAGTACTTTTACTTGTGCTTTGTTGATCCAGAGCTGATTAGTCTGGATGAGTTTGTCTTGAATACTGAGGCGCATCCTTTCCGGCTGTCGCAAAGCTTGTAGATGACAGACTCTGGGTATATTTCCTGCTGTAGCCGCGGAAATGACGAAAACGTAACGTCAATTTTAAGCATCTTATCATCGCTCTTCCCCTTGCCATGCATATCAGTGTATATCGTGTAACCACCCTTTCTCGTGTTTGGAGCTCACTAGTTCTTCTGCACTCGTCAGGCTATGATCCGCCCATTGGAGACTTGCATACAGGCACTGTGATTGTCGCATTATTCAGTTAGCAATCTTTGAGCCGGGAAGTGCATAGAAGAAGACTGTGGCACAAAAGTAGGAGGATAACGTGAGCGAGGAATAATATTGCAACCCGCTACCTGGGGGCTGTCTATCGATACGTCCACCGTGCAATCCAACAAAGAATCTATATCGTACAACTGTCTCGA
>WODD01000169.1:185640-232764 GCA_019775935.1 Neoascochyta sp. HWLR27 | reverse complement strand
CGTTCGCTCAGCTGTACTCAAGCAGTGTACCGGCGGATTAGTAGTCAGGTGGGTGACCACTGGCGAATACCCGCTGTTGTATGTTTTTGATTTTTGGCTGAATTTTTTACCTCAAGTAAGGTCGTTGTCGAATATGCTGTCTGTAGGTCTTCGTCGCAGTTGTGTTACAGGCGTTGTACTCATCTGTGATCCTTGGCTCTTCATGCACTGGCTGTTCACAACGCCAACACTAACACGATTTTTTTCTTCTTCTTTCAGCTCGACTACCACAATATCACCTCATACAGGCAGCCCAAACAACGGCGTAAACAAAATGTGACCCGTCTCTGACACCGGCGTAGAGGGAGCCGTCGACGGTGTCGACATGACCGATGCCAAGCTCGAGCCGCGCGACCGCGAGAGTGCCAGCGATCCTGACGTAGCAGAAGAGGAGCGCGAGAGGCCATATATGGATTCATAGTCTGGCGCAAACTCGCGCGAGGGTTCTCGCGGCGCATACGGGGGCAGCGGGTCAATCTCGTCTTGGTCGTCGAGCGAAGAAGTCAGTGAGCTGCGGGGCATGCGCGGGACAATTTCAAGTGGCGTGTTGGAGCGGACGGTGAAGTGCTGGTCGCCGTACTTGAGGCCGATGGACACACCGAGCGTGTAGCGTCTGGTGACGGAGTAGGATTTGAATGTGGGTACGCATTCGGTGTCGTCGACTAGGCGGAAGTTGGAGGTCAGGCTACGTGTTTTGCCGAAGGGGAGAGATTTGTTCATGTTTGTTTTCGCGATGCAGGTCACATGCTTCGAGACGACGTCCTCGGGCTCTTTCATCCAATGTCCGCACATGGTTGTGGTGTAGGTGGACAAGGTTATTGCCAGACTGTCGACGGTGCACTCTTGCTGGGATTCGTTGAGTCTATCGCGTGTGTTGAGAAGAGACAGCGCGATGGGTATGTGCTGGCCTGGTGCTATCTTCTCTGGGTAGTGGATATTTGGTATGATCCGAGGGGTTCGGTCTTTCAAAGAGCGACGGAATGGGTTCTCAACTGATTTCTGGGCCCCCCCTTTCGCAGGCTTCCATGTTTGGCCATACAAGACTGTGGTGGTAAGGTTGGCTTCGCGTGGGAGATCGGTTCTTGTTGTGGGTAAATATAGAAGGTTTTGTTTTGCTTTCTGTATGCCTTTTGACCCTGTAAAAGCTAGTCGTGCTTTTACAGAATAGGTAATTTGAGCTGTCCCACCCTGGACGCTAGATCTGAGCTGGAACGATGGCGGGAGGGGGTGGGGGTCCTTCATGTAGTGAGATCCCCGGGAAAGGCGTTTGTATCGAGGTTCTGTGGTATCTGGAAATGTAAACTCAAACGCCCATGAGTATTTGTTTGGAGCGAGAGTTGTTTTTGGCGTAACGTTTTGTTCAACATTGAACAGAGAGATCCTTTCTTCGAACTCTCGCCTTGGACCAGAACCATTTATGTTGACACTCCCCATTTGAGATGGCCGTGTCGTCTTTGTAACGCAGGTTCCACCAAACGCAACCTTGAGTGACTCGATTTCTATCTGTTCCTCAACCACGAGCAAAACTCGTCCAGTGACTTTGTCACCTCGGCGGTAAACTTTGTTGCTGTCGCCGTCAACGACGACCCGTAGTGGTGGTAGAGACATGATGCGAGGAGGTATGGATCAGCGATGCAGGGACTGGACTGGGTTATAAGAAAAGAACAGTGTCTTTGGCAATTCATCCAAAGGTCAGGCACGCGGTCCTCGGTGCAATCCGGGTTGGGTAAACGCCTACCGGCTTATGGGCCGCGCCAAGTAATGTGGAAGCTACTGGGCATGCAGCGATAGCGACACGGGAAGGTCAGCGTTTACCTTGGAAGAGTGGCTGAGCCAGATTATGGCATGTGTCTGTGTAGGCATTCCTTGGACACGGGCCCCTTTGATAAGAACATGGCAGCAACTGGGGTGAACTAGGGATACGTGGACTCAGCTGAGGGCGCCTCGCCTTCACTGCTGGTGCGAAAATGCTAGTCGACACAGCTGAGGTTGCACTAGTTGGGTGTGTAAGGCATTTCCAGGCGATGGCCATATGCTTCGGCAGACGTGATGGCGAGCCACGGGTCCGTACGAGTTGCTGTTAACATACCAAGAGGATACCAAGGATGGTGAATTAGGTATGTGCTATGGCGAGTGTGGGGAGGAGCGCGTAGCCAAGATGTGGAGGGCTTGTGTGGAGGGCTTGGCTCGAGGTCTGGATCAGCCACGCGCGACCCCAGAATTGACCCCGCTGTTTGTGTGAGAACCAGGCCGGTGGGACTGCAGGTACTGCAAGACGTGAACTGGTGCCAGCTGAATTGATGCAACCAGAATGGAGTTGGGGCAATGTGCAATAGGCAGCCTGTACACAGTATGTCGGCAGCGCATAGGCAGAGAGCCCGTGACTCGGGAGGAATGCAAGGCGGACGGGGCATCAGCTCGTCTTGGCCACTCTGGGCCACAACTGCCTCTACCTACCTAGACTGCATGATATGTGCCGTGAGATACTCGAGTCATTCATGGCGGGCCGATGTGCCAGACAAAAAGTCGGAAGGCTGAAGTCGAGTGCAAGACTTGGGACACGCAGGCACGCAGGCCAAGCCACCCGCAATGCGCTTCTTGTCGACACGCCAGCAATCAGCCGCAGATAAGCCGACCAACTCTCACAGACGATCCAAACACTCACCCACGCCGGCTGTAGAAAAACATTCAAGCGTCTACCTCAGACTCTGCAGGCCAACACTGTAATTCAGTCCAATCCACCTGTCTGCAAAGTCCAATGTTGCCGTGGCTGTCAAGTGACTGCGTGTAAAGAGGGATCCTTGACCCGCCGCTCGCTTTGGCGTGCAAGAGCGCGCTCACGCGTCGTCAAGGGTCGCTCGCGGCCGCCGCCAACACAATCTACATACTACATGCTTCAGCCTCGGTGACCCCACGCCACTCACGACGACACAATGGTTCGAAAGAGCACTGCATCGGCCGTCTCACTCGAGGATGCTGCCCCGACGGCCGTTCCCACCACCACCACCACCACCACCACCACCACAACCACCAATACCCCCACCCCGATCCCCACCCCCAAGGCTGCATCCAAAGACAAAGACGACGGCCTGAACATCGAGGACCTCAACCTGCCCAAGTCGATAGTCCAGCGCCTGGCCAAAGGCGTCCTCCCTCCCAACACCCAAATACAGAAAGATGCCCTCCTCGCAATGTCAAAGGGCGCGACCGTCTTCGTCAACTACCTCACGTCCTAGTACGTGATGCGCCCCGCCCACCTCGAGCCCGCACACAGCTAACACGCACATGCAGCGCCGCCGAGAATGCACAGCGCAACGGCAAGAAGACGGTCATGCCGCAGGACGTCTACGCCGCCATGAAGGAGCTCGAGTTTGACTTTATGCTCCCGCGCCTCGAGGCCGAAGTCACAAAATTCACATCCATACAAGCCGACAAGCGCAATACATACCGCAAGAAGGTCCGCGACGAGAAAAAGGCCGCAAAGGACCCTCAGGCCCCCAACGGCACCGGCGCCGCCGTAGAGGACAGCCCCCCGGCCAAGAGGGCGCGGCGGTCGAGCGCTGACAACGGCGAGCACCACTCTGGCAGCGACGAGGAGGTTGAGGGCGACGAGACAGTCGACGTCGACGTCGACGACGAAGAGGTCGAGGATGACGAGGTCGACGTCGAGGACGAGGTACCAGAAGAGGGCTTGACCGAAGACCTGCTGGAGGAGCCGACCACCCGCGAGGAAGACGACGAAATGGCAGATGGTGACGAGAGCGATTGAAATAAGACTGTCGATTAGCACAAAAAGCTTCTGCATGATCAGGCGTTTTGGGTTGGGAGGACAAGGGCTGCACATCGGGCCAGGTGCAACGTCGAGCGACTGCAGTTGTGCATGGTTCATCATGAGCTTTCGTTTGCATTCGTAAGACGAGCTATTAGGGCTTGAGCTATGCAGCGTGGAATTCAACGCTGCTATGTACTGGTACGCTGTGTGCACACCGGGATATCTTAACACACGTGTGTATGCGCCTGTGCTCCGTCACAGAAGGCGTGCGACTTCGCCACCTGTTTTCCAGACCTCCAACCAATTCTCCCGGCTCAACATGTTCATGCTGTCGTTTCGTTTGTAGAGGGGCCTCACATCCTCAGTGGGAGGTATGTGCATGCCTTCAACGCTTCGCCTTGGCAGGGACACTGTCGTCCAGAGGGTCACCGTAGCGGGCTATGAGAGTCAACGGTATTCTTTGATACAATCCGAAATGTGTCCTTACTCTTGATCTGCAAGTGCTTGTCGACGATCTGATCGAGTGCCCTGTGCTCTTCGTCCTTTGTCCGGGGGTTCTTCCACGCAAAGCCCGGCTGGTCCTCCTGCCTTGACCACGAATAACCGGTCTCAGCGTCATGGTGCAGTTCATTGGCACCAGTCGCCTGTGTATTGAGAGACAGCGGGCGCTTACCGTTAGCGTTTACGCGCGATGCCCCGGTCGTTGTGAGGCCATCGCCGCGGGGTAGGTTGACGGGACCCTGTGAATTGGGTGGAGAGAGCTCGGCCGTGGGATCGAGAGCGAAGGAAGCAGGGTTGCGCGGCGTAGCGGGCAGAGCCTCGTCGGGAAACATCTCATCGTCGTTGGCGTCCAAGTCCGGAGACGAGTGCATGGTCGAGTCGCCGTCGCCGTCTAAGTCGGGGGTCAGCAAGCGCATTCTGTTGAACACGGCGGGCAGTCGCTTGTGTTGGTGTTGGCTTTATCTGGGGGGACTAACTGACCAGACATGGTTGCGTAGTCTAGCTCGAGCTCGAGTTGCGAGTTGACGACGGTGAAGGTGAAGGTAAAGGTGAAGGCGGCAGTTGCCCGGTGCCCGCGGGAGGCAGCCGCCGTCATAGCTCCGATTGATAGGTAGAAGCCGCGGCCCAGTAACTAGCACTCCCGTCCTAAGCGAAGTAGCGCCCGAATGTCCAATGCTCCCTGCTTCTGCGCTCCGCATTTCTTTGCACCCCCTCGCTATTCATACGCCTAACCAAGCTCGAGAGGTTACAAGTCGAAACCGCCGATCCTGAATATTTCTTAGAATTTACCAACCGAGAAATTAGCCCCAATGCCCCCCAACAAAAGCGCAGTGGCAGACGCCTGGGACGATGACTGGGAAACGATTGCAGATGTACGACCTCTCTCTACCCACGCCTAAATGCTCCCGCTCACGTCCACTAGAAAGAAGCTGCAAAGCCCGAGACCGCACTTCCAGAGCCGAAACTCTCCAAGGCGGAACGAAGAGCCCAGCACGCCCAGCTGAACCGTCAGATATGGGAATCCGCGTTCGTCTGCCCCTCATGGCTCCCAAACAAGCGCTGACCCTGGCCACAACAGCGACAACTCAGAGCCTATGATGTTCCTCGAAGCCCGCAACACCCCCGTTCAGCCATCCTTTAAACCTGCCGTTACTGTCCTTGCACGCAAACCACCTGCGCCCCAGATTCTGTCACGAAACGGCCCTGCCTCTGGCATGGCTGGACTGACCCTCGACGACGACGATGACAGCGAAGACGAGCGCCGAAAGAAAGCCGAGGCCGACTTTGAAGAGCGCAAGGCGCGTGCGCAGAAGGAGCGAGCAGAGAAAGAGCGCAAGTACGCCGAAGCGCGCGAGAGAATCTTTGGATCGCCAGCCGCTTCAGAAGACTCCCGCAGCAATTCGCCCAACAAACCTACAAGAGGCAAGGGGAGAGGACGTGGGGGACGTGACACCCAACCTCGATCGAGCAACGAGCAGTCACCCGCGCGTTCAACAGCGCCTGGACGCCAACTATACGAGCCCACCTACCAGCCAAAGCCGGGCTCTGTATACATCCAGAGAAAAGAAGACGGCACTAGCAGACCAGCCACGCCAAATCAACAAGAAAAACCCCTTCGTGAACCTCGAGGACCTGCAAGGGGAGCTGGACGCGGCTTTGCAACGAGAGGAAACCACGCAAACCAAGCAGGCCCCTCGTGATGGGCTTGAAGGAGCTCTTACAACGAGCTCCGATTCAAATCTCACAACGTGTGTACCGTTGCTGAGCACATCCCGCCGGGGGCGCTACTGTTATATCTCTACGGTGCTCGTCGGTCAAGTCTAAGCACATAAAATCGCCCGACATTGCGCTTTTCGGGAGTGGTATTTAATTAACAAGACGATTGCTGCAGTCACAAGGAAGATAGTAGCTGTGTTTCCCGAAACAAAACTACAGCCAATAGTGCCACCAACCTCTGGCGATGGTGTTCGAGCCATTGCACGACAGCTTGGCAAGAATGGTTCCAGCCTTACTCAAAGCTGCAAATATGGCTACCATGTGCCACTATACATGAAGGCTAGAATAGAGAGGTTCTTTCGCTACGGTAGAGGCTGCTGGTAATTAGCAGATGAACAAGTATGTTTGAGGAGTAGTCGTACTTTCCAAGTCCTGGCCACGAGAAATCACATTATTATATCGGGGTAGGCTTGGATATACGCGAAAGAAGACATTGCGAAGTACCAGGAGTCAGGCATTCGAATGGAGGAAAGCAGTCGGTCAGTTTAGGAAGATGATTCATGCGAGACCAAGGTCCTTCCTTCGGGGAACCCTGGGTCTTTATTGCAATGAGCTAGTCAGCGTAGCAAACGAGTCCCAATTACCGCTGCAGAGTCTCGGCCTCGATACTTCACTAATATGGGTCAACCGAAGCTGTATCTCACTCCAATGTGTTAAGCGATGGGCAGTGTCTACGCCAATCTACATCCAAGACTTTCGTGTCGAGATTTGGTAGTTTACAATATGGTAACAAACGACTCCAACCCCATGCACTATGATACAGCGCAATACACACAGCATTCGAATCCACCTTAAACCTTGATGGCGAAACCCCGGTCACCGTCACCCTGCACAACCTTCTGTGTCCTCTGCTCCTCCCACAACTCTAGAGGCGTCATCTTCTCCAGCTCAGCCTTCCTCCTCGCTACCAGCTGGCTCTCCTCCTGCTCCTCTGGCGAAAGCGCAAGCCCCTGCTTGATCTTTCTTTGGATTGCGTAATCGGTCTCAGGCTCGTTCTTGCTTAGCAGCGTCTTGACGTGCTCACGCAGCGCGCGGGCCTCGTTGCGCTTGTATTCTGTGTCCCTCGCACCGTTTGCCCACTTGTTGTCCTTGATCTCCTGCCTCTTCTCCGAGGCACCCCAGGGCGTCATGTTGGGCGTCTCGGGCCACACAAATGGCTGCTCCATCTCGACCGTCATGTACTTCTTGGACTCAGCGCGGAACCAGTGGCGCTGCTGCGACTGCGTATCGCGCACAGGCATCTGCTTGACGTTGGACCGCACGTTGAAGCACCGCACGTTGTAGGCGTGGTAGAGGTAGTCGCGGAGGTCGTACTTTGAGAAGTCGAGCGGCACCTGGAAGCGTGCGTGATAGGGCGAGAGACCGGGTACGCGCACCATTGCGACTGTGAATTTGGGACTGCGGGGCGCTGTCAGTGTGGCGCGCAGAATCCGTCGTCGTCGTCGCCTCTTACAGGTAGATCTTCTTGCTGCCGAATGCGATCAGCTTCTTCGTGATAGGTATGGCGTCCATTGCGGCGGTTGGCGAGCGAAAATATGTGCCCGGTTGGCTGTGAGAGGAGTGGACGCGAGGACGGGAGGAGCACTTCGGCGTGGAGAGGGACAGCGGCCTACACGGGGGATGCGGAGCGCTGAAGGCGTGCGGTCGATGTTCAGCAAAATCTGGTGGTCCGTGCGCTTCGCCGTATCACTTCACTCCAAGTCCTCCGAGGCGGTTGTTTCTTCTCAATCATCTATGGGTGGACTGTGATGGCCATGAACTTTATAATATCTATAATTAGGCTGATGGATTGGCTACACGGGATACACTGAGTCAATCAGTGCTGCCGCAAGCCACGTGTGTAACATTTTCTTGCTTTTGAACCGACTCACTCCAGCTCTCACCGTCTTTCCCTCCGTTGTTTGTTCTGGTATGGTTGATGTGACTGATTGTGCGTTTCTTTGTGAATGCCTGGTCAGAAATTTACAAGCATCGCACGGGGGAGTTCATCCACGACAGAGAAACTAAAAGAAAAATTAAACCTAACTAAAGAGCAATTGTTATAAAAATTTCATGTGTTCCGTTAAGTCGTGTTCATCTTTAGCAATGATTCTAGAAAGGATGCGTAACACAGGATTTCACTTCACTACCCGGAAGCATGCATGTCAACAAACCCTTCGTGCGCGCCTTCTGCGCCAAGGTCGCTTTTACCTCACCTCACCTCACCTTACTCACTTCATCTTCTTACCTGATCCCTCCACTCGACGCAAGTCAGCTTTGCATCCTGCCTCAGGTCTTTTCCTTTCGTTCCATGACCCATACCTCTCCAGTTTAACCTTCTGAATGACCGCTATGGCAGGTCCACCAGCAGCCGGTAAGAGGCCGGATATGTCGCGCGGGAAACCCAACCACATCGTGGAGGTGCCCCCAGAGTCGCAACGTCGTGTCTTTACAAAAGAGCGCGAGCATCTCGTAAAGAGTGTCAAGAACAGCACTGGATGTGACATTGTTCCACGCTGGTTCAATGATCACGGCGCAGGGCCAGCTATATATCGGTTCGAAATCTTCGGCTCCGGACCAGGTGCAGAAAGGGCTGTTCGCCAACTCAACGATTGGGTCTCGCATGCACACGCAAGATCAGAGAAGTCATCTGCCTGGGCGAAGCTCAATCGTCATGACCCCGACAGATGGTATTATGACGAAGTAGAGCGACTGGATGACGAGAATAGACAGCAGTTCAAGGGCCCAATTCCTAAACTACAAGAAGGCGAGCCCGCCCTGATAAAAGTAGGTGTTTTGGGCACTGAATGATATCCATGTTCTGACTTGGTCTGTTTCAGGTCACTGTCCCGTGGCCAGAGGACCTGAGCACCATTGACATCACGCCACGAAGTGTGTTCGGCAATAAGCTCGAGAACCTGAACGAAATCAGGATGCGTGATAGAGTGTGGATCGATCTTCTTCCAGTGAAGAGAGATACGTGGGCAGTTGAGATACAAGGTCACGATGCCAAAACCGTCCAAGAAGCCGAGAAACACTTCTATACCCTGATGTCTAGAGTCCAATCTGAAACTATGGGCACACAAGAGAAACTCAACATAATCCTTGATGAGACAGAAGGACAGGATGTAGCTCTGGTGCGCGCTGATCGATGGTGGCCCGACCAGAGCGACGTCATTGTTCCACGGCTTCTCCCTTCTCCCACAACAAACGAGTCGCAGAACTTTCGACAGGGAGACTTGCGTTTCGAACGTCTCTCTGCACTTCAACTAGCGATCGAGCTAGCACTTGGCCATGTCAGACATCAGAAGGGTTCGTACGATTTTGCCGTCCGCATGGGATGCATTGCGCTCAGTCGGAATCAGTTCCGCGAGGAACAGATTGGGGAGAAGTACTCGAAAGAGGTTTTTAAGCAAGCGACGAAAACTCAAGCTGAAATAATCCGGAACGAGTGGTATGTTGTTTGGCACGATCTATTCAGCGGAACACTAACAGTTCAGGATCTTTCAAGATGACACTGGGAAACAACTCCTCCAAAAACTTATCGAAGCTAAGGAGTTACTGGAGCCAGTTATGAACGCTGACAGCTGGTGGGCTCCTCCGGATAGCTTGAGAGATGTCGGACCCACCTATCGAGGAACATGGTATGTCGTCTAGATGGTTCACTTTGGCGCTTGTTGATAGTGATAGGGTATTTCGTGACCCCAACAGCTCAAACACCCAAGCTCTTGTCAACCCTCGATTCCCTGGGCGGGTAATACCTTCACATCAGAACACTCTTGCTGGGATACTTGATTCTTCCACCAGGCTGATAGTAGTGCAAGTCGATTGGGTCAAGAATAGAGAAGGCCTGTTTGAGAAGACTAACAAGAGCTTCTATAAGCTGGGCGGCGGTAGGACCAGGCCAAAGGCTAACATGGACATCAACTTGATGGAACTGGGAGTGTGAGTTATAGTCTTTTTTTGAACATAGACATGTGTATCTACTGACATTTAGTAGATCCAAGAGCTGGTACTTCTCATTGGAATCTATGGAGAAATTGATACCAAAGACCGTCTCCCCAATCCTGACAGGCTTTGCCGATCGAGTGGCGATGAAGCCAGAGTATAACGCGTCTTCTTCGGAGCCCTTTGCGCAATGGGACCCGACGCCAGTCGTTAAAAGCTACCTACAGAATGGACGCTTGGACAAGATTTACACCTTCGGCGTTCGGAAAACAGGGTACCAGGTGGAGATCAAGGCCATGTGGCATCCGGGGCGATCAATGCCATGCTGGGGCCTCGCTCTACGGCACTCGGAATGGGCAATACATCTCGCCGAGCTCGAGCGCTTGCGTGTGGGAAGTCAGGCGGCCTGGGGTCACGTAGTGTCGACGTTTCTCCCAAACGACGGCATTAGCTCAAGCGGCATGGATGTGGAAGAAGACCTGGCGATGAAATATCTCAATATCGGACGCGATCAACCCGAGCCGGTCCAGAACGGCACTCGGATTCTGATGGACACGGTTCTCGAACTCTCGAGGATTGTGAGCACAGTCGAATCTGGAGCGTAGATTGAGGAAGGTGGGGTCTGACGAATAATTCATTTGTTATGGGGGACTTTATGGGTCTATGATCGGGTGGTTCCATGACCCTCTGCGGCATCACACTTATGCCAAACCGGTTGCGCCGTTGTTCTAACTGCACCCCCCCACCCCCCTTCCCCCCAAATACAGCACGGCATGCCAGGACTGGTTCACTCTCGCTTCCATCCTGTGCTGGGCCCCTGCTGTTTCTATAGAGTGGAGTCTCAATGGTATTCTCCTTGACATGCGCATTATAGCTTCACCCGCTCTTTTCATCAGTCTTGGTCTCCTGTGCATTCATGACCTTCAGGCGGATGACCTCCTCGACGACCCTGACGTTCTGGGCCTTTGAGTTGACGACGCCCTCCAAATCCTTCAGGCTGTCCTGCAGGTCCTTGACCTTGCGCTCGTAAAAGTCCTTTGCGGCGGGGATGTCCTTTTCGATAAAGTAACCGGTGCCGACGTCGACAAGGACGTGCTCGTGGTCTGTCAGGCGGCCGGGGACGTAGAGGGACGAGGTGAGGGGAACGAGCAGGGGCTTCTCGGCGGTCGCGGGGGACAGGCCGTTTGCGATCGAGGTCAGGCAGTCGCGGAACTTTGTCTGGGCGGTGCGCAGAGATTGGAACGAGGTAGTCAGGTGCTCCAGCTCGCGGTCGAGTTGGGTTTTCAGCTCCTGGAGCTGGGGCACGGGGAGGGTTGTGACATCGACTGCAGGGCCGTCAGCGGTGGAGTCGAGCACGCATGCGGAGGGGTCGACGACGTACGTTGACCTTGCTTGGCTGCCATTGTGGGCGTTGCTGTGCTGCGGGGAAGCTCTGTTTGCTTTGGTGTTGCGAAATGGTCGTCTGGGTTTCGGCGGGGCTGCCAACGTGGGGAGGGAGGGGCACACGTGAGGACGCGCGACATGGAGCTTCCGCACAACCCTCACCCGGCGACACTCCCGTCATGACGCGCTGCCGCGGCTTCATACGGCCATGGCCATGGCCACAGACACGCTTCTATTCGACAGGCCGCCGCTTTACCGCAGCCAAGAGACTCACACACCAGCATCACGACACGGCCTTTGACGCAAACGAGCCCGCCGTCTGGCCAGGCGGCTTCGCAACCATGCCAGCCATTGCCAAGTGGTTCATGCCCTCAGCAGAGCTCAATACAGCCTACCTCGACCAACATAGCGACACGCTCGTCACGCTCGAACTCACGCGGCCCGCCCCCACGGTCGCAGAGCCTGCGACCTTCGACCGCTTCCAGGCCCCGCTCGCCCTCCTCCTGACCTACATGGCCGCGCCCGAGCCCCCTTCTGCCCGCATGTACCTCGCACAACACTCGCTGGCCGACCTGCCTGCGCCGCTGCAAGCCGATCTGCCCACACCTGCCCTTGTAGCCACGCTTGGCCGCGGCGACGTGTATGCCTCGAGCCTGTGGATGGGCCGCCCGCCGACCTGCACGCCCCTGCACCGCGACCCCAACCCCAACCTGTTTGTGCAGCTGGCCGGCACCAAAACAGTGCGCCTGTTGAGGCCAGACCTAGGGCGTGCCGTGTACGAGCGGGCGCGGGCGCAGACACAGGCGCAGGTGGGGCGCGGCGGCAGGGCGAATATGAGGGGCGAGGAGATGATGGTTGGCGGGGAAATGGAGGCCCTCGAAGACGCAATATGGGGCCACGGCGACGCCGGCATGGCGGTCCAGGGCGTGGAAGCACAGCTGGACCCTGGAGACGGGCTGTACATACCGCTGAGCTGGTGGCATGCCGTGAGAGGCACAGGCGTAGGGGCAAACGCGTCGGTAGGACGCTCCCATCTACCCGACTGTAAAACAAACCACATGCTCACACGAAACGACAGGCAAATTGGTGGTTCAGATGAAGCAAGCAACGGCAAGGCGTCGCGCTGCGTTGCACACACCCGTCTGTCCCTGCCGGCTGGGGGCCATGACAGGACCGCCCCCAAACCACCGGTCCGTCGACACGCCCCATTCTCACACCACCCCAAACACGCCCCACGTCTGCCCTCGCCCTCGCCCTCCCGCCCTCGCCCAACTTGTACCACGCCCCCACCCGCGTGTGCCACTTCGGCTTGCGCCGAGCAGATCCGCCACGCGTGCTCCACCGCATCGCCACTACAGATCGATTGACGCCCGCGTTAGTAGCCAACGCATCGCACCGCAGTCCGGGGCCCTGGGACTCGACACCCTTGTCGCGCATACGATGACGGACATTTGCTGCGACTGGGGCTGGGGGGCGGCTGAGGCAGCAAAGCATGGCGACACGCCGGCAGCTGCGCGTCCGTCTTTTCTCCGAGCCCTTGCCCATGCCACCATGCTGTGCGACTGTGTGACGACCGGGCGCCCGCGAGAGCGCTGATCATGCGATGCGATGCGCTGCGAGCGCCTCGATGAGGCAAAACGGAGGGGGCGGTGATACCTAGATGGGCAGGCAGGTAGGTATGCTGTGGGTGCGTCGAGCGTCGCGTGGCGAGGGGGATACAATGCGCATTGGATCGTCAGTCGGCGCGGGGATGCCGCGCTGCTTCGTCGAGCATGTCTGCTGGCTGCTTTGGCCCAGGGCAGACGGTAAACAAGACCGACGCGGCCGCCTGCCTGTCTGGCTGTTGTCTGCCTTCCTCCTGGTCGGTCTGTCAGTCTGTCCCGTCAGATCTATGACCACAGTCCCTGCACCGTAAGCACCCAGACACACTGTAACTCCCCAGGCAGGGCCCACGCAGTGTGTGGACAATTGTCAGATCACCCAAGAACCAAGAATCTGGACTCTAGCCATCCGAGTCGGCACGGAAAAGGGACCTCATCGGGAGGGGAGGAGAGAGGAAATGAGGCCGACGACGACGACATGGCCTGACTGCCAGCGCAGCCGCGACAACCCGAGGGCAGGCCGGACGAAGGGAATGAATATGAGAGGAGCGAAAAAAAATTTCGCGCCGTGGGAAAAGAAAAGAAAAGGAAATGTAGGGACAAGGCTGGTTTGAAGCCGACGCTCGCCAAGCCTGTCTTGCCTGCCTTGCAGCAGAGCATGGCTGGAGGCGCCCAACTCCGACCACAGCAGTTTGACCCTCGTTGCCCCGTAAGCTGGAGCTGCATTTGCATACGCACAGTCAAAACCAACACCAAACACGAGGCATCTGGCCAGACATGCCCGGCTATTTCTCAGACCTTTCACTCACTTTCCACTCCACCACGACAGGCGTCGACAAGCTTTAGGCGCAAAAAATGACATGATATTAATATTAAGGGCACATTTGTCGACAAAGGTAGCACAGACTAGACACGAGAAACGTTGAGAAGCCCTTCCCCCGTGCAAGCTCGTGCACGCATACCGTACTTTGACACACCCCAACAGGAGTGACAAGATGTGGCGGGACGAGAACGTGCTTGCCGTGTCCCCGCGTCGGCAGATCGACCGGGACAAGGGGGCGACGAGAAAAAAAAAAGCCCCAGAGACCAAACCAACAGGATAGAATAGGACAGGATAGGATAGGATAGAATAGTTAGGGGTAGTACATGTGTCCGTGTTCCTAGCACCCAGCTCCCAGCACCCAATATGCAAAAGTAGACGCACGCAGCAACACGCGACAGGGGACAAACAAAGCTGGGGAATCAGAACCACAAATCAGGGGAATCTTAGTGCAGCTAAACCAATGACGCAGCACCAGAATAAAACACGATCAGGCGGGGAGAAAAAAGCAATCTGATGGCGCAGAGTCGAGGGGTGGGGGCGGGAAACTGTGCATGCGAAATAATGGAAAGCGCCATCAACCCATGCAGAACAAAGCGAAATATTCCCAGTGGCAAGCACCGCATCGCGTAGCATAGTAGAGCGTCTACCTCCTTCGTAAACGCAAACCGATGCGATGCAATGCAATGCACGCAAGCATGCCCTCAGGAGACCGAGACAACTCGTACACGAGAAGAAGGGAGACGGGGAAGAGAATCGGGAACCCAACGGCACATACCATCGGCAACTGCAGATAATGTGTGGCTCCAAGAGCCGAGAAAAAGCATTGTGCCAATGTCAAGTCGGACTCGTGCTATTTGTGGACACTACGACGCGTGAGTCGCCATGGAATCGGATCTGTCGAAGAGTGGAGTGGAGGAGTGGACAAGGACGAGGTTCGTGACGGGGTACTGTGTAACTACTAAAGCAGTTGTTGTTTTGACTAGCGACGTGCAATGTAGATCCTAGTGTAATGGACACTACTAGCAGTAAACTGACCAGGAGAGCGCAGGCGGAGATGCAGCAGGGCTGGTGTATGCCGTGGCGAGATCGAGTATCCACAGCCGAAAACCCCTGTGATCAGGGCGATACATGTGTTGAAATTGGTATTGCCACCGATGCGCATACATCCATTTTACTCCTATGGGATCCGGTACGATCCGTGGGCAAACGGCTGGAGGCTATCGCTTGCACACGCCGGCGTCTCGGCGATCGCAAGGAAGGATCCTAAATCGCCTTCCACTTGGCAGGATGAGTTGGTCATGTTTCAACGCCAACTCGTACCGGAGATTGTGCATCCGCACCTAGTAGGATTGCCATCCTTGCTGCGGAGTCTGTTGGGGCGCCCAACCGGGCATTCCAGGTTGCGGTGCAGCGCCGGTCTGGTGCTGCATGAACTGGTGAGGGCTGGGACTTGGTTGGTAAGGGTTTTGGCCCATGCCAGGGTATCCAGGATCTCCTCCCATAGTGTTCATGGTCTGGTACTGCTGGACAGGCGTTCCGTGCATCGGACCACTGCTCTGGACATGGTGCAGTTGGGGTGAGGCATGCATGGGCGACTGCTGCGGGTGGGGTGATTGCTGTGGGGGCCTCTGTGCGTACTGCTGCATATTGTGCTGCTGGGAGAGGGGCGATGGCTGAGGAGGGCCCTGCCACATGTGCGAAGGGGCGTAGCCATGAGCGGCGTTCTGGACACCAGGAAGCATGCCGGCCGGGCCCATGCCCGAGGGTGTCATGCCCTGGGGCATACCTATGCTTGGAGGACGACGATGCATCTGGTCTGACCGGATAGGTGTATGCTGCGGCGCCATAGGAGACGGGACCATGTTGCTCTGCGGGATGGACTGCTGGCGGTAAGGAGGTACTCCCATACTCTGGCTTGCTCTCTGAGGCGTCTGAACAGGCATGCCGTACTGGTTGCTGGGTACATTGACGTTTGTCGAGAGAATTCGCGGCGATTGTACGGCCTGCGAGACCTGTGGCACCTGGTCGCCATCTGCGGTTCCTGGACGGTTTGTCTGCGCAGGCGGCTCGTGCGGTCGGTTCCAGATCTCGGTCAAGTACTCCTTACGACCCTTACGCTGCTGCTCTAGCTGCTTGTTGACCTCGGCTGTCTGAGCGGCCTGGTTAAGGATTTCGCCAGAGGGCGACGGCCTCGTGACGTTCTGGTACGGAGCACCAGTCAATTCGTGCCGTGGGCGCTGGACGCCGCTGTAGTCTCGAGGCTGCAAATCGGTCGTTGTGTGCTGGAACGGTTCTCCGCTGACCGTGGGCATGCTTCCCGGGGCCGGGTTAAGGCCACCGAAGGGCTGCATAGGGTTCGCTGCAGCGCTGAGGTAGTCGGTGTTGTTGCCCGTGTAGGCGCTCGAGTGGGCAAAGGCCATGGCGCTTGCGTGGGTCGCTTCGGCAGCCGCTGCTTCTCTTGCTTTCGCGGCGCCTGGTCTCTTCTCTCCTGCGGCGTCCTCCTCTGTAAAGCCCTGCTTGCGGGCCTTGCTCTCCCAGTAGTCGTCGCGCACTCTTCTTCCGTTTTGGATCAGCCGACTCCCAAACTGCCTGAACATGGACCGTGCGGTGACGATGGCAATCTGGCGAGAGCGGTACGAGTAGGGCAGGATTTCCTGATGGATCAAGTCGTCCTTCTCGGCCTGAGTAGCAATGATCTTGAACAGGGAACGGTTCTTGTTGAAGAGCAGGTACGAGTCGCGGTAACCTAGGACGCGCGCGCACTCTGTCGCGAGCATAAACAGCTTGTCGCCGCGGTTGGGCACAAAGAAGGTGCGACAGCGGTACTCGCGATTGTCGAGCGGGTGGCCCGTCTGGGTGACCTTCCTCTCGCCTGCGTCGTCGATTTCGCGAGGAATGTATTCGTCACCTTCTGGGTTGAGTTGATCGGTGGTGTGGTCGCGCACGGTAGGCAGCGCCTTGATGACGGCCGGCTTGGTCGGCGTCGACTTGGACGAGGGCGAAGGTTGCGGAGGCGAGGTCTGGGGCAGCGGCGTCGACTGCAGCTGGGGGGTTTGGATAGGCGGCGCTATGCCGGTGTGCGTAGGTGTGGGCGGAGGTTGGGAGCCGCGGTGGGGGCTCGAAGCAAACGCGACCTTTGCTTGCTTGGGGGGGCGCCCGCGCTTTCGCGGTTTGCCGCCTTCATCTGGAGTCATTGTCAGCGGGGCGGTGGAGCGCGCAAGGGGAGCGAGCGACGCGTACCTGCATCCAAATCACCGGATAACGCGTCGCCGTACGTGTTGTCGGGCGAGCGACTGCGCTTGAGGCCGCGCGCAGAGCCGGCTGGGGGCAGAGTTAGCGAGCGCATGGTGGGAGGGGCGACGGGTGCGACGCGACGTGCGACAGGCAGCGACGAGAGGCAGTGGGCAATGGGCAATGGGCCGGTCGTACCTGGGGGGCTGAGGGCCGAAGGATCAATGGTGGCGGCGGGGTCCATGATGCCGTTGGGGAGGGTACCATTTGACATGGCGTGGACGGGATGGACCGAGTACATGCCCAGCTCTCAGCGAGCCAATGAGGGTGGCGGGGCGGGGCGGAGGCAGTGACGGGTCGCGACAGGCGGTGGTGGCGGGAAGGGCATAGGGCGGTGGGCGAGTCGAGTGGTTGGCGGGCGGGCAGATTTGGGGATGGTGGACGGGCGGAAGTTGGGATGGGTTGATGGGCGGCGGGTGGTGACGGGTGACGGGTGACGAGTGGACGGCCGTGGCGGGTGTGGGTGTGGGTGTGGGCGTGGTTGGGGCGAACGGGCGGGCGAGTCGCGGATGGATGCGCGCGCTGCAGGCAGCCGGCGGCGGTGCAGGACGTCGCGGGCCTTGGGCCAAGGACGGCGACGACGGGAGCGGTGCGCGCGGCGAGGCGGCGAGGCGGCGAGGCCAGCAGGCAGCAGGCGGTGCAGGCGATGCAGTGGGTGCGGTGCGCCGTGGGAGGGATGCAAGGTGCAAGGAGCAAGGAGTGTGTCGGGACGGTGGCACGACGACAGGGCCGACAGATATGGATGGCGCCGAATGAAGGTGTCGGCGGGTGGTGGGCGGTGGGCGGTGGGTGGAGATGGCGTGCAGGGTGCACGTGAGCGCCCGAAGCGGGAGCGGCAGGAACGAGCAAGCGCACGCACGGCTTAGACTGGCTGCGAGACTGCGAGACTGCGAGAGCAACGAGAGCACGCCGCGCAACAAAGGGAGGCAATAAGGCCAGGGCTAGGGCAAGGGCAAGGGCCAGGACGAGCCAGGACGAGCCAGGACAAGAGAGGGTGCGGAACGGCAGCGCCAGAGGGAGCGAGCGACGAGAGACAGGCCGACGACAGACGGCCCGCGTGCGTGCAGCAGCGAGGAGCGATACGGCAGAGCTAGGAGCTGCTAACGACTGAACTGCTACGAGCTAGAGCTAGGCTGGGGCGGGCGTGGTAAGCGCGGTAGCGAGCGAGGGCCGAGGGCGCCCTTCTTTGTAGGCCCCAAGCAGGCGTTGGGCAGACGTCGCGCAGCGCAACAACACGCCCCGGGCGAACCAAGCGCTGAGCTTGGCTGGGGCTAGCGCGCCGCGACGACAGGGTATGGCGGGATACGGACAGGATGGTAAACGGATTGAGACTCTAGGATGGAGCTTGCAGCTTGCAGCTTGAGCTTGGAGCAGTGGCGGCGGCGGCGGCGGCTGCAGCAGGGGGAGCTCTCAAGTTGCAGGAAAAGTGGGCGGTAGGTGACCAGCTCTACCTACCTATTGATGGTGCCAAAGACGTGTCAACTACAGCGCCGTGATGATTGATTGAGAGGTGTCGAGGTACTTGCGTGGTGTAGGTATTAGCTGATATTGCGATTCCACTGGATTCAATCACCACTCTCCATTCTCTCTGCAACACAGGAGGGGCAGATACATTATTGTCAGCAGGGCGCGTGCCGAATCATCGTCCCCCTGTCCGCCTGTCCGCCTGCCTCCAATGCCGTCGTGCATAAGCGGCCGTCATGCATCTGCCCATCGTCTGACTCTGCTCGTCTACTCGTCGACCCGGATCAGGCAGCCTGATATTGGCCGTCCCCAGTTGATTAGCTGCGAGGTGATTAGCTGCTCGACGTCGACGCCGCCGATCCGTCATGGCAGCCGCTTGCTCGTCGCTCGTCGCCTGCCCTGCCCCGTCAGTTCGACAGCCAGTTCCCTCGCTGTTCCCTCAGTCGTTCGCTCCTTCCAGCGCCGCCCGCCGCCCGCCGCCACAGCTGCTCCTGCCTCGGCCCTGCCCTGCCTGCCCTGCCTGCCGCCGTTGCCCGTGCTCTCATCGATCTGCCCGTCCTACCTTGCCCACATCTTGCATCCCTTCCTTAGCTCGCGCCACTCCCACACCTGCTCCACTTGTGTGCCCCTCGTGCATGGGATGACATGGCCCTTTCTTTGCCTTCTTTCTTTTGACAAGGCCGCTGTTTACAAACACCATGACGCTGATCATATCATCCCTCCCCCCAGCCAGCCTAGACGTTTCCATTACACGTACATGACCTCTGGCTGCTCCAATGTCATGCCTCGTTTCAACATTCCCGACGCTCGGGTCCTGTATCACAAGTCTCACCCTCTATTCACCCACTCACCTCTCTCCGTGTCTGCTCTCCATCTCTTCGGAATCTACTCGCCTTCCGTTTGGCTGTCATTTCCACTGCGCCCGCGTGCCACGGTTGTACAATTCTGGCGGTGTATTCCACGACTGCATCGCCCATGAAGCTGCCTACTGGCCTGCTTCTCGCTGCAGAAACCACGCGGCGAATCAGCGCCACATAGCCCCTTCTTGCATCAGTCGACTCGACTACCTACGCGTCCGCTGCTATGCCCATCATCCATCCATCAGATGACCCCGTTTCTTCTTCCCTGACCCTGCCTCGCCCATTGCACTGGGACTCCACACGAGGCAATCACTTCTCCACCCAACGGTGGGCCCTCCCCAACCGCTGCTTCGTGCTTCGCCTCGACAATCTACCAACTAGTTACTCACACTACCTGCCCATGTTTGCCGCCACCTCTCTCCTCTCCCCTCTCCTCCTCCTCCTGCTCGAGGTCACACTCCAGACTAGTCTGCTTGACCTGCCCTGCATCGCCTTTGTTGAGCACGCTCGGCACCTACGGCTCAGCCCACAGCTACCTAGCTTTGCCGCCACCCTCTGCGCCCTTTCTTCCGTATTGCTCGAGTGGCCAATGTCTCACAAAATGCTCAATATGCCCTGTACTTCTCAACTGCTCAATCTACCTCGTATTTTCACATGCCCAATACGTCGCATGGCCCTGTCGCCTGCCCAACGCCTATCAAACGCCTTTTTCTCCTTTTGCCATGCATACAAACAAACCCACTCTCCAGAAATAGGACAATGCAATAGGCGGCTGTAATCTCTCACATGAACGCCGAGCCGCCCACATGTCGTGCCCTCCGACTGTCTTCCAGAGAAAGAAAGAAAGAAAAAAAAATCACGTCCTACAGGTATCTGCCTTCTGCCCTCCAACAATAGAACTCTCTCTCACTTGCGTCCAGGTGCCAGCCCGGGGACGGCACTGAGCTGCTGATCACGCTCCGTCTTGAACAAAAGCTGGCACCAGAACTCCTTGTTGTCCTCGTCAAACCATGTCCAGAACTTGCCCTCCCGCCTGTCCACCTCACGTGCTTGCAGCTTCACCGCCACCGTCTCGTACGGCTCTCCCGCCACGATAAAGTACTGGTAGTTTGGGTCCGGCTCCTCCATCTTTTGCTCGTACGCACTCATGAACCGCACGCGCGGGACCGTGCCCGTCGTGATGTCCGGAAACTGGAATTGGAACAGCAGCCCGTTTTGCCGCGTGATGGCGTCGCGCACTTTGGTGATCCGGTACCCAGGCCGTCCAATCTTGATCACATTCCTCTTCACCTGCACGCCCGCAAGCAATCCCGTCTGCCCTACGTCGTCCTTCTTTCCTTCCCGCTGCTCCTTCGCCGCGCGCCGCGCCAGGTTCGTCTGATGCTTTCGCCCTTGTGTGTGCGCCAGGTAGGATCCATCGTTTTGGTGAACCGTCAAGCAAAGACGACATTCGAAGCTTCCGACGTGGTTCTTGAAGAAGTACGGGTCCTTGTCCAGGTCAATCGTCTCGAGCGCGAGCTTTCGGAGACGCTCTCGTCGGTCCGCATTGGTTGCAGAGCTTGACGCGACACCGCCGCCACCGAATTTGGAACCTGCGCGGTTCTATATGTCAAAGTTAGCGACTCTTCTGTCGCATTGCGAAAGCGCCCTACCTGGTAGTCCATGATTTCTCGTTCCTAGTGATTCGCAGGGTTTGTAGCGACCGAGAGCAAGGCTTGCGACTTTGGAGAGAGTATCGCTGGGAATTGAGGTCGGCGGTGAAGGTGCTGAGCGCGTTGACGCTGGGGCAAATGGCTGCAATGAACATCCACGCTAGTTATGTAAGCGGGTATCAGGGAATAGGCATCGCTTCACCTGCCGGTTTCCCCATACCATAGCTTTTCTGTAGTGACATATACCTTCATAAAAGCACATCTTTTGAATTGAGTGTCCACTCCAATCATATCAGAATAAATACCACACTACTTTTGCTCCATCTAAACACATGGCCTCCGACACGCCTTTCTACATTGGCAAAAGACTCTCTTTCGACGGTCAGCTTTGCACGGTTCGCTATCATGGCGAGGTAAAAGGGACGAAGGGCCAGTGGCTGGGTGTTGAATGGGATGACCCTACTCGAGGAAAGCATTCTGGTCACCACCAAGACGTCCGCTACTTCACATGTACACAATCCAGGCCACATTCATGTGACTTCATGGTTTGACACCAAATAGGCCTCAGTAGTCATCCTACACCCGCGTCTTTCGTTCGGCCAACCCGAAGACAGGATCCTCCACGTTCTTTTGTGGCAGCCCTCAAGGCAAAGTATGCAGACGAAGACTTCGAAGACCCCGATGTGCACGTTGTGTTTGTCATGAAGGAAGGCGACAATGAGAAAAAGAAGGAGCAACTTACTAAGCCAAGCCAGCCTATCATGTTCAACGGCAAGGTCGCGGAAGAGGTGGGCTTCGACAAGATTCGCAAACAACTTGCTCAACTAGAGGAGTTGAGGTTTGTCATCTTGGATGGCCTGTGTATGTCGAGGTCAGAGGTCAGACTAAATGCGAACACAGACATCCGTCAAAACTGGCTGGATGGAGCGATAGATGTAAAGGTTGCGTGTCCAAAGACTTTCGAGCTCGACCTCAGTCGAAATCTATTCGAGGAGTGGAGAGAAGTCGCCGCCATCTGCGATCAACTAGACCACCTGACAAGTCTGAGGGTAGACGGAACGCGTTTCAGGGATACTACACTGACCGATGCTGAGCGAGAACGTTGTCTGAAGACCTTCGCCAACATCAAGACTCTGAGACTGGAGAACGACCTACTCCCCTGGGACGATGTCACCCGGATCACACACATGTTCCCCAGTCTCACGACCTTCTCGGCTGCGAGCAACTTCTACTCAGCTCTCACGTCATCCAGCCTGAACCACACCATCACCGACCTCACGCTCCAGGAGAATGACTTCCCTTCGCTATCAGCTCTCCAGCCCTTGACGACGCTACCAAACCTCCAACGCCTAATCTTGAAACAAAACAACATCTCCGAGATAATCAGCCCAGGACAAAAGCTACCAGTCTTCCCTTCCACCGTCACCGAAGTCGACCTCTCTTTCAACGAAATCACAACCTGGTCCTTCATCGAAGCCCTCCAACACGTCTTCCCAGGCCTCACCAGCCTCCGCGTCTCCCACAATCCCCTCTACGCCTCGCTCCACACTCCCGAAGGCCGCGTCCTCAGCGCCGACGACGGCTACATGCTGACCCTCGCGCGCCTTGGCAACCTCGCAACGCTTAACCACAGCCCCATCACTTCCAAGGAGCGCCTGAACGCAGAATCGTACTACCTCTCGCTCATCGCGCGCGAAGTCCAGTTCGCGCCCGAGACGGAGCGCGACGCCATTCTCGCCACCCATCCGCGCTTCGCCTGGCTATGCGACGAGTACGGTACGCCGAACCTCGAGCGCGCCGCCAACGCTGTGAATCCGAATTCGCTCGCGGCTCGCTTGTTGCGTATCGCGTTCCGCCTCGCCTCGGCTGACGGCGCTGCTGAGCCTGCGGTTTTCGAGGCTGAGATCCCTGTGGGTTGCACGGCGTACACGGTTTTGGGAATCGTAGGCAGGTATTTCGGCATCGAGCCTATCAAGTGTAGGTTGGTGTGGGAGACGGGCGATTGGATGCCGGCGAGGATGACGATGGCTGATGTGGGCGAGGAGGACTGGAATTCCGAGGGTAGTGATGGCGAGGAAGGGCAAGAGAGGGTGATGAGGGAGGTGGAAATCATGCCTGGTACCCGATCAGTGGGGACGTGGATCGATGGGTTGGAAGCGAATGTGAGAGTCGAAGTTAAGTAGAGCAGATTTCGAGTACGGTATCAACACAATAGACCAGAGCACGGAATCATAACAGAGTCATAACGAGTCACAGTGTATGTATGGTGCAAGATGGTCTATAGGTTAGGCGGAAGACTTAGCCTTGCGAGTAACAGTAAACAGAGATAGACAAAGACGCTTCAAGACAATCCACAGCCTGGACCAGGACACTGCTTATCTCAGAGGCAGCTCAGACTTGGACTCGAAGCTGTATCTCAGCCACTCTCCAACAGCCCTCAGACTCTCCCACCTCACGCTCTCATCTGCCTCTTGCATCAGTTCCATCACCCTGGCTTTCAGTCCCAACTTCTCAAGCTGCTGCCTCTTCTCGGGCACCTCCTTCACCAAACAGGCAATGTCGTTGCAACCAATGGCCAGCACCTGCTTGTCGTTCTCCCACTTCTTGGACATGATTTCTGCAAGCTTCCTCGGCAGCTCGCCCTGGTTCTCCTCGAGAATGCGTCGTGCATTCTCGCGCCAGAACGTGGGGTTGCGATGCGGGGGTGACCAGCGAAGGTGGCCAGACTGTATCTCGGCAGCGTACTCGTCGAACGTAGTCTGCGTTTTGGTGTACTCTTCCAGAAGTTCGTTCAGTGTCTTGAGGTCCTCAAGTGCGTCCTCGTCTGTCAGGTGACGTGACTTCAAGCTCGTGAGCAAAGCCGGGAGACGAGCAAGAACTGCAGTAGGCAAAAGAGTCTGGCGGTTTGTAGTGAGGAGGTTTACAAGAGTCGAGAGCAGGAGACGGGTGGTCTTCTCCTTGGGCGAGACGCGCAAGAGACCCGTGTAGAGGAGGATAATGTCATGCTCACTGGTTCACGTTAGCAACTGTATTCAGCAGTCCAAGTAATCACCCACTCTTGGAGACCGTTGCCGACCAGCTCGCCCTCGAAGCTGAGCTGCCAGATGACAAGCAGCACATGGTATAGAAGCTGCAGCCCGACGCCGCCAGACAGACCGCCCTCACCCGTACTACGGATGCTGCCGCCGCCGCTGTAGAGAGTCGAATCTTGATCCTTGGTGGATCCGACCGCCGCCCTCAAGATGTCAAACAAAGGATCGAGCGTTTCCTTCCTCTGCTCCCAGAAGACGTGTCGAGACTTGGTGCTACGGAGAACCGCCGAGTATTCCCGCACAGCAATGTCCTGGAGGCCGGCATCCGAGGACTTGGCCAGGGATGAAAGGTAGCTGTAGAGCTGCCGCAGAGCTTGTTCAAGCTGCGTTGTATCCTTAGGCTGCTGCGACACAGCGTGCGAAAGGAGGGATGAGAGGACCGAAGATGTGAGGAGGGGAACAGGGTCTTCGTTGTTAGACGAGGCCTTCAAGAGCGGCAGGAAAGGCTTGTAAGGCGCTGGATGCTGGACAAGAGCCGATGTAAGAGCGGGGATATCGTCGATTATGTCGCCCAACAGGACCAGCATGTAGTGGATGATGTCCTGGCGCTTGGCCGCGGCCTCGAAGATGCTCTGGGATCCGTCTCCCCCGAGCAGCAGAGCGACAAAGCTGTCGACATCGGCCTCTATCGTCTGCTTCCGCTGCTCCTTGCGCACCTTGTCAATTGACTTGATCTTCTTCAGGTCTGCGTCGGTGATGGTCTTCGCTCGTACTGCGCCCTCCCATGATATTGGCCGCGCGCGGATGTTGTTCTGGATGGAGGTGAGATACGTCTGCGGCTCGAGCGACATGGTGGGCGGGCGCTTCGAGCGTAGGGACTGGAGAGGTACGGCGTGGGGCTGTTGGACGTCGGCGCTCTGGTGGTGTTGTGCCGGGTGCTATCACGGCCCACCAAGCTGCTGAGACTCCGTCATCTGGCAGGAGCTCGGATGACGCTAGGCCGCATTTGACCGGCCGTCGGTTTGATATCTTGGCGCGTACTGGCACTTTTTCGACCAAACAACAACTCGGCCACGGCTGCTCAGGTCGCGCAACATATCAACGCTCCAAGCCATGGAGTATTTCAGCCTCAAGAGGTCTACCACCGCCGACCGCGGTCAGGCCAACCTGTCCAGCAAGGTCTACGTCCGGTCGACGAAAAGTGGCAAAGTCCAGAAGATTGTCCGAGAGCTGTATCTGCGGCAAGATATCCCTTGCTCTTCGAATCTCTGCAGGCCCTGTCTCGAGATTGCGCCGACGGACTACTCTAAGAAAGGTGAGATTTTTGGTGTATATCGAGTCGAGTCAAACTAACCCGAACAGTCGCCCCATTCGTCCTCTCAGATACCCCAGCAGGGTCCAAGCATTTCCCTAATGGACAGTACCTCGTGCCTGATACGAACGCCTTCCTTACTGGAATGGATTTGTTTGAAGTCGAGACTGCTTTCCACGACGTCATTGTCCTCCAGACTGTGCTTGAGGAAGTCAAGAATCGCTCTTTACCACTGTACCATCGCTTGATCGCTCTCACCAAGAATGAAGGCAAGAGATTCTATGTCTTTTTCAACGAGTTCCGCCAGGAGACGCACGTCCCTCGCGACCAGGGTGAAACCATCAACGACCGCAATGATCGAGCTGTGCGCAAGGCTGTGCAGTGGTACAACAACCACATCACTGAAGCAGTCGCTGCGAGAAGTCAAAAACAGAAGCGTATCCCGACTGTGGTGATGATCACAGATGACAGGGACAACCTCCGCAAAGCCAAGGCTGAGGATGTCCCTGGCATGACGCGCAAGTAGCCACCAAATTTTGAATCAACTTCGCTAACGTTTTCCAGTGTCCGATTTCGTGTCTGGTCTAGACAAGGCCGATGAGCTTCTTGACATGATCAGCGCTGCGCAAGAGCAGAGGGAGGTTCGATCAAAGAAACCCGAGGTGTTCTACCCTGATCATTTCTCCATCTCGAAAATGATGACTGGCGTGAAGGCCGGCACCATGCACCAGGGTATTTTCAATGTTTCGCAGTACAACTACCTCGAAGGCTCAGTGAACGTACCTGCGTTCGAGAAATCTCTTCTAATCCTGGGCCGCGAGAACAGCAACCGTGCTGTTTCCGGCGATGTTGTTGTCGTCGAAATTCTGCCAAAAGATCAATGGAAGTCGCCATCAACCAAGATTGTCGAGGAGGAGACAGTGAACAAAAACGATAATGCTGAAGCCGAGGAGGGCGAAAACGTGATTACTGAGAGAGAGCGACGAGCTCTGCAAGAGGAGGTTAAGAAGGTCCATGGACAAACTACGGAGGGCAGAGCACAGCCAACTGCGCGAGTTGTGGGTATCATAAAGAGGAACTGGCGGCAGTACGTGGGCCACGTCGACCGCGATTCTGTACGGTCATCATCAAAGTCGAGCAGGCAGCAACAGACAGTTTTCCTCGTACCGATGGATAAGCGTGTTCCTAAAATTCGGATACGGACACGCCAAGCTGGGGAACTCCTCGGACAGCGTGTTTTGGCAACGATTGATTCTTGGGACAAGGATTCGAGATACCCAGTAGGCCACTTTGTGCGGTCACTTGGTGAACTGGAATCGAAGGGAGCAGAGACCGAGGCCCTGCTCTTGGAGTGGGACGTGCAATATAAACCCTTCCCGAAGACAGTGTTGGACTGCCTGCCTGCTGAAGGGCATGATTGGAAGGTACCTGCAAGCACAGAAGACCCCGGTTGGCAAGGGCGAAGGGATCTCCGAGACCTCATCGTCTGCAGTATCGATCCTCCAGGCTGCGTCGACATTGACGATGCCCTCCACGCTCGCAAACTGCCCAACGGTAACTTCGAGGTCGGAGTACACATCGCCGATGTATCGCACTTTGTCAAGCCAAACAACGCCATGGACAAGGAAGCTAGCCAGCGTGGAACGACAGTCTACCTTGTCGACAAGCGCATTGACATGTTGCCAATGCTCCTCGGAACAGACCTTTGTTCGCTGAAACCTTACGTCGAGCGATATGCCTTCTCGGTTCTCTGGGAGGTAAACTCCAACGCAGACATCATCTCTTCTCAGTTCACCAAGTCCGTTATCCGCTCCAGGGAGGCGTTCAGTTACGAGCAGGCACAGTTGCGTATCGACGACGACTCGCAACAGGACGAGCTTACCACGGGTATGCGCACTCTGCTCATGCTCTCCAAGAAGCTGAAGCAGAAGCGAATGGACGCTGGTGCTCTCAACCTTGCATCGCCTGAAGTCAAGGTCCGGTCGGAGTCCGAAACCTCGGACCCGGTTGACGTCCAGACAAAGAGGCTGCTTGACACCAACTCTCTTGTTGAGGAGTTCATGTTGCTCGCCAACATTAGCGTCGCAGCAAAGAACTACGAGGCGTTCCCCCAGACGGCTCTACTACGTCGCCACGCTGCACCTCCCAAATCAAACTTTGAGGAGCTTGCAAACCAGCTGAAGGTGAAGAAGGGTCTGGAGCTCCGAACCGACAGCTCAGGGGCTGTCGCAGACTCTCTGGATGCCTGTGTGGATCCAAACAACCCTTTCTTCAACACTCTCGTCAGAATCATGGCGACGCGATGCATGATGTCGGCCGAGTACTTCTGTGCGGGCACACAAGCATACCCCGAGTTCAGGCATTATGGTCTTGCCAGCGAGATCTACACGCATTTCACGTCTCCTATCCGCCGCTACGCCGATCTCGAGGCGCATCGCCAGCTTGCTGCTGCCATTGAATACGAGCAGCTCGACCCAAGCCTGCACTCGAAAGCCAAGCTCGAGGCCGTGTGCAAGAACATCAACGTGCGCCACCGCAACGCACAGATGGCCGGTCGCGCGTCAATTGAGTACTACGTTGGGCAAGCGCTCAAGGGCAAGGACATTGTCGAAGAGGGCTTCGTAATGAAGATCTTCTCCAATGGCTTCGTCGTCTTCGTTCCCCGGTTCGGCATCGAGAGTTTGATCCGACTCAGGGACGTGGCGACGCCAGAGCCAGAGGCCGAGTTTGACGCCGACAACTACACGCTGAAGATCAAGAGCGACATGAACAGGAGCGTCGAGCTGTTTGAGAAGGTCATGGTGCGCATCACGGATGAGATGGAAGAGAGCACCGGCAAGAGGAAGGTCAAGCTGACCCTGGTCTGAGTGCATTGTACGGATACCTAGGATTGTGCTGTGGGACGAGATAAGGATTGGGGTGTCACGATTCATAGGAATAAAAAGCAAGATACAATAATGTCAATCCCCGTTTGCATAGTGCATCATGCTTGACTAGCTGTTTGACTTGATGTGCTGCAGGCCGACGACACTACACGTCGCCATCTGCTTACCTGGGTGTCTTTCAGTCAGGCACAGACAACCTCAATCTTGAGCGCGCTGTCACATGGCAGACTGGCCGCACAGCAATGGTGACTGGGCAAAGTCTATGCGGTCACGACAAATACGTTCTGTGCAGTCAAGCTCCAGCCGCGGCACCAATTGGGCCGTGGTTGACTGCGAGAATATCAAATCCAATGCGCTAGCCCGATATCACCTATGCATATGCATTCCACAGGGTCAGGGGGGGTGGAGAGGGGGAGGGGAGGGGGGGTTGGCAGGAATAAGCAGATATGACATGCTAGCCGACCGTTAAGGTGGGCG
Source organism: Neoascochyta sp. HWLR27 (assembly GCA_019775935.1). Classification (NCBI taxonomy): domain Eukaryota; kingdom Fungi; phylum Ascomycota; class Dothideomycetes; order Pleosporales; family Didymellaceae; genus Neoascochyta; species Neoascochyta sp. HWLR27. The sequence continues at coordinate 203,969 of WODD01000169.1, read as the reverse complement.
AGCACGCAAAGTGTCTCGGTGGGTGGAGAGGCGCATGACGGGACGCTGTCTCACTCGGATGACATGTTGTGTGTAACTTTGGCAGATTGTACCTGAGCATAAGCGTGGGCTGGGTAGAGTTTACCTATGGCAGAGGGGCATGTGCGCGCGGTTGCTCCGTGCCTCGCCATTGCGGGCGGCATCGCTGCGGACCGCTGGGGCCCATGACGAGGCTGCGCCACATTGGTGCGCTTGCACTCGCGATAGCTGCTCCATGCTGGTTCTGTCGGTGTCGAGGGCACCTGGAAAAGTTTATTGCACGTCGCTTAGTAGGGCGCGCGCGGCATCGCTGATCTGGGTGTCGGACATGGCGTTGATAAGGTTTGCTGGTCTAGGCCGCCTGACACGGATCGCTTTTCAACGATGGGAGGGTGGTGGCGGCGCGTGAAATGAGGGATCCGGGGTGCGGGAGGGTTGGGCATGGAGTTTGGTTCGATTTGGCGCTAGCTGCCGTAGTGCAAAGTATAGTGTTGCACTTGCAGGTTCCTGCCTTGGAGGGTGGCATGAACAGGGATGCCTTGGGGGCTCTGGAGTCGAGAATAGGTAGGTAGCAGAGACGGACGCCTTATGCTGTCGTCTTCTCGGTGCGAAGTTTCCTTCTTGTGTGAGTGCAGGTGTCATGGCAATATTGGTTCTTGATGTTGGAAATACCCGGTCGTGGGAATTGTGGTGGGCGGTTCTCGCAGTACTGTGCATGCCAGGCGTGCAAACATGTCACCATGTAAGGTTGACGCATACAATATCAGCTATACAGCAACTGGGCTTCCCATATTGCGGGTATCGGTTGCTGCACACCACCCTTACGCACAAGTCGATATTCTTGGTTGCCAGCCCTGCAAGACGCCGTGCAATCGAGTTAGTACCTGCATGAACGCAGGCACAAGCAGCTGTCAAGAGGCACACGACTCAACCAGAGGCGAATGGTCGTTTGCACCAACTGCGACATTGTTGAACTAGGTAGACAGCCACTGCTGCACTCTGGAATGGCGTCGGCATCTACGAGAGGAGCGGTGAAGTAGCTTACAGAGCCAGAGAAAGCCATCTGCATGGCTTTTGCTAGTCTTGGCGCCGGCACAGTTGATCTGGAGTTATCGGCTGGGGGGTGTGCGCCAATCACAGCGCTGTAGTACAAGATGCTGAGCTTCAGAATGTCATGGTACCCGTCTGGTCGACATCCAGGCACACAGCACAGCAGGGCTTGTGCATGCAGGTGGCCGTTGATCAGCCTGCCCTCAACATGGCGTCGAAGGCACTTGTGTCCGGCTTCGTGTCCAGAGGGGGTATGAAGCGTTTCTCCCAGAGCCAAGTCGTCGCGTCGTGGATGTGGTTGAACTATTTGGGCACAGAGTTCGATTGGCGCAGTCAAGCACCCCTGCCGATGCAACCCTCCTACCGAACAGCTCAGCAGGCTGAACTCTCTTCTTTCCAGGCCTACTACCTAGACAGGTACGTACTTGATTTGACCGTTTGTTGCGGATCATCGCTTGCTGCGTCACTTTTTCTCCGCGCCCCAAGACGACGATTTCCGTCGAGCGGTCAAGGTGGGGCCTCGTATCTTGTGGCGTCGACGGCGGATGATCTGGCCCACGTGTATGTCGCGCGCTATAGCCGGTAAAAACCAGGAACGCAGCAATCTCTACGGGTCAAGCGGTAATGGCGGCAAGCTCTGGTTGCCGACATGGAACCTGCTGCTGCCCTGGTTGCTCTTGCAAAGGACTCGATTTGGTGAATGAACGCCGAGTGTGCATGTCGTGTTTGCCGTGAGCCTCGTCGGTAGCTCGGTAGCGAAGGAGCATTTGGCGACGACCATGATCACCGATGCAGGCAGGCTCTAATACAGCGGGGGTTTGGTGCAGTTCACAATTATTTCGGGCCTCGACTGACTCGCAGCGATAGGTACCTTGCTGCAAGGCCCCATTTTTCCAAGGCAAGCAGTTGGACGACAAGGAGAAGCGACATGTTGCCGTGATTTGAATGAGGGTGGAGATGGAGGTGTTGGTCCTGGCATTGCACGGCGTGTGGGCGACAAGTATCGATATTGTGAGAGAGGACCTGTGTCTGATTTCCAAGGCACGAAGCAGCACTGCGGAGAATTAACAGCAACGCACTAACTCTCGAAGCGGACAAACCTCCAGACGGGCCTACCTATATCACGGCTTCCGGCTGGGCTGGTCAAGTGATGATGTAAGGTGGCTATCCGGCAGAGTGTCTGGCCCTGGTGTTGCGTTTCATGTCGATGTCCTGTGATACGGCGAGGGTGGCGTTTGTGTGTGCCATTGGCCGAGGGGGGAAGTAAGCACTGAGTGATCTGGCAAACGGTGGTCCAAAGAACAGGATGTGGCGTGGAGGCTTGTGCTGGCCGTTGGGTTTTTGTGTACGCATAGCGAAGGTGGTGGTGGTGGTGGGGTGGTGTGGTGAGTTGCCGTCGGGGCTGCCGTCGACCGTGGCCTCCCCCCTCCCTCTCGTTCACACGCACACGCACTGCCGTCGGCGTCTCTGCGGTCACAGGCTCAGAGAAGGCGTGCGAGCCGCAGCTAGAGCGGCGATGGTCAAAGGGCGCCCCGCTTGGCGCTGTAGCGAAATGGCCCTGTTTCGCAGATCGACGGCCGGCGTGCCTGTGCGCCATGGCCATGGCTGCTGAGAAGCGAAGCCAGTGGCCGTGCGCTCGTTCGCTCCCGCTACCGCATGTCTCATTTCGACGTCTGCTCCGCACCCAAGAACTGCAAGGGCTCTGCTCTGCTCTGCTAGCCCGAACCAAACCGCAGGCAGGGCAAACTCGTGTGCGGCGCCGACAATGGCTGGCAATGGCTAGCACGCCTCCCTGTGTCAGCCCGCCAGCTCGGTGCTCGTCTGCGGCGTCGGATTGGAGCACTCTCGCCCCCCAAATCTCGGACGCAGCCAACTTCGAATGCGCTGGCTTCGCACCTCACCACCGCCGGCCACGTTTCTCCCTCGCTGTCGAGTGGAGCAGCGGCCGCTCCTGGACTGTGCATCCTCTCAACGGCGGCGGGGTGGGTTCCAAGGCAGCTCAAATTAGCCTCACCATGGGTTCCTTCCTAGTGCTGCTTCACCGATATTTCACTCGCAGTATCGTGCTCTGCTAACAGACTTTGCATGCCCACCCGACCGACCCTCTCTCTCCCCCTCCCCCTTCTGCTCCCGGCAGCCCACTCCGAGAGAGGCCAAGCCAGCCCGCCACTACCTACCTACCTACTAGCTATCTATATCCCCTAGCCCTCCCTCACCCTCTCGGTGCGCTTGGTATTCTTTGTTCTTTGGCCGTCCGTACCTTGCGCTAGTCACATACCATCACTTTGCACCTGGCGCCTTGTGGACCGTCCGACACACGCATGACCCAGTCCCAGTCCCAGTCTCCGCCTTCTCCCGTCCACCGGTCCCGCAATACTTTATCCGCTGCTTGCCTTCCCGGTTCACCTCACTAGGGACGTCAGACGTCCATCGTTTCCCTCTCTCGACACCTCCTGGTTGCTTCTCCGGTCCACAATAATGCTCTCGCTCGACTGACCGCTCCTTCGACGCCTTACGCCACTGGTCCATATACAACAACCATCACAGCTTCATCCCGCCGTTGCACCTTTCTGCCACAGCAATACTGAGCTCTTCAATCACATCACTCATTTCTACCACACCCACGCACCACCATGGACCAGACCAAGGTTTACATCATCCTCGGTGCCGTGGTGGGCACTCTAGTCCTCGCCGGAGTCACTGTCGCCGTTCTATTCTGTGTCAAGCGCAGCAAGAACAAGATGCGAGGATTCACTCTGCGTGCCGTCACACCCTTGGACGACTCGGTCTTTGAATCATGGCGACGACCCAGTGACCACACAGAGAAGCACAGCATCAGACCCGTCCAGCCTGTCCTTATACAACATCGCCACACACCTTCCATCTTCGAGAAGGAATTCGCTCTCTACGACCATCCTCGGACGCCTTCGCCTGACAATGACATCGCCTCCCCGCTCCAGTCGCCATCGACTTCGATCCGCAAGCCAGAGAGAGCACGGAGAAAGTCGAGTGTCGCTTCGTCCATTGCCGATCGACCACCAACACCGTACTCTCCTGCTTCGAACCAATTCGACTTTTCGCGAGAGTCCATGTCGTCCTCTCGCAGGTCGCAATCGGCTCATCACCCCACGAGGTCAGAAGCCTCGGCTTTCAGATTCGAATTTGCCGAGTTTGAGACTCACCAAACAAGACCTGAGCGCTGGGTCTGATAGCCCTCATTCATCGACTTTTACCGCACATCTCTTTAATCTTCTTGCACAATCTTTACGACAGCACACGATGGTTTCTTCAGGCGTTTGGATATATATGCATCTGTGATACCAGACTTTCGTCACCCACACAGGCTTGGGCCTTTTTCTTACATTTTTTTATCTTTCTAGCGTCTTTATAAGGTACAGCGAATATGGCTGCGGGTGACCAAGGGGTCACCCATCAGGACGGAATGGGGCAAGACTGCACAGCAAGTCTGTGAGCGATATATTTAGCAGTCTCTTTATGAGGTCAAACTCCCCTGGGAGCATCCAACAGAATGAAATAAACTATCTACCCCCCTTCAGCATGAGCACAGCCCCACGAGCATGTTCGTCTTTGTCTGCTTCGACCACGACCCTTGCATGATGCCCTTTGTACAACCTGACGCAGGGTGCACTGAGCTGAGGACCGAGCACCGAGCCCGAGCACTGGACCCTGTTCCCAAAGCGTCCCGCGACTCCTGACGGGTACTTCGGATCTGGAGGCTCAAAGGGTCTTCTTCACCGCCAGTCTGAGCGCAATAACGCAAGATCTCATGTGTCGAAACCTAATCGCCACAATATTGGTCCCGGCGCCCCCACATAGAGTGTTCCTTTGCGAAGCAAACGCCGACGGCTAGAAGCGCGCTACAGGACGCATAGAAGACAGTGTGTAGTTCTTCGCGCAGCCAGGGTCACCCCACGATGTTGCGCAATTGTGAGACGATAGCTTGGGGCCGCGGTGGGGTTGGGGCGTGACATGATGACTAAATGCCTACCTAGTAACGCTCGCGCTTTGTTGTGCCGGTGAAGCAGCCACAGCAACCAACGGCCAGGACTCGGCGCAGACAGACGACTGCCACCGCACAGACTGCGACAAAGAAGACAACAACACGCATTGCATTGATTCATGGGCCACTTTTGCTGCTTCTTGTAGCCATCTCCCCCGCGCTCGTTGCCTCGACCATCCCATAACCGCCGAGACCGCCGAACGCCTCCACTTGCTCCCATACACACCGCCGCACCTCCGCACCCGCACCCGCACCGCCGTCCGCCATCATGGAGTTTGTCCAAGGTGCGCCCCCTCCAAACACTCACCGGTCCGCTAGTACACTATCCAGCTAACCCGCCGCCAGACTACGTCACGCTGCTACCGAGGCTCCTCCCCCCCTCGGTCGCGAGCCCACTCCTCACGTTTGTCACAACCGCCTTCGGCATCTTCCGCACCATCCAAACACACCTCACGCCGCTCTTCTCGCGCGTCGTCACCCAGCCCGATGTCGCCTCCATCCTGGCCCTCGTCGCCATCTTCTTCATCTCGCTCAAGATCCTCGACATGATGTACCGCGCTGTCCTGTTCTGGGTCAACATGGTCATCCGCCTGGCGCTGTGGGGTTCCATGGCGGTCCTGGGCCTGTGGGTGTACAACAGGGGCATTGACGGCTTCGTCAGAGACGTCCAGGACTTGGCGCAGACGTGGATGGGCTCTTATGAGAAGTACAGCAACGAAGTCAAGATGTACCAGGCCGAAAAGGAGGGACAGATTAGAATGCAGGCTGGCCAGCAGGCCGCTCAGCAGGGGCGTGGGTGGCGGTAAAGACGGATAGAATGCTCCTTGTATACGAGGGGTGTGGCAATTCAGCGTGAGACACTGGATGTCTCCGAGTCACAGTGAAAAGGTACGGCGCATTCATACCCTCATTTCTACGCAGCGTGGGTGTTGTCAGTCAAGGTTTTGGATGTACAAATTAACGAGGGCGTTGAACTGGCATTGCGATGGCTTGTTTGATATTTTTACTGTATGTTCAATCAAGGTACTGTTCAGATTCCCCACATTGCACCACCGAGAGGTGTCGAGTCGCGATCACTTTGCAAAATCTCTTGAACGAGTTTGACATATGATATGACATGATTCTGACTAGTTAACTATCTTGTCCAACAAATGTAAATGCTGCCAGCAGCAAGTAAAAAAGAGCGACTAACTATCAAGGTAGACAATGTCCGACGATTCAGGCCATAGTCATTTTCCCGCTCGCAACAGCCAGCGGCAGTACAGCAGGAGTTGCCACCATGGTAGCCGGAGTCGCCAACAGCACGCCCCGGTTTTTCCCTTTATTCGCGTTCACCGGGATGCGCACAATATGCGACTTCTTCTTCTCCTTCTTGCCCTTAGTCGCCTGCGTCTTGTCCTTCTTTCGCGTGTTACCGTACCCGCGACACGTGCAACAGGGCTTGACGTAGTCCGGCAGGCGCCCCGCGTTGCGGTCATGGCGCCGCTTCTGCCAGAACTGCCACGCGCCCTTGCACTTGTTCCGCTTCCCCACAATCACGGGCGGCAGGCCCTGGCGGTGGTTGATCGGTGCCGTTGTGTGATGAACTTGGCTGCTTTCCACCACGAAGCTCAGCGTTTTCTGTACAACGTGTAGCAAGTTACGCTTATATGTGCGCAGAGACGAGAGTAGGGTTTTGCGGGGTTTCGAGGTGGGTTCGTTCTTCGTGGCCGACTGGTTGCTTGCAGGCTGAGCTTGGTTAGTTGAGTTCGACATCGTTGGGTTGGAGAGTTTGTTTGTTGATATTTTGGTCTTTGTGTGTTTGTGTGTTGTTTTTGTGGGTTTGAGAGTCGTCTTTGTGTGTTGTGAGTTGTTTGATGTGTTCGTAAGCTGTCTTTGTGTGCTTGTGAGTTGTCTTTGTGTTTTTGATAAAGAAGTAAGGGCATTATCTCGAGACGTATTTAAAGACAATGGTGCAATTAAAAGAGGTGGGCATTATGGAGCAACGATGTAACAAACACCTCGATGGGACCAAACACTGTCAAATCTCCAACGAATTGTGTGTGAACTTTGTCAAGCCATTCTGTACTGTCCACCAACGATGCATAAATAGTGCTCAGCCGAGTCGCGTGTGAAGATTGCCTTAGTGAATCAATTTCATGGACCCACCTAAAGTTTCGGCTTTGACTTCGTCATGAGTCTGTTCAGCTCTTCCATGAACCTCTCGCTCAGAACACTTCTTTCGTTGCCCCTGAGGTTGCCCCATTCCCGCTGTGTCTTATCCTCCCAATCCCGGTACCTGGCCATCTCTTTGCCGATCCACTTTCCAATATGGTCCGCACTCTCCTCGACTTTTTCCATGGGAATAAGGTGTCCTGCCTTCTTCACCATGACATTCGCCACCCTCCCTTCAGCTCTGCCACCACTTCCCCCGACACCCGAGCCCGTCAAAGCCATCTTCTCCTCGATGATAGCATCATCTGTAAGGAAAGAAAGCTCACCAAATATATAGAACACTGATGGTCGAAGATGTGGTAGCTGATTGTAAACGATAGTTGACTCTCCCCTGTAAAATGGCTCCTGGGGTTGATCATAAGGTGTAAGATCGGCGTGCGTTCGGCGGTTCAACTTGGGATTATCCAGCGTGAACTCTGCGGAAGAGAAGTCCACGTCGCCTTCTCGTGCTGGGAAATTTGGTCTCAGGAACGTCATAACTTCCTGGTGCTTCGTCGTTGTCAGTGTGACCTCCGGTCCTGTCGCATCTGGATATAGTTTCGTCGGTACGTCGCGCAGGCCGTGTTGGATCCAGAGGTCAAGCACACGCTTATCCCATGCCTGGTAGAACTTGCTCTTCATGAAACTCTTCGCTGCCTCCTCGCGCGAGGGCCACTTGTCGCGCCGTTTGGCAGAGGCAAAGGCAGGGCTGACGTTTCCCATTACCGAGACCTTGCCCTGGATCACGGGGTCAATGAGAACCAGGGATTCGAAGAGACGAGGGTGCAGAAGCGCAAGATTAGCGAGTTGCGCACCACCCATGCTATGTCCTACGCCGATTATGGGGCGTGGCATTTGAGATTGGAATGTGTTAACCATGTGGAGCAGATCGCGGCTGTGGTCAAGCCAGGCAGCTAAAGGGTCAGTATGAGCTATATCCATCGTTCCCAGATGACTTACGATCGTTGCCTAATTTCTCTTCGTTCAGAACGCCGCTCATTCCTTGGTGAGCCACATCCGCTATCCAAATACTTCGGATTCTGAAGCCAAATTCTTGACCTCGCTGCAAGAGTTCGTCCCACAGTGGTTCGTATAGTTCCTGTGATGGTCAGTCCGATGGAACTGATACATCTCGAGTTCCAAAATACCTTCGGGAATGCATTTGCGTGTGCTGCGATGATGGTAATATCTCCGGGTTTCGGACTGGCGTTATCAAGTGGCGTGTACTGCTTGATAGCGAGCTGTAAGACTTCGTTCTCGTGTGTGGCAGTGGCCCTTGGAAAGCTTCGAATATGGGAAGCATTGATAGTATGCTCATCTAAGCGGAAAAACTGCGAAGACATGGTGGTTGAGACAGTAGTCTTTGGTCGGGAGAGGGCGGATCCGAAGGAGTGCTAGCCTGGTCGTATAAAGTTGTAGATAGGAAGCAGCTTTATGTATCTGCCGGCATGAAGCGGATGCAAGGAAATTAACAATAAACGGTGACGGGAAAGCTATGGTTTTGCAGATAGTGACACAAGACACAGATGGGTGTCGTGATGAATTGCCGTGAATCTGGGGAAGGGCTAATGCCGAGGTCCAGGCACAAGCGACCTGGAGCTAGCACGCATGGGTAGACGAGCTTACAGTGGTTCATTCGAACGTGTCGCTCAGAGCTGGTGAGTAGCGAGGCCGCTCGAATTGGAGAAGGAAGATGTTTAGGCACGGAACCTTATGTCATGTGAATGTGAGTTTCTGCTGAGTAGGGTAGACGCTGTGAGCCGAGAGAATGCACAGCTAGCCTGCAGAGCGACAGGGCCAGCATCGTGCAACAGACACAGTGGACATGCCACGAGTAACCAACCAAGGCGGTATACTCAGTCTCTGTGCCAATTGTGATGGAGGCCCACGAGAAATGCATAGTACTATCGTTGGAGAGTGACGGTGTTTGGTCACGTGAAAACGACGCACGACGCGATTGCCTGACGCGCGCAATTGCCCGACGCGCGATTGCCCAGTCGCGTCCGTCTTCGACCCTGCTCTTCTGTCCACAATCCGCAACCCACTACCCTGTTGCTCCTCTACGCCGCTATGGAGGACGCGGCTATGCAGGAGGGCTCGCAAGCTCTTTTTGCGAACCTCAAGTTCACAATTATACCAAATGACCTGTCCGAGGACCACCTGCGCCAGGTAAAACGACGCGTTCGAGCTGCAAAGAGATCGTTTCTAACTCATTATACAGCTGACACATGACATTACTTCAGAAGGCGGAGCCATACTTCCCTTCGATCCTTCCATAGGCCGCATCGAGCAGGTCCCGGAATCGGACTTCATAATCGCTACGACCTCGGATTTCCCCGATTATCAATCAGCTCTTGAGCTCATGGTTCCTGTGGTGAAGCCCACATGGGTAGAAGCGTCCATAAAGTCCAGCAAGACCAAAAACCCACGGATATACAGCCCAGATTCTGCATACTACATGAGCGACGTCATACTTTGCTGCGGAGACCTACCGAGCAGCGATAAAGAAGCCATTCAAGGTGGAGTGCTGTCTATGGGTGGACAGTACTCGGACGTCCTTTCGAAGACTACCACACATCTTATTGCGCTTGATCTCGACGATCAGCGGTGCCAGCTTGCCATCCACAAGAAACTCCCGGTCACAATATTGCTGCCCCATTGGTTCGACGACTGCCTCAAAGTTGGTCGCCGCATATCTGAACGGCCATATACGTTACCTGATCCGGAGATACTCAATGTCGAAGCCGGTGCAATTCCCTCGACGCGAACCAGCCAGCAAATCCGAGACGCAACTACACCCGACCCTCTCAATGACCCTACACCTCACTTACATTCGGTACGCTCAGAACCTCCACGAGGGATCAAAGCGCTCGAAGGCAAGCACGTCAAGTTGAGCGACGACTTGGGTCTGAACGGTAGACTCAAGGGCATCATCACAGGCATGATCAAGGGCGGCGGCGGAAGTATAACTACGGACATTGAAGAGACAGACATCTATGTCTGTAGATACCGAGATGGACCGGACTATATCAAAGCATCCCAAGACGGCAAGGATGTCGGCAACTTGAGCTGGCTTTATTATTTGATCGCACACGGTGTCTGGACAAACCCAATGCGCCGAATGCTGCATTATCCGAGGCCACGAAATGGTATCCCCGGGTTTGAGAGATTTAAGATAAGCATCTCGAGCTACACGGGCGAGGCGCGTGTGTACCTGGAGAATTTAGTCAAAGCGACTGGCGCCGAGTTCACGAAGACTTTCAAGCAGGATAACACTCATCTCATCACAGCTCACAAGCATAGCGAGAAGTGCGACGCTGCGCAGGAATGGGGAGTGAGCGTCATGAACCACCTTTGGCTGGAGGAGAGCTATGCCAAGTGCAAGATACTACCAATAGGAGACAACCGCTACACATTTTTTCCGCCACGAACAAACTTAGGGGAAATCTTAGGACAGACTGAGATTGATCGCGGTGCTACAGAAAGGATGTTCTTTCCAAAACACAAATCATCAAAACCAGTCCCGGGTTCACCGGTGAGCAAGGCCAAGCGTGCCAAAGCAACAGAAAGCGCCCAGACACCTTTGCCGTCACGGCACCGCGATGAGAGCCAAATCCAGACCCCAGGTAGCCGAGGAGCAAAAGACAGGGCCATGACGAAAATACATAGTGTGGCAGAAGATGTGATGCAGTTTGAGAAAGAGATGAAACGTAAAGGTGGCGTGGTACATGGCGGACGCCGACGGGTAGAAGATGAGGCTGAGCCCCAGGCAGCAAAAGCAAAGAAGACGAAAGAGAGGGACTCCGTGACCAAACGCCCAATTGGTGAGGTCGAGGAAGAGGAAAAGTCTGATGACGAGCCAGACGAGTTGGCTACAAAGAACAAGAGGGCAAAGAAGGACAAACTCCCTGATGTCGTGTACCGTATGCTTGTATCCAAAGACGAGCGGTGGACCAGTGGCGAGAAGGCATCGAAAGACAAGTCACGTCTACGAGAACTCGGTCTCTTAATCACCGAAGACTTCAAGCGCATTGATTTACTTTGTGCTCCGACGGCTGTGAGGACGAAGAAGTTTGTTGCAGCCATGGCATGTGGGCCGACATTAGTCTCGTCCTCATATCTCGACTTCGCCCTCAAGCACAACAAGCTTCCGCCTCCAGAGAAACACACACTTGAAGCCCCAGACTTTGAGAGGGAACATGGCTTCAAAATGTCCGAGGCAATCGATCGTGCACGACAAAACAAACATCGTCTTCTCAGAGACTGGACTATCTTCTGCACACACAACATTGCCGGTGGCTTCGACACATACAAAGACATCATAGAGGCTAACGGCGGCAAGTGTCTGGAGTGGAAGGGTAAACCAACCACGGCTACCGCATCCAAACGCTTGATCAACACATCCACTTGTGAAAGCCAAAACCAGAAGGAGGACGAGGGCGATGTTCTGTACTTGATATCCAACCCAGATCAGAAGCAGTTCCCTAACTGGGTAAAGTTCCGACAACTGGCTGCGAAACACGACATGATACCGAGGATAGTGAAGTCAGAATGGCTGCTGATTGTCGCGATGGCTCAGTATGTGCACTGGAAAAAAGAGTGGGAGCTCACCGAGGACATTGTCAAGTCTATGAAATGATGATCGTTGCATGCGGCTGGCAGATGACAGACGTGTCAGCATGAGCATGGAGTTCCGGGTTGCGTATAAGCAATTGTTTAGTTGACAGCAATAGTTGAGGCGGTTCTTGCGAAGTCAAGGTGGGCGATGTGTCAGTTGCAGATCAGGCAGCATGTGCACCTTTGAATATCAGACAAAGCTGAGCTACCGTCTCTCGAGGCCAATGATGCGCTCGTTGCAGTCCCTTCAGAAAGCCAAGATTGCGCGCTTTGCAAAGCATGCATGCAAGATTTGACACCTGTGTACTGATCATATGCTGCTCGTTTGAAGCAACATTTGTACGCTTGGTAGGGAGGCATCTTGAACGCAAGAGTAGTGAAGAATAGCCTCAACCATATTTCTCGGTTCACATCATCGTCCCTCTATGATCTATACTCTCCCTGATTAATGACAACCAGCCCATAACGCCTCGCTCTTATGCTAACAGATCCCCAAGTACAGTGATGCCACGCCTCAAAAGAACTTGACACCCTCGCTTCCCTCTTGCCCAAAGATCTGCGCCTTGCCCCTCTTGACACAGACGCCCAAGCTCTTCTGCAAAAGCTCCATATCCATACGACAGAACTCTTCTTTCTGGCTCGCATCCCCCTCGACAATCTCATAAAGCGTCAGCACCGTCCCCCGCTGCCCGGTCCTCTCGACCCACTCCTCAAGCTGCGCAGCCCACTCCTCCGGCCGGCGCCAGTAAACCCACACTCTGCCCCCCTCGCCGTCGTCGGGTTTCTTCTTGCCGCCGCTGGAGATCCACTCTGCGCGGTTGCCGCCCTCGGGCGAAGCCATCCACGCGAAGATGGCCTTGGCGTCGCGCAGCGAGAGCTGGCGCGAGAGCGTCGCATTGTGGAAGAGCGGGGTCGACAGCGCGTCAATGAGCGACAGCTGGAAGATGTGGTTGTGGCGGCAGTAGGACTGGATGAGCGAGGACCAGGACGAGAGCTGCGACGAGCGCGTCGTGAGGACCGGTTGGAGCGTGAAGAAGGGCGGGAACGAGTAGTGTGCTGGGAACTGGAAGGCGGTTGACGACGGTTGGGGCGCGGCTTGCGGCTGCGCGGGCGATGGGGTTGCCAGCGCCATTCTGAGGGTGTGTTTGGAGTGCGGAGTGGAGCTTGGAGATGCGGTCACTGTTGGAGGTGGGGTGAAGCTTGGGCCGTGATATCTAGGTAGCAATGTGGCTGCGGGGCCGTCGGTGGTGCTGGGACTTGGTCTGGCTTTTGGCCGCGACGAACTAAACAACGATCCATCAGACACAGCACAGACACCACAGTTACACAAACACGTTAAGCAAATATGAAAATATGCGTACTTCAGTTGCAATTTGTCCCAAATCTAAGAAGCCAGTCTATTATCGGAGATTAAAACACAATTTTGTCTCTATTGACCTGCCTGCTCAGCGGCCTGCAGCTCGGCTTCCACCTCCGCAATAACAATCTTTCGCACGCCTTGCCAGCCCTCCGACTTCTTGGCATGGCTCACTCTGCGGGGCTTGTCCTCAAGGCCCTTGAACTCGACGGGCAGAACCGTCTTGTGGAAGTACTCTTTCTGCTCTGGGAGAGCGAGCTCAACAGCATTCGCGAACTTGGCGGGGTGTGCTGTTGCAAGAGCAATGTGGTGGGTAGAAGGAGGCTTGGAGACCTCAGCTGATTGAAGCGCTGCTGCGATACCGATGGCCGAGTGTGGGTCCAGGATGTAGCTCTTGGAAGGTGCAGCGTGGAAGATCTGCTTAATGGTGTCAATGGTCTCGTTGTCGCTGACACGGTACGAGGCGAAATCTGCCTGCGCCGACTGGAGAATCTGCTGGTCGACCGCAAAACCGCCCTCGGTCTTCAAGTCGTTAAGCCACCCTCGGACATGGTCGCCTGCTTGGCTCCTGCGCTGTGAAACCGCATCCGACGATGTGCTGTAGACATCGTAGGCGAGGAACCAGAGCAATCTCTCGAAGTTGGACGAGACAAGGATGTCCATGGCCGGACTCAGAGTCTCCTTGACACCGCTCTCGTGCGCCTTGACGCCGTCCTCAGGAAGCCCACCCTCGGCCTGCCTGCCGTGAACGGGCTTCTTCTCGTATTTGCCAGACTCCCAGAATCGGTGGAGAATGTCGTTCTCGTTTGTCGCGATGACCAGCTTCTCAGCGGGCAGACCCATGCGCTTCGCGAAGTAACCAGCCAGGATATCGCCAAAGTTGCCAGTGGGTACAACGAAGCGGACAGCGGACGCGGGGAGGAAAGACTCCTTCTTGATAAGGTTGAAGTACGAGTAGAAATAGTATGTGATCTGGGCGAGGATACGTGCCCAGTTGATGGAGTTCACGGCAGCGAGGCGGTGCGTCTTGTTAATCTCCGGGTCGGCGAAGAGAGCCTTGACAAAGTCCTGCAATCGTGTTAGAGATGTTTTGCGCATTAGGATGTCGCTCGTACCTGGCAATCGTCGAATGTGCCATCAACGGCCAAGTTGTGAACATTGGCGTCCAGAACAGTAGTCATCTGCGCCTCCTGTACAGGGCTAACCTTGCCCTCGGGGTGCATGATGAAGACCGAGACGTCCTTCTTTCCGCGCAGTCCGTAGATGGCTGCGGAACCGGTGTCACCGCTCGTTGCGCCAACAACGGTCAGATGCTCCCTATCACGACCCGTCCTGTTCTGGTTCTTGCGGACCAGGAAGTACTCGAAGAGGTTACCCAAAAACTGCAGTGCGACATCCTTGAATGCGAATGTAGGTCCGTGGAAGAGCTCCAGCAGATGTATGTTCTTCTCATTGTCGAGGGTAACGGTGGGCGTGACGTCCTTGGCGCGGAAGGTCGAGTAGCTGCGGCGAACGATGTCTTTGAGGTCGGCGGACGGGATCTCAGAGGACGAGATGTAGAGGGAGAAGATCTCGTATGCGAGGTCCTCGAAGGACAGGTGCTGCCATTTCGACGCCCAGTCGCTGGGGAGGGAAGGAATCTCCTCTGGGATGAAGAGACCACCGTCCGAGGCAAGGCCCTTCAGCACGACCTCCTCGAAAGAGAACTGGGATCATTAGAACGGGCGTTGCGATGGCACCAGGGCGTGGGATGCGCGGGCTGCACTCACGTCATAGGAGCCTCCTCGGGTGCTCAGGTAACGCTGGGATGCTGTGTGCGAAGACATGATTTGTGATTGGCGCGCTCGACGATGCAATACAAGCAGATGAGACAATTGAGAGGTGGTGATGTGATTACTCTGCCAATAGGGAATGAAGCAAAGTGACTGACCCCGTGGGGGAAAATGCTGTAGCAGCTCCGGAATCGCAAGTGACTCAAGAACGTCGCAACCGGCCACGACAGCTGCTTTAGGCACATGGCGAGCCTCACGCTTATGCAGACTATCTAATACTCATGGCGAATTGCCGGAAAGGAATGTGTGATATGCCAATTCGTTAGAGTTCTTCGTGTCCTTCTGATGCCCCGCGGTCATCTTCTGTGCCCCGCCATGATGTTCCTGCAGTGAGCACCTGCGACTTCGGCACGGATCGCGCTCACGTGATGTATCCTTCAGTCAGGAATTCCCAGCGGTGCGTCTCGGGCCAAACGTCATTGCTGCTACAATGGAAATAGGTAATGTCATAGGTATCTGCAGGTAGGTGGGTAGTTAATTCGTCGGTTGTATTCATGGGTTTGTTGTCAGGAGACGAACGCTGCACAATCACTCAGATGCTCTCTGCTTCAATATAAACACGTAAACTGGAAAAGACCCGAGTAATCAGTAGACACCACAGCAAATAGTTCGTGAAGTGCAAACTCATGTAACAGTACATGTGTCTACACATGCGTCACCATAGGCATCAAGTCCCGTTCATTGAGCCCGTGGTCACTGATGTAGGTACTGTATTACAGCGCGCTGGAAGCCAACACGTTGGACCAGAATCGTACATGCGCATAACTCCGCAGGCCAACCTGCCTTCACAAGTCTCTACGCGTCAATGCACCCTTAGAGCTTGAATGCTCGGCCATGGTTGAAACTTTAAGCTGCTTCTCCGTGCCTCAACGGCCTAAGAGACGTATTTTGCGGTCGAGAACCGCTCGCCGGTCGCAGAAATTGCAATGCGATGGAGCGTCGACACGTATGCAGCGAATGAGCGTAGAATCAGTCTAGTTGGTCACTGCATTCAATCCACAGGCCGACCCGCTTCTGCAAAATTCTTCCATCGACGCGGCAACCAGCAGAAAAATTATTTTCTGGCGCTAAGCGCACGGGCCGCACTACGCAGATATATAACCAGCGCGACCTCCGGCCCTGCTTTCTCGAATTAGTTCGAACAGTCAGTTTTGCCCACCCTACAATGTTCATTCCCAGTACTAACAATACGCAGTACTTCAAAGAATCATTTCTATAGTATTCGTCCTCTTCTGAGCTTCCTACAGAAGCCACAGATTCTCCAACCTGGTTGATGACTATCAGCTTCGATGTCCCGGAGTGAGGCCTTATTACATTTGCTTCGGCGAGTGTGGCGATGATCTTCAGCCAACCGGTTTCGTACTTCGGTCGATCTGGAAGGCAGGACGTTGATAGCAATCTGACAGGCTATTTTTTCATCGATGTATCTGGCTTGCCGGATACTTGAGGAAGAAACTTCCCTTTCCTGCATGGTGATTGTTGGACAACGCGTCACCGTGCAACCACAACCCACGTCGACATGGTGAAATTCTAGGTGTAACAATAGACCATCTACTTCCCAACATCAGCACCAAGCATACTTCTCGTTGCTTATCCAGTCAATCTTGTCCGCCACTGGCCCGCTGTGCTCAGGATGCCACTGCATACTCGCGATGCTCTCGGTGTCCCTGATTGTGACCTTGGCATTCGGACCCAGCCTCTGAGCCCCAGCCATCGCCGCCGCCGACGGATTCCACAGCTCGACATGCTCCAGCTTCCACTTCTCGGCCTCCTGCTGGGCCATTGCTAGCAGTGCTGAGATTGCTGCGTCGTAGTCTGAATGGGTAGCCTTCTCGTCTTCGACGACCAGTCGCAAAACGTGGAGCACATTGCCTTTGGCCTCGGACGTATTCCCATTGTACCATACGCGAGTCCAGTAGCACCAGACACGCTTGCCTTGCTCAGTCCCTACAATTGCCCCTTTAATTTTCGGCACGCTGCCATGGAGTTCCATGCCTACAAACTCTTCCCGTGCATGGTGCCACTGGATCGTTTCGACGTCGGGGAGGAGTGCCACTGCGACTTTGCTGCCTACTGGGCGTGATTGCATATGGTTCTGGATGAGCACCTCATCGACCTTACACAGCGCCGGGAGGTCTTCTGCAGATAGTGGCTGAGCGATGGGTAGACCGGTAATATTGCTAGCCATGCCTGGGAGAGTGACGTGTGAGGAATCGAAAGGTTCCCACCCAAGACTGTTATAGAATTCCTGTAGCTATCAGTTGACCTACTCGTCAGTGGAGAAGGACATGTTACCTTTCCAATGTCGGAGTACAGGATCGAGAACAAACATTCTTTTCCATCTGCCTGGTGCGTTCGTAGTGCCCTCCCTAGCTCTTGCATCATCCTCTGCGCATAGCCTCTCTTCCGCAGATGTTGGCCGCAGAAGACGCTGCCAATACCGTGAGACACGACTTCCTTCACCTCGCCATCTCGCCAAACCAGCGCTCTCTTGCGGTAGGTCTCGCAGCTTGCCAGGGGCAGGCGGGTGTCTGACTCCGGGTCCAAGGGATTGCCCTCCATAGCTGCGTCGACCAATATCCAGTATGTTATGCCTCCATCTTTAGTCAGAGATTGCTGTGAAAGTGCAGCTTCGCGGCGGAGATAGGCGGGGAATGATAGGGCGCCTCTCCATTCCGCCGCGTTGAGTTTGAACTGAATCAGTTTCTCTTCCTCGGTAGGATGAACGAGGGCGAGTGTCGGAGCATCTCCTCTAGGAAGGTTTATGTTTGAGCCCATTTCTAGACGTGTGATGGCGGACGCAGGTTCAGTCGCAGTCAGTTCTTGTCGATGGGCGGGGAATGATCATAAGACGCTTGCTTGGGTGACAATAGGCGACCGGACGTTTATGATATGCGGATCTTTGGAGATAGGATTAACTTCGAGATGACGACTGGCGATCACCAATAAATCATTCACGTTCTGCCCGTTGTGTAGGTTAAGAGATGAGGGTGGGGTGGTGAGCTTGTGTTCCTGCTAGGTCGGCACAAATGACCCCACATTGCAGCGGAGCCTCCACGTCTCTGCCCGGCAAGTGCCCCAGCTCTACCCTCTCCTACCACGACAGTACTAGGTGGGCTTTGCATTCGACCCGCGGTTGCACTCGAGACAAATCCTGCGCATTTCAACGTGCCCCACTCAGCATTACCCATTTCTGCAAGACTTTGTTACGACCCAGGAAAGAATTACAAGAACTACAGCG
>WODD01000169.1:148724-185377 GCA_019775935.1 Neoascochyta sp. HWLR27 | reverse complement strand
CCTTGTGGCAGACTGCGACAGACTGCGACGGTCTATCGTATACCTCTGTCCGGAATCCTGATATCGTATTCATCCCCGAGAACCAATAGAATAGTACTTAGTTACGAGCTTTGCTTAAAGTACGACCTCAACACTAACTAGTTAGTTAAATCAATAGTTATAGGAAGTATAAGTTTTTAAGTAAGAGCTTTATTTAACGATATGTTTTAATTTAAAGATAGGTGTTCTCCTAGTAGAATATATAGCATAGATTTGAAACGCGCACAGCCCTAACAATGGCGGGTGAATTACTTTTTACAATTATTATAGTTACCTAGACCTGATAAGGTGCCTTACGTTCATCGGCGTTTGTCGTACACGACCTCTGGCTAAGCGCGCTTGGGCCTGCAACGCACCTTCGAGGCGACGACTGCTGTGCGGTTCTTGCCGCTTGCCTCACTGCGACTTCAGGTGACGGCGGCTACTGGGCCAGGGTACGGCGGGTCTCTTCTACTGGCGTATACCTACGCCTCGTTTGCTCGACTATATATCGCAGAATCTCTTCACTCTTGCAGCCTACAACTCTATTGTTGCCTGCAGCAATCATCGGCTTAGCTCCTTTCACTTCCCGTACTTTACTTGTGTTTACTTTCAACTCCCACAGCGACGGCCAGCCCCAACTCGATCCGACTTCCACTACCTCACTGTCCTCTCCCGTCTTGTCGACTAACTCCTTCGCCCTCTCCGTTCCGTTCCAGTTGCCGGTACCTCCTCTGATATTCGATTCTCATCTGAACTGCTACTGAGATCGATATAGAGCAGAAAGAGCGCAACTGTATCGCCCCTACAACTTCATTGCTTGCTTGTGTCCCCACTGATTTGGACTACACTGCGTCTTGAGCCAGAGGACCAAACTAGCAGGGCCCCGTACATCTTGATTTTTTACTCGGGTTTCGGTTTGTATAGAACAGCGCAAAATGGCACAAGCTGGTGGCGCACTACAACACATTCTCATCGAAGTATCCTCAGACGATGATAGTGAAGATGATGAACAACAATTCAAGGCGGAACGCTTGAACACAGTCGATTTAGGAAGGAACAACACTGCCATCGATATACCAGCTGACCAACCGCGACTCTTCAACAACCAGGATCAAGGCAACCCTGGTAAAGGAACAAGGGTGGGGCTGGTGACTGAAGCAGCGTGTTTGCAGATGGTTATTAACGTGCTACCGGCGATATTAGTTGACTATGTCCTCAACCTGATTCGGCGTATAACCATAGACCAGACACGAACAGTAGCCCACTGCGAAGCAATTATTCTTCGACTACTTGAAGGCGCACACCCTACAGAAGCGGACGCGGTGCGTGCAAAGAAACGCAAGAGAGAAGACAGTGATGAAAACGTCACGCTCACCGCAAAGAAGCAGTACCATTGCCTTCAGTCCTACAACAATGATGCGTAAGTATTCAATCCCCCCCCTGTCCATTACTGCTCCTGCAAAATTTTAGGGTCCATCATTGAGATTGTTAAATCCAAATACCTGAATAATGGCAACGGGCGAGAGTGAATACCTCTGATTGAAGAGGGGCGCTCTGTCCTCGACGCTTGAATCCTTCTACTGGACAGCAAACAATAATCACTATCTCTGGCGCGCACATCGATAATCTACACCCAGAAACAGGCGATGAGATTATTTTGCCTACACTTGGCATCGTGATATATAGTCTTTACAATCCTTCAGTGCATTTTCCGCTTTGCTCCGCCAACACTGACATAACTATCTTAGTGTGAATCTACTCAGAAGAGAATTCAAGCTCATACCCGTCAAACATATTGAGAAGGTCTTCGAAGAGCACCAGACTCTCTTGAAAGCATACGAAGTACTTGACGACCAGCAAGCCAACTACCAGCCGGGTAAATCGCCTTTTGTACTCATCAAGAAAGCGCGCCTGTGTGGCAATCAAGAATATCGAACAACGATAGAACTGCAGGCAGCATGGAAGAACAGAGATATCAGGGAATGTAAGCTGTTGTGTGCATCCGCCAACGATTTTGCATTTCCCTGGGTGCGTTTGTTGGAAACGCTTGCTGATTCAGGCCAGCCAAACGTCGTGAGCTCATGGAATCAGAACAAGCTGAAGAGCTTAACCTGCAAAGAGCACAATCGAACAACGAGATGGGCGAATGCCAGTGCTGCTTCAGCGACTGCCCTTTGAATCGGATGGTATCCTGTGCCAGCAACGGGACTCATCGTTTCTGCTTCGATTGCTTCAAGCAGTACGTCAAAACAGAAATGGGTCAATCTCACTGCCGACCTGTATGCTTTGCGACCGATAACTGTCACGGAACATTTTCTCGCCAACAGCTGAGACGAGTTCTGGACGAGAAGACATTTGACCGACTGGAGCATATGCAGCAGCAACAGGATCTGGAGGCAGCTGGCCTTGACTTTTTGTCGGAGTGCCCGTTCTGTGACTTCAAGATGGAGTGTCCGCCAGTGGAAATTGACAGAGAGTTCCGGTGTCAAAACAACAAATGTCACAAAACCAGCTGTCGGCTCTGCCAAAAGGAAACGCATATTCCTCTCAGCTGCAACGAAGCCAAGAAAGACGAGCAGCTCACGTTACGGCATGTCGTTGAGGAGGCCATGTCGGCGGCCTTGATTCGCACGTGCAACCGCTGCAAGCATCAGTTTGTCAAAGACCATGGCTGCAACAAAATGACTTGCTCGCACTGTCGAAACGTTCAGTGGTCAGTGGATCCCACCCTTTTATTGACTCGGTAAGATTTTGCTGACCGGTTCGCAGCTACGTCTGTTCGAAGAATGTGCATGACTACAGCCACTTCAGTGAAGGTGATGATAGAAACGTCGCGAAAGGTAGGACGTGTCCTCTGCACGATGATGTCGAAGCTCGGCATGAGCAGGAGGTGAAAAGTGCCGCCGAAGCTACCATGGCCAAGGTCAAAGCCGATAACCCAGGTCTCTCAGATACCGACCTGATGGTTGAGGTCTCTGATAGGGTCAAGCGAGGAAAAGCTGCTCAGAGAGCCTGGCGTGCCGAAGGAATGGCGATGCTGAATCGACCTCAGTATGTTCTACCTCAGTATGTACACCCTCATTCATTTCACCACCGGGCAGCAGTTCCTATCCCATTACCTTTACCGCCTCCCAACTACCTGCATGGGCCACCGGCTTTAGGGTACCCGCCTCAAACAATTCAACATGCACCCCAGGGCCAGGGTATTGCGTATCCACCACGACATTATTATCCCCGTCACTATCAGCATCGATGTCAACCTGACTAATGACAGGCGGTTCCATGGCTTTATTGAGAGAGAGATCGAATGAGCTACAAGGGGAGAAAGTGAAGGAGCTGGGGACGGGAAAGAGATGGTGAGGGATATTGGAGAGGACTTTCCAGGTCATGCATTATGGTGGGATGCGAGTTCTGATAGGTTCTCGTGAGCATGGCTTTGTGTAAAATAGTTTATATACGCATGGTTTGAGGTGCTTTAAATCTGAAAGCTTAGCATGTTAGTCTGAGATGTTGATAGGTTAGCTGAAGGTGTAGTTTGGGTTAGTGTGATACGATTGGTGGAGTGGCGTGGTTCGTGTTAGTGCAGTCGACGCGACGAGACGCGTTTGCGCGTTCGACTCTTCTGCCACGTACGTCACCGGAACGAGAGAGTGGGAGACGAGAAACGAGAGAAGAGCATTCTGTCCGACCAGCACGCACGCGAGCCTAGAGATTCTGCAGAGAATGGCGTTTACGTACCTCGACACGCTGTCTGCGTTTACGACGTTTCTCACTGCCTACACGCACACGGTGCTCTACCTACGCACACTGTATCCACGGACGTCGTTTGTGCAGTCGCGCTTCCACAACACGGCCGTGTACCAGTCACGGCACCCGCTGGTATGCGACTGGATCCGCGACGCCATTGCGGCGGTGCGGGAGGAGCTGCTCGAGGGCACGGTTGGGCGCATTGGGATCGTCATCTTCAGCTACGGAGGGAACAACGAGGCAAAGGGGAGCGCGCAGATTATGGAGCGCTACATGTTTGACGTGGGGCAGTTCCCCGTCGTGGGCAAGAACGAGCGGAACATGGAGCTGGTGTGGGACTCTTCGGGGAGCGAGCAGCAGAGGCATGTGGAAGAGAGCGGGGAGAGGGACGCTGAGGGCGAGGGCGACAGTGGTGAGGGGAGGGGAGACGGACAGAAGGCGCTCGATGCCGACGTGGACACGGATCTGTCTGAGCAGTTCCGGGCTGCGCTGATTGCGCTCACGACACGGACTGGGCAGCTCTCGCCGCTGCCGCCCAATTGCTCGTTCAGCATCAGCATGGAGCTGAAGGACGAGGTTGATGTGGATGCACCCGTGGGGCATCCGCAGCCGTGGGTGCCGGTGCAGCCGAGCCTGCAGAAGACGGGGCGGGGAGGAGAGGGGCAGAGCAAGGGCAAGGGGGAGGGCAAGGGGGAGGGTGGTGATGTCGGGGGCGTGCGAGTGACGGCGATCCGCAGTGTCGAGGCTGGCGTGTTCCGGTTCGAGACGTGGGTGGAGGAGGGGCAGGCGAAGATGCAGATGGCCGTGGGGGGCGGACATGTGTAGACGAGAGATGGCAGGCAGACAGACAGATACATGGGACGTGGGACGTGGGAGGGAGGGGTGTTGGTGTTGGTGTTGGTGTTGGATATTCGTTGCGCCGCGTCAGGCTCGGCGCTAGTTTTCACTGCCCCTCGCGTCGGCGGCGGCCTCGCTCCCCCAAAGAAAGCCGCCCAAAGCGCATCTCTCACGCCGCTAATGGAGGACCAACTTGTGCAGCTGCTGGCCGCCACTCAGTCGGCGCAGGAGGCACCGCGCACGCTCGCCGAGCAGCAGCTGCTGTCGTACCACGGCCACCAGGAGCTGCCGCTGGGGCTCGTCGACATTGCCTGCCACGACAGCGTGCCCCTCAACATCCGCCAGGCCGCCCTGCTCGCCCTCAAGGCCCTTGTCCTTGCGGGCTGGAGCAGCAACCTCGACGAGTACAAGGGCCGCGTCCTCGTCGCCGACGACACAAAGGCCGCCCTGCGCCCTCGCCTGCTCGCCCTCGCCACGACCGACGCCCTCGACCGCAAGCTCAAGGCCGCCGCCGGCCTCGTCGTGTGCAAGATTGCAAACGCAGACTACCCCGACCAGTGGCCCGACCTGCTCGACTCGATCCTCGCTCTCATCCCCCGCGCCACCGACGGCCAGCTGCACGGCGCCCTGCGCGTCCTCGGCGAGCTCGTCGACGACTGCCTCAACGAGACGCACTTCTTCGCCGTCGCCCCGCGCCTCGTCGCCGTCGTCTTCGATGTCGCCACCAGCGAGCAGCGCCGCCCCCAGCTGCGCGCCCTCGCCTGCTCCGTCTTCCGCAGCTGCTTCGACATGCTCGAGCTGATACTCGAGGACCACAAGGCCGCCGTCAAGGCCTTTGCCGACCAGATGCTGCAGCAGTGGATGCCCTTCTTCGTCTCCGTCATGAACTCGCGCCTCGCAGACCCTCCCTCGGAACAGGACGAGAATGACGACGCCCCCAACGCCGAGGCGTACAAGGGCCTGGTCGCCCTCAAGTTGCAGGTCGTCAAGGTCCTCATGCGTGTGCGCTCCATCTTCCCCACCATGCTCTCCCCCCACAGCCTCGTCCTGTTCCAGGCCACCTGGCAGGAGCTGTCGGCCCTGCTGCCCGCATACCACCTCATGTACATCCAGGAAGAGCGCCAGAGCAGGCTCGAGGACGCCGACGGCCTGCCCTACACGCTCGACTTCCTTGTCCTCGAGGAGCTCGATTTCATGCAGGCCTGTCTCCGCGCTCCGCCTGTTCGCGCACAGCTCGAGCAGGAGCTTCAGAACCAAGCACCCGAGAACTCGTGGGTTGCACAGGTCATGACGCTCGCCGTCGGCTACGCGCAGATCACGACAGAAGAGGAGGGACTGTGGGATATTGATGTCAACATCTTCCTCAGCGAAGAGACTAGTGTGACGGCCAACTACACCCCCCGAACTGCGTGCGGTGATCTGGTCATCAAGCTGGGCGAGTGGCTGTCGGATCCCACCATCAACGGCCTGCTAGCCTACACTCGCGCCCTCTACCCCGAGTCTGAGAGCTGGAAGGCCAAGGAGGCTGCACTCTACGTCTTGAGCCAGATGCTCAGCGATTTCCAGGATGGAGATAAGCAAATCAGCCCCGAGGCTGCCAGCGGCTTCATCGACTTTATCCAATATGCCATGCAGCAGCCCGACGACTTCCTCCGAGCGCGCGGGTACCTCGTAGCGGGAGGTCTCACAAGGACATCCGGCGACGCCTTGCAGCAACACGCGTCCTCGTTCCTTGAGGCGTCTCTGCAAGCTATTTCAAACGATGAGTCGGATGTGGTACGGGTGTCGTGCATTCGCGCCATGCAGTTCTACCTCCAGGCTCTACCAGCCAGCATCACACAGCCCCTGCAGGGCAACATCATCCATGCTATTCAGGAGTACCTCAACACCCAGGACTTGCAGGAGATTGCCGACAGCGACGACCTAATGGTCACGATTGTTGAGACTCTCAGGGATGCCATTCTCATCGACACCCGCATCTGCATTACGGCCAACGGCCTGGATCTGTTGTTCACTGTTGCAAGCCACGGCGCCAACAATTTCCAGCTGACAATGTTGGTCAACGAAACATTCGAGGAAGTGACGCAGTCGATTGCGCAGATGGGCGGAGATGCGTACGTCAACCTGTGCGCCAAGGTCTTGCCATCGCTCACTGCCGCCTTCGATGTGGGCAATCTTACAGAGGAGAACAACCTGACCAACTTGGCCGCCGAGCTCCTTGGTGTGCTTGCCGAGTACGGTCCCGAGCCGCTTCCAGCTGGATTTGTCTCGGCTACCATGCCGAAGCTCACTCGACTGCTCCTGGGTGCTGCGGACGAGGAGCTGCTCAAGGCTGCCACGATTGCGGTCAAGAACATCTTGTCGCACGACCACCAGCAATTGTTCGAATGGCGGGACAGCACAGGGAAAGCAGGTCTCGAGGTGGTACTGCTCATCATCTCGCGTCTGCTCTCGTCAACTTCTGACCATGCTGCCGGCGAGGTCGGTGCTCTTGCTGCTGAGGTGGTGGAGAAGGCCGGACATGAGCGACTGGGTCCCTACCTCGAGGAGCTTCTGCGGAGTGTTGCCACGCGTCTTGCAAGCGCCGAGCATGCGCCGTTCATCCAGAGCTTGACGCTTGTGTTTGCTAGACTCAGCTTGAACCACGCTTCCGAGGTGGCAGACTTCCTGGCCCGACAGACTATCAACGGCCAGAACGGCCTGCAAGTCGTGCTTGCCAAGTGGCTCGAGAACTCGATCAACTTTGCAGGCTACGATGAGATTCGTCAAAAGTAAGTCGGCGCACTGGTACGCATTCCTTGTACATTATGCTGACGATCGTAGTGTCATTGCGCTGTCAAAGCTGTACGATCTGAAGGATGCTCGACTTGCTGAGATCCGGGTCAAGGGCGATCTGGTCCCTAACACGGACGGACGCATCATGACACGCAGCCGAGCGCGAGCCAGTATGTTTAGATTGCTTTCTCTCTAAAGTCTGAAGATGATTGACACGTGCTACAGACCCTGACCAGTACACGATTGTGCCGGCGACGCTCAAGATCCTCAAGGTGCTGATCGTCGAGCTGCAGTCGGCGGCGGGCGCGCCACTCGACGCCAGCGCGGCGACGGAACTCGCCGACGAAGGGTCCGACGACGGGTCGTGGGAAGACGAGCCGAACCCGTTTGTCGACCTGGGCAGCGGGCTCAGCAAGGAGCAGCTCATGGCGTACGCGGCCGACGACGGGCCCAGCGGGGGACGGCAGCGCGACGACGAAACGCAGGCTTTTCTCGTCGACTTCTTCACGCGTGCGGCGACGACGCCTGGGTTTGCCGACGAATTCAACCAGCTCAATGAAGAGGAGCAGCAGCGGCTGCGGGATAGCGCTTCGTAGTGTTATGATGGGATAGACGGGGGGAGGACGACGAGGAGGACATGACGAGGAAAGATGTATGTATAACGAGCCCGACGACGAATGACCAAAAGGGGTGCAAGGAAGGGGGGCAACACAAGCCCAGGGCGGTGGATAGAGGCGGATGTGTAGATGTTGGCGCGGCCGACAGGCAGGTTAGTTTAGAAACAATGCATCCATGAGTGAGTGAGAGAAAGACTTGAGTTGGTTGCGGACATGTTTGGATCAGTCTGCCCCCCGACTCACCCACTCTACTTGTTGCATCACTCGGTCAAGTTCAGTCAGGTAGTTAGTCAGTCAGACTGCTTTGTGCCTGGAAGCGAGGAGGCAACGAGGCAAGGCAAAGAGGCAAAGCAAAGGCACAGAGGAGTGCCATCATGTCGGTCCGTTGCAAAAGTCAAAACAAGCGACAGGGTCCAGAGTGGCCCAGAGTACCTAGACCAGCCCCAGCTTGGTCCAGGTGGTGCCACGTCCTCTGTTTCCCTCTCCCCCAGTCCTGCAGGAAGGAAAGAAAGGAAGAGAAACACGGAGAAGAGAAGAAGGATGCTTGCAGAGGCGCACGGGGATCGGCGTAGGTACCTGTATCGAGGCCCTTTTTTATTATTACGATTATTTTATTTCGTTTCGCGGCGCCATTGGAAACGGCTGTGAGTGGATTGGAGGGTACGTGCTTTTTCAAGTTGGTCAGTCGGTCAGTCAGTCGGTCAGTCAGTTGGTCAGTCAGTCGGTCAGTCAGTCGGTCAGTCAATTGTTCCAGTCGCGCGCCTGCTTGGTGTGTGTCATGATACCTAGGCATTGCCATGGTCGCTGGCGCATAAGAGGACAGGATAAGGGGGAGGAGGGTAGAGTCAGAGTCAGAGTCTAGGCAGCGGCGATACGTGGAGGGTGATACGTGTATCGAGGGCGCAGCACCAATACTCCAACAAGGAAATCAAGCGCCGGGGCCCACGGGACGGACGAGATAAGCGCATTGAGCGAGTATTGGCGCAACGGCGTCTGAGCGGGCTCTCGTAACGCATGGAGCAGGCGAAACTGAGCTTTGCTTGGGCTTGGTCGTGCGGTGTGTCGGGGGTGCTTGAAAACCGTAGTGGAGGTTATTCTGCGTTTGGAGCAAGGTGATTGGCGCGTGCCTGTAATTTAGTTTACGATGATTGGCACATGGTTGATGGGTTGTGGTAATCCGGGATGTGCTGGTAACCCAGTTGCTGGGGGCGATTATAATCTGGGCTGGTGGTGGGTATAGGTAGGTAGTAGGTACCAGTGGGGTGGCGGATGACGTCGTGACGTATGCGGGTACCTGGGTAGGTAGAGTGACATGGCGGCGATTCGACGTGGATCGAGGTGAATCAGGTCGAGGTGAGCTGAGGGCAGGCATGTTGCCATGCGTCACGCAGGCCGAGGCGGTGCTTGCCACCACGAGGGCAGAGGCTGTCGCTGTTTCATGGCCAAACCGTCCAGGGCACCGCCACACAGAGATGGGCGAATCGGAGCATGGTGGTGGGCGTGTGCGTCGGAGGAGCGAGGGTTACGCCAAGGTGGTATGTGGTATCATTCGTTGGGCCGCCATGGACGCTCAGGAGGTGCATGATGAGAGTTTGGCGATAGGGCTGGGGGAGCGGGAGCAGCCAACACGGCGCACAGGCTGTCCTGGCGGAGCAAGATGCGACTGTCGGGCGCGGAGCAAGCGACGAGGAGTCATAGTTGAAGGCGCTGCAAGATGCGTTGTCGGTCGCGAGAGTAGGTAGTGTGGGTGGGTAGGAATGCAATGCAGCAAGCCGGGCTGGCTGGCAAGCCTGGGGGCCCAATTAGGGAGGGCATGATAATTTTGGAGGGTGAAATGAACTGTGTAGCGAGCGAGAGATTGCAGCGCGGGCAGGAGCAGACGGTGAGGCAGGGAAGGCAGGGACGACAGGGAAGGCGCAGTGGATGCGGTGGATGCAGCGCACGGGGCGAGGCGTTTGGTGCGAACCAGTCAGAGGCAGCGCGTGTGGGCGGGGAGATGGGTGTGTGCTGTGCTGTCCGTGAGTACCGGTACTTTTGACCCGGATTGCCTCATGTAGCGTCGAATGAGCAGAGAAGCGGTATGCAAGCCAAGTGGGCCGGGACGAGGCAGCGGCGCAGACGGTTGGAGGAGGGCAACGACAAGCGGTAAAGAGCAGTGCAGCGAGCGTGCAGCGTGCAGGCAGGCGACGAGGAAAAGTTTTCACAGAGGTTCGCATGAGGGCGAGGGCAGAGGCAGAGGCAGAGGCAGAGGCAGAGGCAGAGGGTAATGATACGACAGGGCACGGCGATGTTGAGTGGACGAGTCGTCCCGTGCCCGCTGTTTCGGAAGGGAGGGGAAGGGAAGCGGCTCGTGGATAGCGCCGTGGGTGTGGAGTGGAGGAGGAGGTGGGAAGTGGAGCAGTCATGGCGGCTCAGCCAACACCAGCAGCAGCAGCAGCATGCCCGAATAAAACCACCACCGCCATGGCATGACATGCGGCGGAGCGAGTGGGAGTACAAGGCGGCGCAGAAATAGAACATACGTAGGCTGGCAATGTAATGTAAGTAATGGCAGCGCAGCGTCAGCGCCCAAGCCCAAGCCCAAGCCCCCCTCCCCTCCCCTCCAGCTGCTGTCGGTCGGTTGCAGGGAGCAGGGGCCGGCGCCACACGCACAAGGGGGCCCGAGAGCCCAAGAGGCCTGTTCCCAGTCGTCCGTCTCCGTTGTGCGTCCGCGCGCGACGGCTGGCGGCTGGCGTCGCTGAGTCAAAAACCCGCCTTCGCCCTCCGCCCGCGGCCGCCCCGACTTCGTTTCACTCTCGCTCTGCACTGCCTGCATTTGCACTGCACTGCACCCACGCCCACGCCCACGCCCACGCCCACTCTCGCCTACACTCCACTCCCACTCTGGACCCTTCTGGCTCCCTCTGGCTCCCTCTGGCAACCCGCCTCCCTCCGCTGACCAACTCAACCCACCGCCCGCCAAATGTGCTGCAGTCCTGCCCGGTCTTCTCCTCCCGTCCGCTGCTGCATCGAGTCCTCTCTCTCCCACGCACTCGCGCTCGCACTCTCCACCCCATCCACCCGAGCCCCCACGACGCTCGACGCTGACCGTGGCCTGCGCATACCTCGCTGAGCAGGCACCCGCCTAGCCTCGACTTGATCCTCACCCACATCCACACCACAACTCCACACCAAACCACACCACACCACCATCACCACCACCATGGCTTTCGCCCACCCCTACACTTCGCCGCCCCCCAACTACATGGCCTACGACTACCACCGCTCCACGCCTCCCATGTCTCCCGGCCCCGGCGCAAACTACTACTCCCCCCGCTACGGGCCCACAGCCATGCCCACGCCCCGCGTCAGCCCCAACAAGGCCCACCACGCCCGCCGCGCCTCGCACGCCGTCCCCTCCCAGTACCCCTCCGCCTCAGCGCGTGGGCCCATGGCCGCCCACGACGGTTACCCGTCTGCACGCGCTTACGCGACGCCGCGAGGCACCCCCGAATATGTAAGTCGAGGTTTCGATTACGGTTACGGTCATGTGCGCCCAGTGCGCCCTCGTCGCGACACAGATGCCCATCCTCTCAAGCGCTCCCATCGCGAGAAGAAGCGTCGCCCGTCCGATCCCATGCGCCCCGTCCACACAGTCTTTGCCGACGGGTATGGTTACGGGCACGCATACGCATACGACTACGACGTCGACTACGATGTCTACGGCCACCCGCCGCCGCCATACCAGCAGTACGCGCGATACGAGAGTTACGGGGATGCTGATCGTTATTGTCATGATCAGGTCCCAATCTACGATCCAGAGCCAAAGACTAGCCGGCCCCGTCGCGCCTCCCACTCGACCCGCGGCCCCCAGCCTACCCCCGCCCCTAAGCGCTCTGCCCCCAAGGCTGCCGCAAAGGCCACCGAAGAGGACGCCCGCCGCGCAAACATCCCCGCTGGATACTCGTACAAGAACTGGGATCCCACCGAAGAACCCATCATGCTGCTCGGCAGCGTCTTCGACGCAAACTCGCTCGGCAAGTGGATCTACGACTGGACCGTCTTCCACTACGGCCCCGCCACCCCCATTGCCGAGATGGCTGGCGAGCTCTGGCTGCTTCTGATCCAGCTCGCCGGCAAGGTCAAGCGCGCAGAGGAGGTCCTGGACAAGATCCGCCGCCGCGAAAACGCCGAGATGGTCGACGAGTTCCTCCAGAGCGGCGAGCGCCTGTGGATCCGCTTTGCCAAGCTGCTCAAGGTGTGCGAAGACTACATGTGGAAGGCGGCCAAGAAGGAGAGCGGCGACAAGAAGCCCATTTCCATGGGCAAGAACAGCGGTCGCGAGTTTGTCGAGTCCATTTTCGGGCGCGACCGCGAGCTGGAAAAGACGGAGAAGCTCATGACGGGCATGCGCCTGTGGAGCATGCGCTTCGACGCAAACTGCGAGGACATTCTTCGCCACCCTTCTGCTTAGCACTGGAGTTTGTCTGTTTGTTTCTACTGCTTCTGCGAGATACCCTTTCTTGCCGTCTAATTGCTAATTCTCTTCTGCTCTGCTGCATCTCTGGCTGGGGCGCCAATCACTACACTGTAACACTAGGTTCGGGTTGCACTCGAGGACGTTTCACATGTCATGTCACAGCATTTGGGCGGGTCATGGGAAA
Organism: Neoascochyta sp. HWLR27; assembly: GCA_019775935.1. Taxonomy (NCBI): domain Eukaryota; kingdom Fungi; phylum Ascomycota; class Dothideomycetes; order Pleosporales; family Didymellaceae; genus Neoascochyta; species Neoascochyta sp. HWLR27. Next base: position 172,737 of record WODD01000169.1, on the reverse strand, counting down.
AAAAGTGCCTTTTTGGTTGCGACGATACCCTTCCCTTTTCTTTCGCTAGCATTTCTTTCCTTTGTCCATTTCTATCTGCTCTGCGTACAGCACGGTGTTCAGGCTGGACCGGGTCCAGACGTTGCTTTCTGCCTGTCTTGCTAGATGATGGGATCGAGAGACCTCGCGGTCAAAACTAGTATACCCTTCTTTTATTGCCTTAGTAGTTAGTAGCCTATCAATTTACACCGTAGTTTATTATTCGTCGCGCAAGCCACCATGCACGGAATGATGAGGCGGGTTGGCAGTGCATTTGCATGATACCGGTGAGCCGCCAAAACAAAGCAGCAATGCGGCTCTGCCCTCGCTTGGCCAGGTTGCCGGTCGCCGGTCGCCGGCTAGGGGTGAGAAAGGCGTCCAAGGGGCAGGCAGGTATCTACCCGAGCCGGCTGAACAGAAGAGCCATGGCTCATCTCAGCCGTCTGTCTGCCATGCACCGGCCGTGCTTGGTCCGCGCAAGACATGGTTGCAGCCGTGGTACGGCAGCGCGCCGTGGTACGGCAGCGCGCCGTGTGACGTGCAAGAAACGAGCCGGCGGGCGGCTGCCCAAGCAGGCGTTTGTTCCGGGAGGGTGAAATGATGCATACATACATGCCACATGCCATTGTTGGATGGATGGTTACCAGACCAGGTAGGCAGGAATTGCAGGATTCCAGGATTGGATTGCGTCGCGGCACACGAATCGATAGCGTCTTTGTCGTCGGCTCGTGTCGTCTCGTCTCGTCTGGCCTGAATGGTTCGCGCGTCGTTCGCGCACGCTCCTGCTCCTGCTCCTGCACCTGCACGCTAGGTACCTACCTACTCTGCTTTGGTGACGAAACGCTGCCCCACTCCAGCCCACTCCAGCCCACTGCAACCCACTGCAACCCACTCCAACCCACTCCAACCCACAGCTCCACCTGGCTACCCCGCATCTACGTACCTACCCATCCACCTCCACCCTGCCGTCTTGTCTCCATCCTGCCCTGCCTCCGACCGACCCGAACACGTAACCGTCGCACTCGACACCGTTGGCTGTGTGCCTGTCGACTAATAACCGGGCCCTCGACGTCCCTCACGTCACACGGCCGCCTGTCCATTGCCAGCCTCCATTCCTCGGCTGCTGCCCGTCACGAGCGAGCGACCGCCCTGCTCTGCTCTGCTGCTTCTGCTTCGGTTCCCGATCCGCCGCCAAACATCACTATAACATGCATGCGCTGCGGCCCGCCAGGAATGCCCAGCACCCTCATGGGCTGCAGAAACGGTCACCTGGCCACACCCACACCCATACACCCAACACGCTTACCTACCCTTCGCTTGCTTCGGCGCCCGGCGTGATACCAAGTGCATGCGGCGTCTACGCGCGCACGACGATTTGACGAGACAAAACCACCACCCTTCTGCGTGCCACCTCCCAATATACCACCCACTTTGCAGCCGTCGTCGGGGACCAAGCATTGATTGACTGACCGCTGATTTGGGATGTGTCTCTGTGTGCTTGCGGGCCCGAGAGGTTGATTCGTCAACATCTCATCGCAGCGCCCTATCACCACAACCCCTTCCAATCACCCCCCGCCGTCACCATCGCACAATCCTAAACTTGACACCCGCTGCACACCGGCAGTAAGCAGCCCATCTACCCAGTACCTGCCCACCCTGCCCCGTCTCCACGTGTTGCGTCGATCTCGCAGCCCCGCCGCTGCATAAGCGCCGCTCCGCGTCTCCCCAGTCCATCACGACGCACCTTGTTTGCCGGCGACATGACGGCAAGGCCACACCAGCAATAGGACGCACCGTGCCTAATCAAAGCTCCACACTGCATATGCAGAGGCATGCACAGCCTGAGCCGTAGGGCTGATGGCCGAGGCCGGCTGGTGCATGCACACCCACCCAGCAGGCAGCTGCGGCTTAGCTAAGAGCCTCGAGACGTGGTGTGGGTGCACGACAGCGCTGCAGCTGTGGTTGGCTGCGCTGGAACAGGTAGCCAACGGCTGAAGCTGAGGCTGAGACCGAGGCTGCATGTGCTGAGCATACGTAGAATGTGTGTGAATTGTCAGATTCTTAAGCGTATGTCAGAGGACGCTAGGATGGTGTAGGTACGTGTGTACGCTCTTGATGGTGCTGTAGCTAATCGGGACGATATCACAACGCACCGTAGTCTTCTGTGGTTGCTTGTCACTTGTCAGGTCTACACTGTCTTGATCAGACGACACAAGAGCAACCAAGTACGCAGTTCATGACTAGAGACATCTGGATGGAACCAACTTGATGTCTCGTCTGGGTTGGGCTCACGAGAATACGTGTTGCTAGCTCTGGAATCAGCGGGATTCTATTCAAACGAGGTACTTTCGTGTGGTCTTTAGCATTACTCTCACTAGTTATCAACAATAAATGATTCACTTTTGAAAGATTGAGCAAAGCGAACTTTTTCATAGCAGCTAACAACAACCCTATCTGCAAACCCACCCACACACCACCACCAGCCTCAGCTATAAACACCCGCAGCCCAGCTCTTCCTGCCCTCCCTGGAGTCTCTGCCCTCGAAGAATATGTCGACCTGATTCGGCTCGCCGTCGGCGCCCTCACGATAGTCGTAGCGGATCTTCTTCCAGCGGAGCTTGGGATGCTCCTTTATCTCGTCGCCCGACATGTTCATGCCGGCCTTGCCGATGCGGCCGACGACGGGACTCAGCAGCATGGCGATGCTGAAGAGGCTGTTGTCGCGCACGACGGCGCGGTTGGCAAAAACGAGCAGGCACCCCAGCGCCAGCACCTGGATCAGGCAGATGCTCCCGAGAATGCACACAATGTACGGCCAATCGACCTCGAGCTGCTGGCCCTGGATCGGCCGCGCGTGCTGCCCGCTCATGTTGAACCGCATCCCGTGGTCGTCAAACGCCCCGATGGCCCCCACGCTGAAGCGCATCAGCAGGGCTTCCACCTCGTGCGCGCCCACCGGGTGCGCCGGCGACCACTTGGAGCCCTGCGTGTACGAGCGGAATTCGCGGTCGATCCAGCCGTTGGCCTGGACGCCTGTCCAGCCCACTGCGCCGGCAGCGATGCGAGCGAACTTGTCGGTACCGACGAACGCGGCCTTGTCGCGGTCGTTGTGGAGGATAATGTCGCGGTTCCCTTCTTCCCCTTTCGCCACAATCACCTCGGAAACGGTACTGTTGCATACAAACAGCGCCGGCTTCTCAATCACGGAGCTATCGTTGCTCTGCAGGACCGTGAAGTTTGTGCATCTAGATCCGCAGAATTCGGGGACCGCTGCAATCCAGGTCATGGCTCCGTCGATTCGCTCGGGAAGATAGTACCGGCCAAAGTCTTGCTCGTTTGGTGCCTTTCCGTCAATGTACATGCCAGTTTCGTCCTCGACCACACTGCCGCGTACTTCGATCTCATCGCATGTTACACTGGTCCTCATCCTGCGTTCGCTGACGGCGTAATTCTTGAAAGGCTGCAGCGGGTCGCGCAGGAAGAATCGGTATTCCCAATAGTCGTCTCCCTTGTACAGCGGAGTTCCTGGTAGAACAGAGAGTTCAGTCTGCGATTCGTTTGCAGCGAATTCCGGATACACCATAGCTTCCATGCCGTACATCCAAGCAGCCTCGAATGCAGTGGCGTCGCCGTTGTCCTTGACCTCCGGGTGCCACTGGGTGAGGTCTGCCACCGAGACGTTGCCGTGTACCATGAGTGGAATATGCGACGTTTCCATGGGGAAAAACAGACTGATCAACGCGACCAGTACCTGCGACCCGATATTGATCAGAAGCCATATAAAACAGACAAACCAAGTCCATCGGCTGGGCTCCCGCCTTACGTCTTTAAACCACCCAAACTTGCGCGGAAACTTGCGGCTGCGGAATAAGGGAAACGAGATAAACATGAGTTTGGTGACGTTCAACAGGCTCGCTGAACCCAGAATCAACTCAAAGGTTTCCAATGAGAGGTACCGGCGGCTCAAAAAGGACCAGCGAAGAAAACTCGCGTAATTTCGAAGCGAGGCGAGCAAATTCAGGCCGAGACACAACGACAGCCCGAGCATGATAGAATTGAACCATCGCACATCTTTCTTAGAGAGAACTATGGGTTCGCGGAACCCCTCCCATGCCTTGAGACAGACGCACATTGCTGCGCCGAAGAATATCGTGATAAAGAGCATCAGAGAGCCCGTCTTGAACAGATGTTTTCGCGTAGTCTTCTGGTCGAAACGTTTGGCGTGATGATGGGTGCGATGATGGTGGGAGCCCGGTGGAGATGGATTCTCGGGGTCATGCATGTCGGGTGTGTTGAGGGACATGTATACACCAGTTTTGTTACTCGTCAAGTCTGGAGATGCCATGGGAGAGGCGAATGTGTCTTCCGCTGTGATGCCGCCTTCGTTGTTGTTGTACGGACTGTCGTAAGGTGTCTGTTGCGGGACAGTGTGTCTAGACCAGTGGACGCTTGACATGGCTGGCGACGGAGAGGGAACGCCCTGATCCCCACTCATGATGGCGGTGTGGTCGACTTTCGGGCGACAATCTAAGGTGTGTTCTTCGTCTATCAGTACAGCGACGCGGTCGTTTTGCTCGAATTGAGGGCGTCGAGAAGTTGTATTCTGATCAGCGGTGCGTCTGACACATTTTGAGATTGGATTCGATCAACGCTTATCTGGGAGTTTAGTCAACAAAAACCAGCGAGTTCGAAAATCGGCAACCTCATTGGAGAGTGCGGCAGCGGTACTTAAATCTCACAAAGTGCGCGTCACTCGCGCCACGAGCCCATGGCTCAGCTGCCCTCCCGTAGTTGCGGCGTGGTTCCAGGCGCATGGATCGTGGGGGCTGAAAGAGGCACGCAAGGCACACTTCCAAAGCCAGTGAGGCTGTGTCAAGAAATACGTGAACACAGAGATCGGTATAGAAGGATTTCGAGTAGTATCGTGTCTCAGTACAACACACTCAGAGAGTCGAAAGTGCTTTGTGAACAGGATGAGTCGGTAAGCAGTTGGCACATATCACGACAATTCGTTAGGCCTCGCCGCAGGGTGGCTTGCCCTATCCACTCAGCTGAGACGCATCGCTATTTTAGGCTGCCGCGACCGCCTTAGTGCTTACCTATAGGGCTTCGCGCCTACAATCAAGTGGGATGTAGATGTACGAAATCAACCAGCACAGGTGTGGACCGAGTAGAGTGAAGAGTGACAGGCTACATGTTGCCAGTTGACGGCTAGGAGTTCAGCCATAACCCAGGCGCCCTGTCTGGCCGGCCGCGGCGCATTACAGGGCCCGATAGACATAGCTGGTCAACGGGAGAAGGATGACCGCGTTTGAACAGGAGAAGGAGAAGATGTGCAGAGGATATAAGCAAGTGTGAGGTTGTTCGGTTAGGGCGCCATCCTTTCGCCGATCGCTGCTACTCCCAGCAAAGTGGGTCGATGACCTGCAGCGTCACCTCAACCTCAACCTCAAGGTTGAACCGTACTTTCAAATTTATCATTAAACAGGTCAGCAACATGGCATTAATCTATCGCCCGAGATATAATGAGATTTCGACCTGACTACTCCATGTCACGGCTGTACAACGCTTCTTGCGCTGCTGTTGGATCATTCGATGCAAACAGAGGTGCTTACAAATGTCATGCATGACTTCTCGTGGCTGCCTTCCTTCAGGGTCCGATGCGTTAGCGTGATGCGTGGAACGTAAGCAGCATTTAAGAAGTGCAACTTACTCCAATACTCAGTCATCAACTTCAACTAGCCAACACCAAACAACAACCATGGCACCCCAGACTATTCTCTACGACATCCCCAGCCAGCAGGGCACAGCGTGGTCTCTCAATCCCTGGAAAAGTAGTCTGGACCTACGTCCGTTCTTCTTGCGGTTTGCTGACGTTGCCAGCTCGCATGGTTCTGAACTACAAAGGCATCCATTACAAGGTGAATTGACGATCAGGTGACTCGAACATGGGGTACTGACTTGTCTCAGACCGAGTGGGTTGAGTACCCTGATCTCGCCTCCACATACAAAGAATTGTAAGTGCCAACAAAACACACTCTCGACCGCACTGACGTCGACAAGCGGCATTCCACCAAACTCCAAGGATGCCCCTGGATACTTTACGGACTACAGCGCACCCGCCATCCAATACACCGACGGAACTCGCCAGCAGGACTCATGGCCCAGTATGATTTACCCGTCCCTGTCGTCGTCTCTCCATGGATTTACTCTGCGCCACCTTCCGACACCCCACATAACGCAGTCCATGAAGCTATACGCGATCAATGACTGACAGAGGGCAGTTGTCCACGAACTTGAGAAACGCTACCCGTCACCTTCTCTCCATCTCGAGGATCCCGTAGTGGTGCAGATTCGTGACCAGATTGGTGAGATGTTTGACCCGCTCAGGGTACATTTCATCCCTAAGGTTGTTCGGTTACTCTCCCCGCGCTCAGCCGAATACTTTGAAGAAACGCGCGCAAAACGTTTTGGTGCCCCGCTCTCCGAGGTCCTGGAAAACGCTGGCGAGGATAGCTGGAAGAAGGCCGAGGTGCCTATAAGGGAGACTGGAGATCTGCTGCGGAAGCACGGCGGGCCTTTCTTCCTAGGCGAGACCGGTGAGTTGCCCAGACGAGTTGGATTCAGAATGATTGACCACGACAGTGTCCTATGCCGACTTCATATTTGTTTCGCTTCTCCACATGCTGAAGCGTATTGACGAGGCGAAGTTCGAGCGTTTCATGTCTCTTGACCCTGCATTCCCCAAGCTTTACGAAGCGTCAAAGCAGTGGCTTGAGAAGGATCGCTAAATGTGGTTTCCATCAAACATGATTAGATGTCAATACGGATTGTGCAACTCCAGTATACTCGAGAAATGGAAAATGAATACTGTATCTTCTCTTTTCAAGGAAAGCGACTTCTTTTCATCGTTCATTAATATTGCAGAGCTCCACTGCTGATAGTCGTCTGTCCCCATCTATAGATGATAGAACAAAACTGCTTCTTTTGGAAAGGCAGGGGTCGAACATGAAGACACTGCGATTTCTCAGAACGTGTTCCGATACAATCTGTTGCGCTGGGAAGGTTGACTGTTGTGATGTAATGGTGTGGAGGCTAGCACCCAACGCGTCCTCACGTGGTCACGCGTGAAGAAGAGCATGTCCTGGTGTCCTGTCATTAACAATATATTTCCAACACTCTTACGCATACCTAGCCATCACCATTGGAACGTTTTTCGGGAAATTGGGCCCACAGCCGAGCTCTCCGAAAAGATTCGGACGTTACTGTGGAGCTCTCCAACACGGTGCTGGTCGGAAGACCCTGTCACGTCATCAAGCAATCTCGATGACGATATCCGTTACTGAAGACGGCCGCGTCTTTGGACCACTATTCTAACGTTGTTCCCCATATTTCCGACGCTATTGCCATTGCTTAAGAATGTTCGCCCTCACTGCTTCTCGCTCTCTGCGCACCACTACCTTTGCAGCAAGATTGTCCCAACTCACTCGACACCTATCACCCCAAACACAACAAACCAGAATGGCTCACAACGGCACCACCTTTGCGCTCAACACCGGGGCTAAGATCCCTGCGATCGGTTTTGGAACGTGGCAGGACAAGGAATCCCAGGAACCGTACGTTGGTTGTAGCAAGAGACTAAGATAGCTTAGCTGACATGCTCTATACAGCGCTGTCACAGCCGCATTGAAAGCCGGCTACAGGCACATTGACACAGCCTTTGTGTACGGCACTGAAGGTGCAGTTGGCAATGCCATCAAGAAGTCCGGTGTTCCGCGCGAGGAGATCTTCCTTACAACGAAGCTGTGGAACAACAAGCACCACCCCGATGATGGTTTGTCGCATCTCCCATCGTCCCTCGACCACCAGCTAACTTGCACCCAGTCGAGAAAGCGCTTGATGCCTCGCTCGCTAACCTCGGCACGGACTACGTGGACGCCTACTTGATGCACTGGCCTTCTCCCTTTGCGCGCGGCGACAACATGTTCCCCAAGGACGACAACGACAAGACGAAACCCGGCGACACTGACTTCGTCGCCACATACAAGGCCATGGAGGCGTGTGTGAAGAGCGGCAAGGCCAAGGCCATTGGCGTGTCCAACTTCAGCAAGGCCGAGCTCGAGCGCTTGCTGAGCTCGACGTCGACTGTCCCCGCAATCCACCAGGTTGAGCTGCACCCGTACCTGCAGCAGCGTGAGTTCACGCAGTTCCACAAGCAGAAGGGAATCCACATCACACACTACTCGCCGTTTGGCAACCAGAACGAAATCTACGACTCTGGCAAGGGCATTGGCAAGCTCATTGACGACGAGGTGCTCGTCGAGATTGGCAAGAAGCACAACAAGACGGGTGCGCAGGTGGCGCTGGCGTGGGGTATCGCGCAGGGCCACTCTGTGATCCCCAAGAGTAAGACCGAGTCTCGCATCAAGGCGAACCTCGAGGGCGACTTCAAGTTGCCCCAGGAGGATGTCGACAGGATTAGCAACATTGATAAGAAGCTGCGATTCAACGACCCGTCCAAGTCGTTTGGCTGGGACTTTTACACGGATCTGGATGGCAAGAAGAACTAGGTTTGTGGCGTTAGACGCGCCGTAGATATGATTTAAACGTCCACTATAATGTCAGCGAACTTTGCCTTGGATGCGCCAGCGCCTATGATGAGTGACCTGCTCCTAGTACGATCTGCTATGCTATAATGCAGAATCCGGTTCAACGTAAACGACCAAGTCGACAAGAATGGTAGAACGTAAAATCATTACTCATGAAACACTCCGTCGTAATAGTCATGACAATCTCCGTGCCGCGTACAGCAGCATACCCAGTCTCATGGGATTACCCATACCTGGCAACCTTTCTCATGCTCTTCCTCTGACTCGTAACGCGCCGAACGCCCTTTGGATTTGTTCTCGGACTGGTTATTCTTTTGCTGACCCGATTCGCTGCCGCCGAAACGGGAGGGGTAAAACGTGTGATGGCGCAGATCGAGCACGGCTTGCCGAACTGCTCGAGGTGGGCGCTATGAAAGGCGCGGGTGCCGTAGAGGTCCAGCGCCATGGCTTCCACGTCGATGCGCAGAACCCATGGAGAGCCAGAGCGACCCCCGCGGATTTGCGGGGAGTTGAGGATGGTGAGGGTGGGGATGTGGTATTGGCGTTCGACTTCGTCGACAGTCTGATGGGGTAAGCGAGTGTACAAAGAGGGGGTTGATTGGGGGCATACAAGTGTCTGACGGTAGAAGCAGTCTTGACAGGCTGCGACGATACGGCCGACCCGTGGGAAGGGATAGCAGTCGAGTGTGGCAGCGCAGTATATGCACTTGCGGGGCGCGTGCTGCAACCAGAGGCGCCTGTAGACGATGCCGCTCATGTCTGGATAGACGCAGTGGGAGCCGAACTTGTCGAAGAGGTCAAAGGGCAGATTGAACATGTTGCAGGTGCGGACCAAGTGCGAAGCGTAGCTTTCGACGAGGCGATTGCAGCGGCGTGAGGTCAGGGCGAGGGTATTGAAGGGATGGCGCAGGGTGGGCCACGAGAAGAGGTCGGCGGCCCAGCGGTCAGTGTCGGCCGGGGTAGTCAGGTCCTCTCTATTCTTGATGTCGAGCCTGACCTGACGGGGCAGGTCGTGGTCACTCTGGGCTTCAGTGAGGCCGGGCAGGCGAGAGCGGGGGTGGGTGAGGTAGGAGAGGATGTTGTTGATGATCTCGACGGGGAGGGACTCGAGGCTGGAGGTGGGGGAGCATGGCGACGTGGGTGATGTGGTTGTTGTTGTTGTTGTTGCTGTTGTTGTTGCTGTTGTTGTTATGGTTTTGGTTGCTGGTGCTGGTGCTGCTGATGTGGATGTGGGTGCCGATGCAGATGCCGTGTGGTTGGAGTAAGCATCGGCGGCTGTGGCGGGGGCGCGGGAGCAGGCGTAGCGCGCGGGAGGGAGAGCCAGGATGGTGTGAGTTGTCGAGGTCGAGGTCGAGGAGCGCAGCGTGCGGGGCATGGTGGGGGGCAGGACGGCAGCCATGTCAGGTGACGAGGGGGGAGCAGATTAGGAAGGAACTGAGCGCGAGGGAGCGCTGGGCAGCCGATGGCCTTATACTGCGGGCGCTGGGGGACAAAAGCGACGAGGAGCAGCCATGGCAGGCATTACAGGAGGGCGGTGACCCGACAGACAGCTCAGATGGGTGCATCTGCAGTTGCGTCTGCGTCTCGGGTTGCCGAGGGGCTCGGAAGCGTCAGATCACGCATGCACGCCCAAAGCCGATGCAGGTGGTGGCCGTGTGAGATTGGCGAGGCGACAGGTCACTTGCGTCCATCTCCGTCGCCCTCGGCCAATGGCGTCGCGCCCTGTCGGCGACTCTAGCCCGCCGCCTGGCACCGCTCCATGCTCCCCTGACACCAGCAGCACCACCTCGCCGAACATCCACCATGGCTGGGTCCTACCAACCTGGCGTCCAGCCCACCGGCCAAGCCCTCCACGGCCGAGTCGACGGCGCCCACCCCCACCGCCCGCGCGACCATCACGATGCCGACGCCGACGGCGAGGGCGACGGCGAGGGCGACGACGGTGGCGACGACGGCGGCGCCTGGGAGACGGCCTCGCTGTTTGAGGAGATCCTCGACGAGGCCACCGTCTTCGAGTATGCCGCCAGCGCCGACAGCTGCTCGGCCCACGAGGCCCGCCAGCTGCGCCAGCGCCTGCACGCCGTCGGCGCCAGCCAGTTTGTCATGGAGAACATCACCAGCGAGAAGATGACGGCGCGCAAGCTATGCTCGGCCTTCAACGTCAGGATCCCGCGCTTCCTCGACGATGCCCCCGACGAGAGCTTCTACCAGCTGCTGGGCCTCGCCATCAACCGCGAGCTCAACAAGCGCCCCCGCCTGTCCGCCTACCGCACAATCGACGACGCCGCCCGCCTGCTGCAGGAGCGCCGCAATATCATGGTCATTACCGGCGCCGGCATCTCCACCAGCCTCGGCATTCCCGACTTCCGCTCCAAGAACACGGGCTTCTACTCGCGCCTGACCCAGATGGGCTTCGACGAGCCCGAGCAGGTCTTCGACATTCACAACTTCGACGACGACCCCACCATCTTCTACTCGCTCGCCGGCGACATCATCCCAGACCTCGAGAAATGGACCCCGACCCACGAGTTCATCCGCCTCCTGCAGGACAAGGACAAGCTGCTCACCAACTACACCCAGAACATCGACAATGTCGAGGCCCATGCTGGCATCCGCAAGGAGAAGCTCATCCAGTGCCACGGCTCCTGGGCCACCGCCACCTGCCGCAAGTGCAAGCTCAATGTTCCGGGCGAGGAAATCTTCGATGATGTTCGCGCCCAGAAGCCCGCCGAGTGCAAGCGCTGCCTCGAGAACATTGCCGCTAGCAAGCCTGGCATGAAGCGCAAGCGTTCCTCCAACGGCAACCTTAGCAGGAAAAAGCGCACGAGCGAAGACGATTCCGAGTCGGATGGCGCCTTTGATATCCCCCAGCCAGGCATCATGAAGCCCGACATCACCTTCTTCGGCGAAGCGCTGCCCTCCAACTTCTTCGACCGACTTAAGGACGTCGACAAGGACAAGGTCGATCTGGTCATAGTCATGGGCACGAGTATGAAGGTTGCGCCTGTGTCGGAAATTCCCAATTTCCTGCCCCGCGACGTGCCGCAGATCTACATTTCGCGAGATGTAAGTTGACCTTGCCTGGTTTTCCTGTCGTACAACTAACGTGACAGCCCATCTACCACATCAACTTCGACATTCAGCTGCTGGGAGACTGCGATGTCATTGTGGCTGAGCTCGCTCGCCGTGCTGGCTGGACCCTCAACCACAAGATGATACCCAAGGGTCAGGAGGTTGAAGTCAAGACTACGAACGAGGACGACCACGAGCAAAGCGTCCGCGTTCGCAATCCGCCACCGGCAGCCGTTCCCGAACCGAAGACGGAAGTCAAAACGGAGATCACTACCAAGGTCGATCTGAAGCCCGATGCAGTCACAGTCACGACTGGCAAAGTTGAGACTCAATAGACTCTCACTGGCAAACAAGCGTACATAGTACTGGCGTTGGGGCGGCATTTTCAGAGGGCGTTGATGCGGATATTGCATGTGTTTTATGGAGTCACTCACGAAGGCTGTGCTGGTGGGTTGGACGGAGTTGGGCACAGACGACATTGATACCTGGGACTGTTGGTCCACACATATGATGCCATAGTGATGGATTGTTTCTTTGTTTTGGTTGATTTTGAACCCTGCTCTGCACGATCTGATGGAAAAGACAGTCACAGTTGGCAATTAGCAGAGCATCGTTGATGCCAAGCAATATAGGGCTGAAAACGTGCCGACGCGACGATCCGCGTCAACGCATCTAGCTCCGAGCTTTCTCCACCACGTCGCGAGTTCTTGCCCACTCTCCCGCCCGTCATGCTCGACATCCACAGCACCGACGACGTCCCCGACACAAAGGCCTTCTTCTCGCACAGCCTCCTGACCTCGTATATCGACCCACACAATGTCTCGACCAAGAAAAAGCCCTTCTCGTCGTTCAACCAGCAGCACTTCAGCCACAGCCTCAATCTGATACTGCCCGAGGGGGTTTGGGAGACTGTGCGGCAAGAAGTGCAAGGTGCAGGGAACGCACAGTATGCGCGCTGTTATATGAAGCTGGGCGAAGTGCTTGAGGAAGAGTTTGTGGAGAGCTACGTGCGACAGGGCAGTATTGCGATGCTCAGCGAAGGCCGGCCCCTTGTCGACAATTGCTTCTCTCTGTTCGACGGTATATTGCGCCTCGAAATCGATCGACCCACGTACGAACGTTGCGGTCTGGTCGGCACGCGTATCGAGGACGGCGGCAAGAAATACCAGAACGCGCGATGGGTCATTGAGTTTGACCTGCGCTCCACCGCGATGCGCAAGGGCAAGAAGGGATTGAGCCGCCTACAGTGGGCATGCAAGAACGTGCTGAACGCCTCGATCGCATGGCTGTTTTGGAATGCAAATCCATCGTCGGCAGAGGCGCTGCGCGAAGGCAAGGAAGTCCTGAGCAAGCACGCACCTAAGATCACGGATATGACGCCTGAGGTTTCGCGGCTGCGAAATGTCCTCGTACCTACTTTACGCACTCAGAATCTGCCCAATGTCTACGATGAGATTGAGTCACTGGATCTACTCGAGTACCTGCACATGCTGCACCTTGGGTCACCGCGTGTCAACGCTTCCGACAACATCGACCCGCATCTTTGCCGATACGATGTGCCAGACTTTGGCACCGGCATAACAACCCAAAATCTCATGTGCGTCAGCTGGCGCGGCTTCATGACGCCTACTTTCGTACGCGCTGTGTACTTGGCCGTGTGGAATGCCGGGTTCAAGAGCAGTAGCAGTAGGAAGAAGAGAGAAACAAGCGACGGGGACGGCGATGTAGAGATGCAAGACGGTCAAGCCGATAGCAACGAGCGCGAGGCTTGGTTCGCAATGAGCGCACAGGCGTTTGGAGGCGTGGGTGAATGGACATTGATGCAGTTCACCCGACAAGACACTTTGGTGTGGCAGGTTGAAAAGTGAACGCAAAGAAGCGAGTGCTTTCTATACAGCAGTTGGCTACTCCCACCACACCCCAACAAGCGGGCGCGGTAGACCACGGCGCCATCGCGACAGGACTATCGGGCTTGGGCGCACTCCATCTACCAGAGCCCAGTGCAATGCGGCGCAGCAACGCCTCCCCAAACTCGCCGAAACGCAGCTTTCCGTCTTGGTATATGCAGGAGAGATTCCTTGCACTGTCTGCTGCACTATTGGATGATGTGCATGTTTCTTGACATGCTGCGAGTGTCATGGCTGCTATGGGTATCTGCATAGGGTCACAGGGGATCGGCAAACGTAAGGGTGTTGTGCGTTGTGCCCGACAGATGAGAGTCATCCATGCCGGCAGTTGCTAGTTCCTGCTTGGAGAGCGGGAGTGTGATAGAGTTTGGCGATGCACGGGTGGCTTGGGGGAGGGAGTGGTAGTGACGGGTTAAAGTTGGCGGGCTTGTGCATGTGAAGCCCAACGTCGCAGGACAGATCCGTGTAGGCCTGAGCCTTGGATACCGCCTCTAACGCCAGCCTTGGATAGTAAATCAAGCTCATGAATAGAACTATCCCAGCCGTTGGACATGTGCCTTCACAAGGCCACCGACCTATCGATGTCACACACAGCATCGCCCACCAACCTATTCTTGGCCCCCACACACCCCTGCCATGTGCACTTTGCATTTTCCTAAGCAATTATTCCAAATCACCAGACGTTTGGCCTAGAGTTGAGGATTGTAGTGGTTTGCTGCACTTACGCAATGAAAAAGAGAACGCTGTAGTGAAGGATGGCGTGACAACCAACCCCAGCCAGCCAGCCAGCCAGCGCACAAACCCACGACAGATCATCTCGTGCTGCCGAGGATGCCTGCAGCACGGGGTGGGGTATAAGGGAAAGCAACATGCACGCTGCCACGAAAAGGGCAAATGCAGCAAAGCAAGCTGCAACAAGGGAGAAAATGGAAAGAAATGGGTGGCCGTAAGGCTGCAGGACGATAAAGCAAGCAGGCGATGCATCTGCGCACAGGACCGCGACCACACTGGCGGTCGTCGGTAGCAACACAAAGGGCGAGAGAGGGCTCAGAGGGGAAGGAGAATCGTGCACGGCCTGCGGTCTGCGGATGCGACGGGAAAAGAAGATCACCTGCGATGCATTTCGACGCCGTGTTGTTGTTGGGCGACCGGAGACTGTGGGGACCGCTCGCACGGAATTTGACCTGTCGCCGCGACAAGACACCGCCCGCCGAGTAGCCGACACACCTCCCTACCTACCTATGGCAAATAATTGCTCTCGTTGCCAAACACCATGTCGGGGTACCTAGGACCTAGGACGTGCTAGGGGCGGCCGCAGACACGACCAGGCCGGCCGGCGGCGACTCCATCTACAGACGTCCCGTGGTACGTACCCCCCAGTGCAGTGGGAGTGGTAGGCTAGGCGACGCGTCGGATATCGAAAAGAGGAGAGCCAGTCGTCTCCCACAGCAAAAGCTATTCGTCTGTCGTCGCCGAACTGCACCACACATACCCCGGTGCCCGCGCTACGCGTGCCCTGTACCACTCGGCAGCCAGGCGCCGTCCTCGTGGAGTCCCTCGGGACGCTGCTGGCCCGCACGGCACGCCGAAACAGCGTCGTCGGCGAGCTGCCCGTACCTACAGGGTTCGATAGGGCGGCGTACAGGGGCCGTGGGTTGTTAGTTAACTAATGCAGGCAGCGGGCGGTGCCCTGCGCTGCGTCGCTAGTGGTGTGGGGGGCTTGCGATTTGGCTATGATATGACGTCTTGATAGAGAGAGGAGGGGATAGGCTTCACGACCAAAAGGTAGAGCAGAGCATCGAGGTGCTGGCAATTGGAATGGCGGCATCATGGATTTTAAGTCTGTGGAATTTCTACTCGGAAACAATCGAACAATGACGTTCTAGAAACGTCCTCCCTGGGCCTTGCACGATGCAGCAAGAGCTGGCGGCGTGACGGTGACCTTGTTGGTAAAGGTAGCGCCAACTGTCTTGGTACTCAACTTCGTTGCCGTCGTCAATCCCACCTTAGTCGTCGTAGGCGTTGGCATCGTCCGAGTAGAAGTATACTGGCCACTGAAGACGGTAGCTGGTGGAAGAGTTGATGTGCTCGTCGACGAGGAGAACTTAGTCCGTGTTACGATAACGGCCGGAGCATACTTAATAACCGTTGTCGTCTGCAAGTTGGTCTTGACAGAGACTGTGACGGTTGGCTTGTCGGCCGCACGCCGTTGAAGTGCCTTCCTGCCTCGCAGGTTCGCGTCCCGTCGTTGCTTGGCCGCCTCCACTCGTGCCCGTGCCCACTCGTAGTCGACTTCGCGGTCCGCTCCGGTCGCCATATGCTGGGCTATGGCTTCGGCCATGGGAGTCGCTAGAGCCTCGGGATGAACCAGGCTGGGGGACCAGGTCAACGGTTTGTCCGCAACGGTCGGGTAGCCTGGGACGTCGCATGATGCAGTGACCGTTTGGGTGGTAACGGCGTAGTTTACTGTAGATGTGAACCCTGTCTTTGTCACGGTGCTAGTCGACGATACAGTGACTCGAGGGGGAATGACAGTCTTGGTCCTCTTTGCCGTCGCACTAGGGATGGTGACGGTATACATTGGCCCGACAGTAGATACAAAGAGAGAAAGCGATACCATAGTCTGGGTCCGGGTGGGAGTGGTGCTCTGAGTGAAGGTCATAGTTGGCGTCTTAGTGACTGTAGCCTGTGGTCCCACTGTAAGGTAGAGATCTAGATCCGTCAGTATGAAATGATGTCTGATACCAAGGAGGGAGTACGTACCTCTCTGCCACGCAAATGGATATCCGTCGTCATTGTTTCCGATAATCAGGAGCATCCAGTGTCCAGATTTCATCTGGTCCTTTCGCACTGGGCAAACTGATAGCATCCTCTGGTTTTGAGGGTATGTGTTGACCTGTGTGCAGAAATACTCCTCGCCATCGGGTCGGACGAACAATACATCTGCAACATCGTTGTTGCACCCCCTGAAAGTAGAGACTGCAGTGAATGGGTCGTTGGACTTCGAGTTGATGAAGTAGGATGCCTCATCGATGAAGTCAACTCCATAAGAATAACAGATGGAATCGGGATCCGAGTGGGCCAACGAGAATAGGGCAGCGAATGCTACCCAGCTGGAATAACGAGTGAGAAACATGGTCAACGATCGACGGGGCGCTCAGCGAAGGATGGTCGACTTGAGTACGACTATCTTTTAACGCAACGAAAAGACGGGGAGCCTAATATCTTGTAGCTTGCTCGACACTGGGGCCCGGGCGAGGGCTTGCATTATAAATTCTCATGGTCAGTACAATACACGCGTCCACGGAGCCGATAACAAGTAAAACGGCTGGGTAATACTGCAGATGATCCCCACAGCGACTTGTGGCGAGGCAAGCGCTTGCCAAGAATGATACCAAATATCTTGTACCCACACTTTTGCATTTCATCGAGGCGTTGAACTCTTGTTCTATAGTGTAAAGCTGTGACATCGGCATAATATTAAGCGACTGTATTGAAGCCACTCGGAAGCTCAACCAATCAACATGCAAAAATCAGACAACTACGGGGACGACTGCTAAAGCGGCCTGCATGCTTAGCGTCGTATGTTCCTGCGTTAAACTAGTCTACCACCGAACGTCGCTCTACTCCCCACCCCCATACCGTTGCATGTTCTCGCCAGCGACCTGCTCATCCGGTAGGGAAAGCCCCAATAGTTTGTGGAGCACTATACGCCGGTGAAACGAAGTGTATCGTCTAGAACCGCATCAGCTCAACCACGGCCGCAGCTCCGCCTGCGGAGCAGTGAGAGAGCTGATCAGAGATGGCTTCGAGGAGAGTCTGACGTGCCGTCTTTCCGGAGCAGACGTCAGTAAAGCTATGATTCAGTTGATACCTTGTCGCTGATGTCCATGTCTTATTTTTGTCGCTTGAGCAACGCTGCACGTACTCAAGCACACCATCTCGCACTGCGCGACAAAATGCCCCCAAAGTGAGTAGGTGCTCGGCTTTTCGATACTCGTAGATTACGAGTCCTTTTCACTTGGCATTGGATCGGAAAAGATAATGTATATTGAACCAACGGTGATTAACAGAAACCCTGGGCGCCTGATGGGGCTTATAGGTATAAGTGTATTGATGCATACCTAGAGCGCATCTCTCTGTATGCTCGCCCTAGTGCTAGAGTAGTTTCCCGGATCGATAGTCTCCTCGCCTACTTTGACCCGCTTGGCTTCACATGTGAGAGGCTGCAATGTCAGGCTTTCTATCTCGATACTTTGACTTATCTGGGTCCGGGCACACATGTTCGCTTTTGTTTGTCTGCATTGTTGCATAAACCTCGCAGAGAGAGGTCATTTTACAAATATTTGCATTATTTGACAGCGCACTATCGTCTTCTAGACTGAGTACTTCGTCAGGTACTCACTAACAAGAGCCGCGTGCCATGACATTTAGTGGCCAAACAAACTCTTAGTGGCCCGCTGTTTGGAACTCAACCGTACCGACCGTACCGGCGATTTGGGAACTCTAATCTAGACGTTCCATGACGCCGAGAGCTTGGTCGATGCGCCCTTCTGGGACTCTCTCGGATCCCGCGGCCAGCCTTCTTGTCTAGCATCTCCCAAATCTGCCGTGCTTCTAGCGATCGGCCTTTCCGTTATTCGGAATTGCGTCAGCCTTAATTGCCGTTTACACACAATGGCTTCTGTATTAGATGGTAGCGACCTGCAGCGCCGTTCTTATTCCGTGGAGAAGCTGACCGCAGCCATACCCTTCCGAGGAAAGATCTTCTGTGGTCCACAATATACATCTCAGTCAGCTACATTCATCACGCCTGGGCTGACGTGGCAAAGTATTGGTGTATCGATATGGACAAGCTTAGAGGGCGAGTTGCCACTCTCTATCCTCTCAGCTGGCGACTGGCACTTGGTATAAAACAAGAATGGTCTCTGGTCTCCAGATTCTAGACTAATCTCACCCAGGGCTCGCTCATCTGCCGACCATCCGTCTGGGTCAATCTTCTTTCAATATTATTTGGGCAGTCTCTGCCATTTTTTGGGCATTACTTTCTTCACTGGAATCAATTACTCTTCCACATTATGCGTCTGTATTCCTTCGTTAGCTGGCTCTCATACGGTCTGGTGACCACAGCAAGTGCTATACCAGCTTCTCCGGTGGTAGCTGAAAGACAAGACGGCGCATGCACCAACGGACCTCTGACACGCGCCTGCTGGAGCAATGGATTCAGTATTGCCACTGATTTTGACAACAAGGCGCCCCCAGATGGTGTGACAGTGACAGTACGAGCTCAATACGCGATCGATCGGGTCATTATTAACAACTTACAGTACAATTTCGAAATCACAAATGTCACGCGGCCTCAGCCAGATGGAAGTGGTGGATTACGGCAGATGCAACTCGTCAACGGCCAGTATCCGGGACCAACCATCCGAGCAAAGTGGGGCGACACTGTGATTGTCAACGTGAAAAACAGCTTGGAACACAACGGCACAGGCATTCACTTCCATGGTGTCCGGCAGTATCTTTCTAACCAGCATGATGGAGTACCTGGAGTGACTGAGTGCCCAATTGCCCCCGGCCAGTCGCGCCAGTACAAATTCAGGGTTACCCAATTCGGCACGAGTTGGTATCATTCCCATTTCTCTGCTCAGTATGCAGACGGAGTAGTTGGCACAATCATCTTTGATGGGCCAGCTACTTCCAACTATGATGTGGATTTGGGTGTTTTGCCTATCACAGACTGGTACTATACACCAGTCTGGACTCTCAACGAAGTTGCCGCACATTCGAGGTCAGGGCAACCTGTTCCCGATAATGTCCTGATCAATGGAACAATGGTGAATGCGAATGGCGGAGGGAAGTACGCAAGAATGACCGTGCAAAGGGTTAGTTGTGAGACCACTCACTGTATGTAAGCTATGCTAACATAAGATCTAGGGCAAGAAATATCGCATTCGCATCATCAACACATCGGCAGATAACGTCTTCAGCGTCTCGATGGATGGCCATCCGTTCACTGTTATTACAGCCGACTTTGTGAGTATCGTAGTGTTCTGAGTCGTGGCCAGGCTACTGACGCATCCAGGTGCCTATCAAACCATTTGTTACGAACCAACTCACGATCGCGATAGGTAAGACACCTTTTTCCACGACCGATAGTCTATACTAATAAGTTCAAGGCCAACGTTATGATGTGATTATCGACGCGAACAAAGCTGGAGGAAACTACTGGTTCCGCGTGGGTGTCGGATCATGCGGCACCAATGCCATTATTGGAAGGGCTTTCATTGGTGCTGTTTTGCACTACAGCAATGCTCCCAGTATAAATCCCTCTACCACTGGAGTCGATATGCGGAGGCTTTGCCAAGACGAGTCCACTTCCAACCTGATCCCTTTCGTACCCAACTCGGTTCCGACCTCGGTAGTCAGCACCCGTGGAGACATGAACGTTGGCTACAAGCAGAATAAGCCGCCCAACAACACAATCCACTGGCTTATCGACGGCAGTCACATGCTTGTCGATTGGAGCAAGCCTTCTCTTCAGACAGTCTTGTCTGATTCAACGAGGTTCAGTGGGACTCCAAATGTCTACGCAATGCCTTACGATGGCTGGTACCTTTGGTATATCTATTCGACGGCCGCCATTACCATGCCCCATCCGATTCATCTACACGGCCACGACTTTTACATTCTCGATTCGGGGCTCGGACGTTGGGATGGCTCAACGGCCAATCTTAACTTCGTAAATCCTACACGTCGCGATACATCTACTCTCCCTCCAGGCGGCTTTCTGGTCATGGCCTTTCCTGCGGACAACCCTGGTATGTGGCTTATGCACTGTCATATCGCCTTCCACGCGTCCCAGGGATTCAGCAATCAGTTTATGGAGCGTCGAGGCGAGATTGGGAACTCGATTGGGGATACGAGTGTTTTGAACGAGGGCTGTAGTTCGTGGAAAAGCTATTGGGAAGGCCCACATCCATATGAGCAGACCGACTCTGGCATCTAGCGGCAGAAGGCTATGCTCTTACATTAGCGTTGTTGAAATAGAGCCTTACTCTGTAATCTTGAAAGCAACCTATCAGCATAGTATCAGATTCTTTGCATATGGTTTTGTGTATCAACTAGCATATTATGATGTTTTTTATGCAGTGAATTCAAGTGGGGAGGAGTTTGAACGTAGAGCTGCGTCTTATCGATAACGGCGGGTAGTCATGGTAGGTAAGCGTGCCCGCGAGTCAGCTCCAAATTTCGAGACATCTACCTCTCCGCGACAAACTCGCACGAGCTTGCCAACCGTACACCAAATCCACAACTCCAATGGCTGACGCAGACGAAGACTCGTCGTTCCTGCGGGCGCCGGACGCCGCCGACGTCGATCTCACCGACGAGACGCAAGACTTCCGCTTCCTCGATAAGTTAACGTGAGTAATCTGCTCTCGTGTAGTTCTGAACTTGCAGCGCTGACAGTCGCGCCAGCGCGCATGATACGGCGCATCCGTCGCTGCCCAAGCGCGGCGAGAAGGACTTCGAATCGCACTCGACAAACCTCCAGCTCGAGACGCTCGAGGCCTCGCGCCTGGCCATGCACAGCGTGCTGTCATGGCAGCGCACACACACGCAGAAAAATCACATCCTCGCGCAATACCATCCCGATCTCAACATGGCCTGTGTCGACAAAGTAAAGTCGCAGCACTTCCAGACAATTGGGCGCTCAAAGGGCGGCAAGGAATGGCTCTTGCCAGAGGAAGCCCTCTTTCTGATTGAGAGAGGCAGCTTGGACTGCAGATGGCCAGTCAAGCGCGAAGCTGGGGATGAGCAAGAGTACATAATCGAAGATGGACCGCCCATGAGTCTGCAGGCAGCTTATGCCGCCTTTATTGGGTTCGAAGGCGGAGTTGGTGGCAAGCTGACACTCGAAATGTACAACGTCTATGCAGGGCTGAAGAGATCTGGGTTCGTCGTCTTTCGGACAGGAATGTGGGATGAAGACCGAGGGGAAGCACTTGCCCAGGTGTTGAAAACAACACCAACGGCTGGGATCCTCACGCGCTTCTTCTCCGACATCTGGCGAAGGTTGAGCCAGCCGTCTCACACAGTCACTCCAGAAGGGCTCAATTTCGGACCACTCATCAAACCCGGGCTGTTTAGAAGCCACGACGACATCTACCGTCTCATTCAGATTATCCCTACCCACGACCGCAAAACGCCGCCATCTTTTATCCTTCCTCCTTCGACCGACAACCCCTTCCGCGTCCACTTCGATGTCTACCGAACAAGCTCAGGGTTCAAAAAATCTGCCAAAGGCACGCCAGATTTCCGCATATGTGTCATCAATGCGCGCGAGACTTCAGTTCCCACAGGTGCCCAGCTGAACGATCTGATGGCACAGGTCCCCGAAGACCTGCCAAACGACGGTGTCCAGCACTACCAGAAGCTCAAGCATGGATGCAGGAACGTGATTATGGCGGTTGTCGATAACGGAGTGCCAAGCTACATCCGTGTTGCCGATGCGCCGTTTGAGGATGTGAAGATATATGAGAGGACAGGAAGAGGGCCGAGGGGCAAAGGCGGAAGAGGAGGAAGAGGGGGTCGCGGACGGGGGCGGGGGAGAGGCAAATGAACACAACCCCAGCGCTCTACTCTGACTCTATGCCTGAAGCGATGGCAACACTAAAGCTCTTGCTGGGGTAATTCGCGCCTTCCGACCGTGTTCGAGGCAGTGGCGGCAAACACATCAGAAGAACCCGCCGGTACCACACGAGCTACCCAAAAGGACTCTACGTTGTGGATTATACGCCGAGAACTTTACAGTTTCGTGGTGCAGTAGGGGCTAAAGTGGGTTGCCAAGTCATTCCATGCTTTATTACGAACAGACGTTGCTGTACCGGCTGGGATTGAGTAACGGATGGACGAAAACTGTGGGCATTTGCCCGGATTAGTAGAGAGCCAGGATCCATGGATGTATGAATGCGTTAGAATGCATCGCATTGCAATGCGGAAATGGTAGTTTTCGGCACACGAATGTGGAGTATGCGGGGAAAGAAGCCGAGGTACTTACAACGTCCGATGTCGTGCAACCCGTCGACGTGATAGCTCCCTTAGACTTCACTCAAAGCAAGCCAAACTACTACAAAATGCCCACAGATATGCCCAAAGTCAAGCAAACATCCATGAGCAGAGAGCTCTCTGAGCCGATTCCCGAATCGAAGCCGTTCGAAGGGCTACCAGGCGTGCGCAGTGTTGCCGGAGATTTGAAGGACCAGTGGGTGCAGACCGTGCGACTCCAGGAAGGACAGGCTAATTCATATTTGCAGACGAGTAAAGGGCAAAGTCATTATCGTCACAGGCGCAAACTCGGCCATAGGTATCGGCCGCGCATCCGCCCACCAGTTCGCGCGCCACGGCGCCCGCGCAATCTATCTCTGTGACTTCTCTTCCTCAAACCTCGACACCCACAAGCGCGAGCTGAACTCGCTGTATCCGGCTGTCGACATCCACACCCGTCAATTCGACGCGGCAGACGAACCCGCTGTCAAGCAAGTAATACAAGAAGCCCTCGACAAGTACGGCCGCCTGGACGTCTTCTTCGCCAATGCCGGAATTAGCAGCGGAAAGGTGTTTTGGGAGGAGGACTCGGCGGGCTTCATGAACGTGATGCGCACCAACGCTCTCAGCGTGTTCCTGGCAGCAAAGTACGCGTCGCGCGCCATGCTGCAGACCAGCGTCGAAAAACCATACCCGAGCGGCTCCATCATCGGCACTGCCAGTGTCGCTGGCCTCAAGTCCAACGCCGGACCCACCGACTACTCGGCCTCCAAGGCCGCCGTCGTCTCGCTCATGCAGACATGCGCGTACCAGCTCGTCGGCTCGGGAATCCGCTGCAACGCCGTGTGTCCTGGGCTCATCGAGACAGGCATGACCAAAGTCACATATGATGCGGCGAGGTCGAGGGGCAGCGAGAAGAAGATTGGGCAGTTGAATCCCTTGAGGAGAGGAGGCCAGCCCGATGAGATTGCTCGTGCGGTCCTGTTTTTGGCAAGCGACGAGGCAAGCTATGTCAATGCGCAGGCTTGGGCTGTTGACGGTGGATTGAGTGGGGGTATGCCTTTTGTGCCCGGGAAACTGGCATGAGAAAAGTGGAGTAGCACGATTAACCTACGCCACTTCAGTACTGAGACCAAGACATTAATCAACATATAACTATGCAACATCTTACAGCAACTTCTGAAGCGAGTCCTTCTCCGGTGGGGGATGCCTTTCCGTACGAGTCCTGGGCGTACCAAAAAAAGACATCTCTCTTGGTCTTCTGCGGCCCCACGTCATCCCTATCCACCACCTACACCATCAATTATGATTGTTGCTCTACCGAACCTGGGACGTTCATTCAAGTCATTTTCCTGACCA
>WODD01000169.1:51279-148700 GCA_019775935.1 Neoascochyta sp. HWLR27 | reverse complement strand
CCACCTGACTACTAATCCGCCGGTACACTGCTTGAGTACAGCTGAGCGAACGGGAAGCTCTATTTTCAGTGTCCTATGGTCGTATGTGAAAGGCATGTGTGCTGATAGCATTATATAATGTTTGTGCAACCATCACGAGTACTGCCACAATCTTACATTTGGGGGCCAAACATGATTTGACAGGGGTGCCATTGTTAGCTCGACAAGGGACGGCATGCAGCTGTCAACTCATCTCTCAACCTTTTTCTTCCTTCCGAATGCTGACTGTTCTTTTTTCCAATCCCTCCAACTCGCACTCAAGATGGTATCACCGCCTGGATTTTGCAACTTCTGTTTCGAGAACGTGTTGGGTTCAAACGCTTCATGGGCCTACCATCATCCGAGTCAGACTTCTTTGGCCAACTCTGCACACCGCGGATGCACCTTCTGTGCCCTTCTACACGAGGACGTACGAAAACACCGCGAGGCCCTGCACAAAAATGAGCTTCAAAATACAGATCTAAAGCGCTGGCTTCATGAAGATGTAGCCAAGGCCGACCAGTTGCCTTTAGGTCGCGGAAATTCAGTCTCTCTTTATCGATGGAGTGTCCGCAGCCTCGGCAGAACAAGAGAATCAAAACACACAGTGGCAGTCACATTTCGTGTTTGTCCAAAGGTTTTGGGAGGTATGAATGGGGAGGGACTGGAAACGTTTGGTCTTCCAGAGCGAATTTTCTATTGCTTTCCGGAGTCAGAGCTGGGCAAACTACCCAGTGCAGCCGAACTTGGTACAAGTACAGACCCACTGGTAAATGGTGGTCAGCAGATCAAGAATTGGATCCGAACTTGTGGAATTGAGCACAAGCACTGCCCGAAGCGCGCTGGGTCCGCCAACAAGTTTGTTCCGACGAGACTCTTGCACATTGGCGGCAAGCGCCCAGGCGACCCGATAAGAGTCGTCAACACCAAACTCAATAAGATCAAAGGTCCCTATGTGACCCTGAGCCATTGCTGGGGTAATCCAAAGCTGCTGGAAGAGTGCACACTGCGTTCGAAAACTCTTGAGGAGTTCATGTTCTTTGGTGTACCATGGAACAAACTATCCATCAATTTCAGGCAAGCAATTGAGATAGCACGGTTTTTAGAGATTGACTACATCTGGATTGATTCACGTACGTTCAAAAGACATGTAGTTTGGAGACGTGAAAGCTGACCTCGTTCATAGTTTGCATTATGGTATGCTTCTAGAGATACGGTCCTGATACACGCTGACAAAGCTACTAGCAAGGCGATAAAGACGACTGGGTGCGTGAAGGCTCTTTGATGCACAAAGTCTATCGCAACTCGTACTGTAATATTGCAGCAGTCGATGCCAAGGATAGTAGAGGTGGGTTATATCGCAAGCGAGAGCCATACGAGGCGCTTCCTTCCCATTTTGAGGCTTCAGGAAACTCATCCATCTTTGGGCAAAAGAAGTGGAGAGTAATACGGGGCGACATATGGAATTTTGGTTTACTGAAAAGACCTCTGTACACTCGTGGCTGGGTTTACCAAGGTCGGTTCGGTGTCCAATAGAAGCGTTATACATGACTGACAACCTTCAGAGCGCATGCTCGCACCCAGAATTCTTCATTTCAGCAAGCACCAGATCTTTTGGGACTGCACCGCCATGAGCGCATGCGAAAGTCTTCCGAGCGGACTCCCTCGGCCTTTGGATCAACAATCCGCGACAGATCGTCATTGGCGAAGCCGACTCCAAGGGAGCACAAGAGGCTCGATATTGCTCTCTGGCGAGGACGATGACTCGCTCGACGACTTTTGGAAGTCTACAGTGGAGGACTACACAAGCCTGGATCTCACCAACCAGGGTGATAAACAGCTGGCGATATGGGGAGTGGCCAAGCGAGTCAGAGACACACTTGATGAAGAATATGTTGCTGGAATGTGGGAGGACTGCCTCGAGGAGCAACTTGCATGGAGAGTCGCAGACTGCAGAATATCTGAACGGCCTCAGAAGCTAATAGGTATTCCCACCTGGTCTTGGACTTCGTTGAAAGGCACAATTCTGATCTCCAGGCGTATCCTGCTCCAGGAAAGAAGCTATGCAGTAACAGATCATGCTGGAAGGCCGTTGGCATTCACACTCAAAGACGACAATTCCAGACCGAGACTGTCTAAAAAGACATCTGATAATCCTGAAGATATGGGGAAGCTGCTTGACGAGGTCAACGAGAGGCGACGTAAATCGAGCGCCGCGTCGAGGCATAACTCTTATCCAGACCCTTCGCCATCACAGAGAGAAGGTCAAAATTGGCCGAACTCCATCGACCCAGGCGCAAAGTTTGGCCAGAGGATTGGCCCATCCCGTGGGAATTCAGAGTCCGGATATTTTGACTCGGGAAAAGAACCTGCAATTAGACACGACTCTCTGTCAGAAATTGAAGACAAGAGGGACAAGGAGCCTGAGCTGGAAGACCCAAAGATTGCAGTACAAGGCTATCTGCACAAAGGACTTTTAAAAAAACATAGTGATAGCACGCGATGGTCGCTCGAGTTGGCTGGACCTCCAGATGCACAGCTGGGGAAGCTTGAGGTTGAGGCCTTCCCAGATGTTCAACCTAAAGTTGGAGAAGAAGAGGTCATACTTCTTGTATTGGCCTTGACACAGCACTCTGATCAAGCAAAGAAGAGGTATCGAATCAGAGCAGACCCCTCGACTCAACGGACCTGGTACGAGGGTGAAGGTCTTATGCTTCGATGCTCAGACCAAGGAGAACATTTTTATCAAAGAGTTGGGGCCCTCAGCATTCGTTACCTGAGCCCACAATGGTGGGATTGGTTACAAGGGTTGACAGGAGCGGGCCCGGAAGTTGAGGGGCAAAGTACCAAACTGTTCTTGTTGTAATCTGGCATGGGGGTTTGATCAATTGCACCAAAAATGAAGTCTGCGTCGTGAGAGACAACGAAACAATTTGGAAATGGCGAAGAGTATATTGGTAGTTCAATCATGCTTCCTGTCTCACGAAAGATCTAGGCCGAGTCCATTTAGAGACGGAGCACCTGCAGAGCTCATAGGAAAGAACGTTTGGCTTCTCGTCAAGACTGACGACTCACGCCTAAATGGTGGAGGTGATGCAACCCCAGTCGTGCTCGGAAGCTCGGGTGACTGATAACTCTTGAGATCTTCAATAATATCTGCCCATGATGTGTTTTGAGCAGGTTTCTCCACGTTCTTTGGGGCAAAAGTGGCGGAGCGAGGTATCTTGGAAGTTCGTAACTGCGAGTATGCCATGATGAGCTCTTCATTGTATTCGTCGTACGTGAAGTGGTAAAACAAACGATGAAAAGCAAGTATATGCAACTCATCGTCCACTTCCAAAAGCCTGAGATAGCCACGACTTGCGTTAAGAACATCTTCGGCGCTGCGAAGAGGTAAATGTTTCGAGCTCGGTCCCTGACGGCGGTCCTTGAGCAGGATTGCAAGCTCGGACAATGGTGTGCCCTCATATGGAGTCCCAGTCTTTCCTACTATGGCAATACTCCTCAAAGCCAGGTTTGACTGACTCTTGGGTTGTTGGTTAATGGCGTTGATACCCTCGTTGAAGATTGCTTGGACGTTGGCTGGCAAGCGCTCTGGACTCAGATTTACAGAATCTGGAGAGGCCGAACTATGTATTCTGTCGAGAACTAGCTTAACTTGTAAAACATTTGTACCGACATAGTCAAGTATACTTCGGATCCATTCGTGGCCCAGTTTTGATTTCCTGAAAGCCATACCGAACGACGACAGAGGGGGCTCGAGAGTATTTGTAAGAGTGCCGAGATTGAGATTTCCGTTTTCTCTCTCCAAGTCCCAAGCAATGAAGTTCTGCATTGTTTGGTTGGACATGGAGTCGATGAAAATCGTGAAGAAATCTGGCTGTGTCAGGGCACTTTTGGGATCACTGTGGCTTGGCATTAGCTATTCCTCCTGTGAAGCGAGTATATGCAAAAACATACCAAGTACGACAATATTCGTCGTCACCTTTACACGATTCACATATGTCGTGATCACATCCGTCACAGTGCCAATAGAGGTCCGTCTCGAAGTACCCCGCATGGTAATCGCACACCCTGCTACCCATTGTCTCAAAGGCTTCGTACCTTGGCAGCCGTGAGGTGGTCATAATCTTCAAACCGACGAGCTGGAGAGCCGACAGCTCACGTTCTAGCAACTCTCGCAAAGCTGCATTGCACTGGTCGACGTTGTCTAGTATGAGGAATGCTTGGCCCTGTGCATTTATTTCAGCGACGCGCCATTGTAGTGCTTTTGAAATTAGATTGATTCGTATTGACGCTGTTCGGCCTTTTTGTCGCGCGTTCTGGTAGTCGTTGTATCTAGCCAGCACAGCAGGACCTGCTACTGCTAACTGTTCGTATAGACTGAGTAGCAAATCTTCCACAAAGGTAAGGTCCCTCTCGAGTGGTTCGTCGTTGATGAATATGGTAGCTAAATAGCTGTTTTGTTGGCCCTCTGATGGATAGGACTCACGGATACGCTTGGCTGCCAGAGCCGCAAATGTAGTCTGAACATTCAATCAACGTCGATTCTGACAAATGCAGAAGAAACTGACCTTTCCCGCGCCTGGACCACCCACAATGTCAAGCGGCCATAGTTCTTTATGCCTTAGCCATCGGGTAAACAACGATCCATAGATATGGCCGTCAAACAGCTGCTCGTAGATATCAGGAGATATCGCAAACGAGTCCTGTAGCGCTGGATGCTTGGTTGTGTCGTGCGCGAACGCATCTCTGTCGTGCGCCATTCTGGTCTCAGAGTGTTCCTGCCGTGATGTGTGCTGTCAAGAGAGCCTTACAACCAAGAAGTGGCTGAAGCTTACTGACTATACCTTGTAGACATACCACAAATAGTAAGAGGACGAGTCAAGCGGCCAGCAATAAGCTGCACGGTTATCGTTAATCTAAGTGTTGGGACCAGTTTTTGGGGGCCGAAATGCATGGCAGAAACACCCAACTTAATTGGGATAGCGCGGCTTGACTGTCTAAGCCTCACTGTCATCACTAGGAAGATACCCTGTCTCTTCTGGCCCCATTATCTTCGACTTCATCAAATCACGAGGCCTGTTGTTACAGATGAACGCCATTTTTCCGAACTCTTGCCTTTTCCGCCCCCGAACTAAGTTATTCGAGGAAAGAGCCCCTGCATGTGGCTTCAGGCTGCCTGCCGTGCAAAATGCCTGAGGCTACCGATACTCGGATATTGACAAGAGCGCCTCGAGTACATATGCAAAAGCTCTTTCTTGGGAGAATGCGGCAGGAAAGTCTACTCAATCGACGCGATGCTTTTCCCTCAATCCATTCTGCCGGCATCTCTTTTGGGCCTCCTCTTCTTGGGTGGCGCCATTGCAAGTCCAACACCTTTCGCCCGGCCTAAGAGCCTTCGTGTTCGCCAGGCAGACTCCACAGCTCCCGAGGTCACTACGTGTGGAGCCATCTACGACGACCTCAACGAAGGATATGCGTACCATTATGCAAGCGACGCATACGCTTGCTTAATGACTGTACCGTTTGACCCTGCAGTCGCCACTCGCTTCGTTAAATATGTCAACGACACAATCCAGTTCCAAAGCACTCTTGCATACCTCAAGGACCCGCCCACCGGCTACCAACAGCCCGCAGTAGATGTGCTCTCAGAGCTGAGTAAGATTCAGGCCAACGTCACGAGCAATGTCTATCAAAACCAGTACCAGTTTGAGATCGACATACAACACTTGCTATACAAGGCGCATGATGCCCATCTTTACTTCAGTGGTGGTGTCACCTCCGCCTTCTCGTTCCAGGCACCTTACTCGATCACCGCTGCCTCGTTGGACGGTAAAAGTCTACCGAAAGTCTACCTCACCAGTGACATCATCACAAGCCGAGATGAAGGCGGAATACCGTCGGCAATCAAGACTATCAATGGTGAAGAGGCAGTGGAGTACTTGACGAGACTTGCAGGCCTCAATGCTTTGGGTGGAATTGAACCGCATGCCGACTGGAACCAGCTCTTCGATTCTCCCACTTTGCATACGCAGAGTCTCGGCAGCGTCTGGGACAGCTCTATCATGTTCTACCCAGGAGACGAGATCGCGCTTGTCATGGAAGATGGTACAGAATACATCGACTACTGGTTGGCATTATGGAATGAGCCGTATGAGACCGGGCCTCTTACCACAGGAGGTGATTTCTACAACTATTTTGTTCTGGGGTTGCTGCCTGCCTCTTATAACCGCAGCGAGGGCATCTACAATACAGCTTACGAGCCAGTAGGCTCACGTACTGCCCCCATTCCCGACAATACCTGGTACAACGTTACCGATAAAGCGTACCCCGATCCGGATGTGCTTCAGGCACGTCTCGGAGTACGCACGGAAGGAATCGTGTCTGGGTATTTTCTGCCAGACGCAGACGCGGCAGTGCTCAGCATCCCCTCCTTTGGACAGTATGCTGTAAGTAGAAATATAGCAAGGTTCGAGCAGCAACGGCTAAACAGTAACAGTATGGTATTGGTAACTTTAGTACCGCAATTACCGACTTTATCGAGAACGCTACAGATGCCAACCTCACTAGGGTCGTGATTGATCTCCAGCAAAACAGAGGAGGAACTGTGGAACTTGCCTTCAGCACCTTCAGAAGGTTCTTTCCTGACGTGGAGCCTTTTGCAGGAAGCCGTCGTCGGAGCCATCCCCTCGGCGATGTTCTCGGAGAAGCCTACACAACGTACTTCGAAACGCTCTCTCCCGAGGACGAGGACACTCAATACAACAACACTCTGGCAGATGAATGGGTCATCACTCCCAGGCTGAATGCGGTTTCTGGACAAGAGTTTACTAGTTGGTCAGAATATCGCGGTTCTGCAGAATACAACGGCGATTCATTCTCCCTCACGGTACGTCATTCTCCTCCTGTTCGCGGATCAACTTTCTAACACAATCAGGAACGCTACAACCTCTCGAGTTATGACTACTCTCTTGCTCTTTTCGACGGATGGGTGCCTAGGGGTTACACACCCGAAGCTCCCCTAGGCTATACACAACCTCCATTTGAAGCAGAGAATATGGTTATAGTAAGTCAGTCACCGAGATTTGAGGAACCCAAGACTGACATCTCTTAGCTGACGGACGGTATTTGCTCCTCCGCCTGTGCACTCCTGGTTGAGATGTTCACTCAGGTCGGTGTCAAGACCGTTGTAGCCGGTGGACGTCCAACCACCGGCCCAATGCAAGCTGTAGGAG
Source organism: Neoascochyta sp. HWLR27 (assembly GCA_019775935.1). Lineage (NCBI taxonomy): Eukaryota > Fungi > Ascomycota > Dothideomycetes > Pleosporales > Didymellaceae > Neoascochyta > Neoascochyta sp. HWLR27. Next base: position 141,444 of record WODD01000169.1, on the reverse strand, counting down.
GTAGGTTTATGCTGCCTTTGACAATGTGTGGACTAGTTGCTGACTGAGCGGCACCGTTACCAGGCAACCGAGGTGCATTGATCTACTCTGCAGACCAGATCGACGGACGTCTCCTCAATATCGAGAACTATGTTAACGAAACCACTTATGCCACCATCCCAGAGATTACCGAGTCTGGGTTCCGCGATTCAGGAGTGTTTACTGCAACGCTTGCCGTTAACCTTCGCGATCAAGTTCGGCCCAACGATACTGTGCCCCTGCAGTTCAAATACGAGGCGGCTGACTGTCGTATCTTCTACACTCTTGGAAATGTTTACAACATGTCGCGTCTTTGGCGCGACACAGTCACAGCTGCCTTCGACGACAATACCATGTGCGTGGAAGACTCGACAGGCTACTCAAACTCAACAAAGCCAGCACCCGAGCCTGTACTCGCCGTACCGTATGGCGTAGACCTTGACTTTGGCGAGCCAGACTCGGCTTTGGTCGCTGGAGACTTGGACCTGTCAGGTGGGCCACAAGCATCACCATCTGGTGCCAAGAGCTTCACCGTAGACCCATGCAGCGGAAAAGGCGGGTCTTGCGGCAACTTCATCAACAAGTTTTGTGAGCTCGTCGAGATACATCCTTGCAGGAACCCCGATGCCCCACTAGTAGAGGCATATGCATGTGTGCCTCATACAAGCATCAAAGGCAACTGTCCACTCGGGACTGAATGGATTGAAATCAACAGTTCAGTTGGTAGACTGAACTCGGCCAGAGCTTCGAAGAAATCGGCCGGTTCTGGCGCGTCATCGCAAACAAAAGAGGGTGGCTGTTATCCTACGACAAGCTTCACCGATGTTTGTGCTGTTGAGGGTTAGCTTTTATAGACTCATTGGCGAGGTGCTTCGCCAATAAAATGATTAATTTATTATCGACCACACTTTCTGTCATGTTGCGATGTTCATCTTCTCGATGCTATTGGTCAGGTAATAAGCGCTGTACAAGACTTTGACCAACACCTGCAGCTATATGACTTCATCAACTGTTGCTCTGTGTGAAACTGGGTGTAGCTGACGGTATACGGGAGTTCAGTGAGTTGTGTCGATACATAATACGCAAAGTAACAATCCCATGCAAAGTAACAATCCCATGCAAAGTAACAATCCCATGCAAAGTAACAATCCCATGCAAAGTAACAATCCCATGCAAAGTTAATAATCCCGCTCCTGTACCCCATCGCCTCCCTCTGCCTAGAGCATCTTATTCCGACGCTTGCGATGCGCCAGCCATCTCCTACTGATATCATACGCAATCTTACTCCAGCTCCTCGAGATAATATTATGGCCCTCAAGCGTCCCACTGAAAAGACTAAACAAAAAGAGCGCCAACACGGAGAGACCAAACACGACTGCAAACGCCCACCAAAACGTCTTGACCTCAAACACATTCTCGTTGAACTGCACACTAAAGTAGCCCGTCATGAGCGTAACGGGCGTGAAGAGAATTGTAATCTTGGCAAGCAGCAGCGTCACCCACGTCAAGCGCTCGACGCTAAACGACTCCTTGATGGCGATGAGGTTGAAGTTCATCATGACGAGCGAGTCCTTCTGGTCCAGACACTCCTGTATCTCAGACAGCGCGTATAGAACGATGCGGTCCTTGAGGCGCTCGAAGCGCACGCGCGCCGCCGAGCTGAGCGACACGCCGAGCAGGCCGGCCGTGTCCGGGATCAGAGGGTTCGGTGAGCTTGTGCCGTGGGTTGACAGGGCGGGGGACGCGCGGCCGGACATGACGTATGAGTTTTTCAGCGAGGCGAGTGTGATTTCGCGCTTCTCGAGAATGCGCTCGATGAGGAGCTGATAGCTTTGGTACACGCGCCGCAGGACGGCGAGCTGGCAGCCAATGTGGTGGAGCTGGTCGACGTGCGTGAGGTCTGCTTTTTGGAGCATTTCTTTTCGCTGTGAGGGTTAGCTCTTGTTTTGTTTTGTTTGCTTATCACGCTGGTACTGACCAGTCGGTTAAGTTCAGATGCATAGCCTCTATCACTCCGAGATATAAGGCTGAACGTTGTGCCCCAGTCTTCAAACAGATAATAGAATAGTAGGCCCGGGGTGTCTGAAGAGCGATGGGCGGTTTCTTCTTCGCTATTGCCGATTCGATGGCGGATAGGGAGTTGAGTCAAGGCAGCGTCGCCAAGTGGTGTTGATGTCTTTGTCAGTTGTCGGAAGACATTAACCAGGTTTCTGCGTATGGTGTATAGCGTTCTGAGCTCTTGAGCTCGCAGATTGTCCTCGGCGAATGGAAACGGGTCCTCTGAGATTGAGATGACGGTTTTGTCTTCACAAAGCAGCAGCCAATTCCAGATTCGCTTGCCATGGGGCATATCCTGGTTTCCTTCTACATCTTCCTGGTCGTCGTGGTCGCCTCGAGTTTTGTTGTGCACGTTGTGGAGCGAGTTGTATCCTATGCACAAGACTGAGCAGTCAGCACAGAAAGAATGAATTGTGGGAGCTACACTTACACCTTCGGCCCCAGTCGACGGTTGACCAGTGCCATACATCTTCTACGATCTGGTAGTGACTAAGATCTCTGACCACCTCCAGCTGCGTTGAATGCATTATCTCGGTCATGCCGATGCTCTCCTCTGAATCTAGAGGAATCGACTTCTGCTTGGATTTCTCACTGCTGGACTTCGATGACTTGGACCTGTGCGACAAACGTGATCGAAGGGTCGAAACACTTTTTTCCATATTTGCTGGACTCGAGCGCGGTGGCACGGGATCGCTGCACATCAGCCCAAGCAGACGGGGCGAAAAGTCGTAGTGCTGGCCAAGAAGTCGAAGGATATCCTTCTGGTTGTAAGGCTGCCATATGTTTATCCATCTCGTATGCAGATGCGGGGGTCTTTGCGACGACAAGAGGCGGGCATATGAGGATGAAGCGAGATCGAAGGCGCAGTAGGCATCGTCCTCGCCCAGATCCAAGCAAAAGTTGGCAGTCTTGGGGTCCCGTGCTTGTCTGTCAAAGAGGTCAAAGTTCTTCTCGAGGTCGAAGTTCCTGAAGCAGTGGTGTATGTCTTCGTCGTGCAAGTCTGTGTAGTACTGTGGGAGGTCTTCAGCGGACGTCGCGGGCCGGAAGGGAGTCGCCATGGTACTGGGAGCTCATGCTGTGGAGGCGGTGTAAGGGATATATGATGGCACCTGGTGGCATTTTGGCTAAACGGAGACTTCCAGGCAGAGGTGTTTGTGATGCGAGCTCGTGCTCTGCTGTTCCCCGGAGTGTGTCGTGCGTAAGCGGTCACGCGTGCAAAGGGTCTCACATTGTGGCCTCTTCGCCTGCAACACAGCCAAGCTACACGACCGGGAGAAAGGATCGCCGTGATTTTCATGAAAAACAAGCATTCTGAAATTGTACATGCTGGAAGGTAAGGGTAGATCTACAGGCTAGGATGGGTGGTGGCTGTAGATATGTGATGCTGTAAACTAGTCCAATTCGGGAACTTCTCACGCGGTTGCACACGGCTGCGTCTCGTGTCGACTTCTGGTATACATACCAGATTCGATTGATCTCGAGGCCTTGGGTTTCAGTATTCTTAATGATTAATCGCTCGCTGGATCCGATAGCCTTTTGTGTTAAGCATAGACAAGCTTGCGCCGTCAAACCAGTGATATTGCGTCTAGTAGTGCCCGTCTTCTCAAAGACACAACCTACCGCATTGTCGAGGCGCACTCTATCATTTACTACCTGGACCATGGTTATCGTGAGACTGTCGTCCTCATCTGCGCCACGCACGCCGTGCTGCCTGCATTACCTACTCAGCAAGGCGGACGGCGCTACCTCCGCAAACGACGGCCCAGCCCGAAGCTAGCACCACTCGGTAGCCGTGACATCATGAAGCCGAGGCCGAGGGAGGTGAACGAAGCGCGAAGCCGCGGAAACCAAAAGACATCCTTAGAACCCGCTCTCGTGAACCCTCAAACCACGTCCCTTCGACCACCGAAAACCTTCCTAAAAACACCGCCCATCCAACCAGCATCATGCCGACATTCCTCGACACGTACAACCCCTCGATCCTGGCCATCCCAGCCTACTATATCCTCTCGGTACTCCCGCACTCGTACGCGCTGCACGTCGCGACGCAGGGCAAGCTAAGCAAATGGGACAACCGCAACCCGCGGTCGACGGACATGCGTGCAAAGCTCAAGACGAAGCTGGGGCCCGAGACGTATGCGCGGTACGAGCGGCTCGAGGCGTGCCATGCCAACGGGATGGAGAATATGCCGCTGTTTGCGACGGCCGTGGTGCTCGGGAACCTGGGCGGGCTGCCGCGCGACGACATGACGCGGTTCGCGGCGAGCTTTTTGGCGGTCCGCGTCGTTTATACCCTGGTGTATGCGCAGCATACCACTCAGGGCCCTACCATTGCGCGGAGTACTCTGTGGATTGCGGGCGTTGCGCTGTGTTTCCGCACCATTTTTGCGGCGGCCAAGGCGCTGGGTAGGAGTGCTTAGGCGGGGTCCGGAAATGGGTGGGTTGTTGTTGTTGTTGTTGTTGTTGTTGTTGTTGAATGATGGAGTGTAGGATATCACGTCATCTGAGGGTATTGTACATTATGATTGAATTGATGCTTATATCTGAGTCGACGCACTCCACTTGTCTATACTACTTCTTGAAAAAGTTACTCGTACTCGCACCCAATGGGTTTGGTTGGAACTCCATATCGCCCCCCAAGAACGGCATTGTATCGTCGTCGACGCGGCTCGGTGGTGTCCTTGTCTCGCCCCGCATAATCTCGACGGCACTGATAATGGGCATGATCAACAGAAGCAGCGGAAGCAGCTGGCCGTAGCTCCACGACTTCTCGCTCGGTCCCACGAGATTCAGCGATTCTGGCGGACTGCCAAAAGCCTGGGATTCCATAACGACTCGGACCGTAGCCCCGATACCCATGGCGATCAGCACAATCAGGCCGCCGACTTGCACCGACTTGAGCCAAGAGGGGTTGTCGCGGTTGTGCAGGTACCAGGTTGCGAATATGAAGACGATGACCTGGCCGGCGATGACAGCGATGGTACCGGCGATGCTGAGGGCGGCATTGGTGGAGTGACCCCGCCCTTCGACTTCCCATACACAAGCGATTGGCAGCCTGGGCTCCAGATTCTTCATGACAGTCTGCAAGATGAAAATGCCTGACAGGATGCCAAGGAACATGTTAATCAACATGAGGATCTGGCGTATCCATCGGAGGACCCAGTCGCGCCTGAAGTCGTTGACAAGAGCGAGGAGGGTGGCGAGGTTGGTTGCTGTGGAGAGAAGCGAGAGCAGCCAGATGATGAAGAAGTGGTAGGGCACCATGGTCCTCATTTTGGCCAGCGCCAGGGACTGGATGCCGATGCCCGTAACAATCTGTTGGTCAGAAAAAGTTTGCAGTAGCTTGCGAGAGACGGGGGCCGATGTTGATTTGCGTAGGCCTAGGAGGATGATGCATGCGGCGAGGAGGATAGACAGGAGGTTTGTGATGATGAAGGAGAGGAGAGTCTGTTCTGTATTAGACATTGAGCATCGATGAAGCGGCCATTACTTACACCAGCACCCGCAACGCCAGCATCAGTCTGCACCTCGTTGGGCACGACGGAGCAGTTATTGGCAACGTCGAACATTGTAGAGTTTGGTTTTCTGGCAGCAAAGGCTGGGCCAGGGCAGGATGTATGTCTTCAGAGGTGAGTGGGTAAGAATGACTCGGTTGGTAGAAAAGCAGCCCGCAGGGTGAATGTAAAAGCAGAGACCAGAGGCGCACGGATTGAAGTGGGACGGCACACAGCCTCTTCCTATGTCATCATCAGCAAGGTGGCAGGGCCCAAATTAAGGCAGATGGGCGAGCAATGCAACAAGCAGGAACAAGGCCACAGGGATCTGCACCTTCACCCCTGGCCTGAGTCAACCACAGTCAGGGATCGGCAATTGGCTGTCATTTCTTGACTTTGTGGCGTAAGCGCTGAACGTGCGACAGAGCGAAACGCGCAGTGGGCCAACGAGCAGCGAAGATGCTGTTTGCGAGTCTTGGGACAAAGCGCCTGGGATCCATGCTGAGCGCGAGAATAGCAGCTTTGTTCTGGGGATGTCGTGGACTGCTGGTGAACCGTCCCCTTGGACAAGTGAAGGGTCAAGATCAGCACGTCTGGCACAAAAGTAGTTTAGCGCGAGGGTCTGCGGCAAAATAGTGTGGCGCCCGCCGTTGAGATGGATCTCGTAGATGGCCTGCAACCCAGTGTTTTTGACCATTGTCCGTGTTAGAGTTTGGCGGCCATCTGGATAGACTGAGCAGAGGGCTTGTGCACAATCGAAAGACGATGCAACACACGGCAACGGCAACGACACAGACTGAAAGATTCCTACTGAGAAGGACCATGGGATGTGACCAGGTAGATTGTCTTCATGTGCGTCGACCAGGGCGCTGCAATCTCTCGCAGACAAGCTCTGGGTAGCTATCTACAAACACTGCTTCGAAGAGCAGGTGCTGCCGCGAGGGCTCATTGTCCGCCGTGGGCTGACTCGTTGCCCGTACCCGACTCTGAGGCTGCCGTGCCGCAGTGGTCTCTGCAGACTCACTTGACTACACCTCGCTGCTCAGACGAACATGGCGACGGCAGTCTCGGGAGTCTGGGTCAGGGAGGTAGTTGGAAAACTCCTGGCGTAGTCCTTGTGTACTTGTGCGTGATGGCTCAGTCGACTCGCCTCCTCACGCTGCGGTCCTCCTCTTGCTCGGCCCCGATGCCTGTGACAACCTCCTGGATCAACTGCCGCAGCTGCGCCTGGACCTCGTCCGTCTGGAAGTCCTCTCGGGCAGCAAGCTCGTCTATCCGTCGGCGGATCTCTGGATCGGGCGCATCGCCGACGGCGTCCTCGCCCATGGTGCCCATGTTGATTTGGACACCGTTGGGCAGTGGCGGGGGTGGGTGTACGCCGTTGGTCTCGACTGCACCAGCGCCCACCGGCTCGTCGCCCGTCCGCGAGCTCCGCAGGTACTGATACACCTCGTGTGCCTCGCCCTCCTCTTCGCCAATCTTGTCCTCGGCCGTCTTGCCTTCGGCGTTGCGCAGCTGGACATCAGCGCCGAGCTCCTCGACGAGGCACTTGGCTACCGCGACATTTTCGGTCGCGAAAAGGGCCGTCTCGCCGTCTTCGTCGAGGAGGTTGACGTCGACGTTGTATTTCTGGACCAGCTCACGCAAGACGGGCAGCTGATTGTACGAGGCGGCGGCGTGGACTAGCGAGTAGCCGTGCGCGTCGCGGGCTGAGGCCAGCTGAGGGTGCTGAGCAAGCGAGGAGAGGATGGACTGGGGGCGCGTGTCGATGAGGTTGAGCAGCAGATCGATGGTGGGAGTGGGGAGCGCCATGGCAGCTGGTTTGTTGTCTCGGTCTTGGTGTCGAGCTGTGCGGGCGTTGCAGTAGGCAGAAAAAAAGCGGCGGATGACGTGTGGAGACTCGGGCAATAATAGCTACTTAGCAGCCCCGCCGCCCGCCGCCCACCGCCCAGGTACCGCCTAGCCAACCCCAGGAACCAAAACCTGGAGCCGATCAATCATGACCAGCTCACCGACATGGAGACTCAATAGGTATGCCCAGCTTCAATTCAACTGCCAGCGGAGGCACTCTCTTCAGCGAGCCGTGCGGAGCGGGCTCCACGAGCCATGTGCAGGCGGCTAGAGGTAGCTGAGACGCGTCGGCATCCATCCAAAGGTTCCTTTGACTCCGCCCCCATTGGCATCTTGGCGGTCGTGTGCCCATTTCACCTCTTGTCGCCGCTGCTGCTCCCACCCCACCCCACCCCCCAGCAGCTCGTCACTCTTCCCGTCACTCTTCCGTCTCCTTCAGGAAGCTTCAACCGCCACCTCTCCCGCTCCCGCCCGCTGTTTCTATTCGCAAGCTTCTGCCACCGCATCCGGCCCTAAACCGCCCTGTCGCTGTGCACGGCCGCCATCTCCATGCGCTCATCCCTTTAGATGGCTCCAAGCCCATAATAATACCCGCGCCCACTCCCGTCTGTTCTTTGTTTTCCCTCCTCCCTTGCTACTGAACAACCCTTTCCGCCAAAAACATGCCGGCCATCAAGGGTCTGAGCATGCCCTCGCTGCGACTCATCCTGTCGTACGTCTTCGACTGGATCGTCATCATGCAAGTCATTCGTCGCATACGCCCGCACCGTGTCGTTGGCTGACCTTCCATTAGCGCAATCGCCGCTGTTGGCGCCGGATGGGAGTACCTGACACCCTTCAAACGTCCCTTCTCGCCCGTCGATCTCTCTATATCCTATCCCCACGAGAACCACGAGACAATCCCAACATGGCTCATGGCTGTCATCGGACTCGTTATTCCCGCCGCTGTAGTCTTCATCGTGTGCATGGTGTTTGTTCCCGGACCTACAGCCAGTAGAGGCACACCCAAGTCGCTCATCTGGCGGAGGAAGTTGTGGGAGTGGAACACCGGCTGGATGGTACGCTCTTGCAGCCGAAGCAAACAAGCAATTTGCTAATAAGGTCGCTAGGGCCTCGCGCTATCGCTGGCAACCGCCTTCATGGTCACCCAAGGCATGAAACTACTCTTTGGCAAACCCAGGCCTGATCTCTTGTCCCGCTGTCGCCCAGACCTGACCCGCATCAACGAGACAGCTATCAATCCTATTGTCGGGGGGAGTTTCAACCCGGCCTGGGTGCTTGTCACGGATGCCATCTGCCAGAACACGGATCAGGATATAATGAGGGACGGCTTCAAGTCGTTTCCAAGTGGACATGCTAGCTGTAAGCTCACATCTATTTCCATCTTACTCGCACTCGCTCACAAACCACAGTCTCATGGGCTGGTCTCCTCTACCTTACTCTCTTCCTCGCCTCAAAGTTCTCGGTCGCCATTCCGTTCCTGCCGCCGCGTCCATTTAGCACAAACCCCGCACACACCTCCGCCATCGCCCCATCGAACCTTAAGAAGCGCTCGTTCCTTCCCGTCAACAAGCAAGAATCTTCCCTCTCCGCATATGCCGAGGAAAACGTAGTTCCGATCCGCTACCAATCCGCTGCCCCGCCCGTCTACACGCTCGTTCTGATCCTCACCCCCATCGGCACCGCCATCTACGTCGCGAGCACTCGCTTTACCGATTTCCGTCACTTTGGCTTCGATCTCATCTTTGGCAGTCTAATTGGCATCACCACGGCCTGGTTCAGCTTCCGTTGGTACCACTTGCCTGTCACCCGCGGTGCAGGCTGGGCGTGGGGCCCTAGGAGCTACGAGCGTGCCTGGGGCATTGGTGTTGGCGTTGGGTCCTACGTGGGCACCGAGGGCTGGGGACGAGCTAGGAGGAATGACGCGTCGTCAACAGGACATGCTGAGGCGACAAGCCAGGACGGCATCATTGAGATGGATCGCAGGGACCGAGAGACGGTGCCATCTGTTGACGAGTCGCACGCTGTATAGTTTCGGTTTCTGGCTTGTGCTTAGTCTCGGCGAAGACTGGAGTTTGGCTGCTTGTTGTAAATGACGGGAACCGCGATTATACCTGATTCTGGATGGATTTGACTGGATTTGACTGGATTTTCTGCCTTGTTTAAATACCTCTTTGTACAGATACATGTATCAGAAAAGCATGATGTTTCTTGAGTCCTCTCAACCCCCATGGACATGTATGTAATGTCACTCCAGCGGCGACTGTCATCGGGTATCGTAACGTTGTATTTTGACGCATCTAAACAAACTCAAAACTCCTTTATATCTTCTCGAGCAATATCCTCGCGCCCGCATTACCCCTCGGCGCATCCGGCTTGTCGCCGCCCTTCTTCCCCTTCTTGCCCTTTGTCTCCTTGGCGTCAGCGCTCTTGGCCGGCCCAGCCGCCGCCTCGAGCGCCTTCTTGTTCTTCTTGAGCGCCTTGAGCACCTCGGGCTTAGCCGCGAAGCCCTCGGCCTCGGTCAGCGCAACAACGACAAACGAGCCCTCGCCCGTAGCCCACTCCATGAGCTGCGCCTTCATGTGCGGCCACAGCGTGTCGGCGAAGCCAAGCGCCGGCGTCACAGGCACAACTTTGCGCGTCGCGGCGTCGAACTTGCCGCCCTGGACGAGCGTCTTGAGCATGTTCTTGCCGTGCGACGACGACTTTGCGTCGGCTGCCGACGCGGGCAGCGACGCCGTCAGAATCGACTGCGACAGAGCCGCCACCTCGGCGAGGGCGGCCTGGCGCTGCGCCGGCTCGATCTCGGGCGCGCCAACGAGGACCTCGCCCATGAACTGCAGGCCAAAGGCGAAGCTGGCAAAGTCGGCGGCGCGCGCCGTGATGGCGCTCAGCAGCGGCGCTTCGATACCCTTTGTGATTTCGGCAAGGCGCACCGCGGGGTCCTTCTTTGATGTCGCTTGTCGGATGGCGTAGATCTCGGCCAGGCGCCCGCGCGTGTTATCGTCGAGAAGCCACTTTGCGTCGGCGGCAAAGGGGTAGAGGAGGACGGTGCGCGCGCGCGCGTCGTTGACCAGGTTCAGGACCTTCTCGGGCAGGGCGTCGTTGCTGGGAAGGAGTTCGCTGAAGATGGACTTGGACGACAGCTTGGTGTCGTCGGTCACAGCCATGGCGGCGAGGAGCACGTGGTGCGCGTTGGGGTCGTACGCCATGAGCTCCATGTTGTCTTTGTACGGTCGCAGGAACAGCTTGCGGTCCTTGGCCGTGCCGTATGCAAAGCACAGCGCCATCAGGCGCGAGCCAGACTTTGTGAATGCAAGGTTCTTCAGCAGGTCCACGTTGTCGGCCTCTTCGCCCTCCTTCAGCGTCGGGTCGGGCTTGAGGTGTTCCAGGAAATCGGTCGCTTGCTCGGTACCGGGCTCGCAGACCAAGAAGTACTGCAGCATGGCGTCGTGGAGCATGGTGAAACCGGTGAGCTTCTTCTGGATGAGCGAGTTGATCTGGTTCTCGAGGTAGTCCATGATGGGCTTCCTCTTCTCGGGCGACTCCTTCAGGATGAGGGAGAGCTCTGCGCTGTCTGTCCCTTGCGCCTCGAGGCCCTTAATGGAGAACTCGGGGCCGTACCACTCGCGGAGCATGCGGTTCTTCTGCTCTGGGGTTGCGACTGCCCTGTAGATGTCGTCGAGAATCCAAGCGCCCTCGGGGTGGTTGATCATGCGCTTGACGTGGCCGTAGAACTCGGTGATGATAAGGTCACGAATCTCGGGGTCACTGTGCCCTCGTTAGCGGTGCGCTTCCAGCAATGCCAGTCTGAGCTTACCCCTTCTCCACCAGCTTTGCGATCAGGAACTTGGAGTATTTGCCCTCGGCCAGAACCTTGAACTCGCCCTTGAGCTCGCGCGCAATCATCCTCCGCTGTTCCATTGTCGAGTACTTGATTGCGGTCTGGATGACGCGCACGGAGTCGTGCTTGAAGACAAAGTCCTTGACTCTGCCTGTGATGATGTCGAAAAGCTCCTTGACAAGCTCCTTCCTCTCCTCCTTCTCAATGTGCGACTTGAGGCGCAGCTTCTCCCAAAGCTTCTTAGAGCGCTCAATGACATCGGCGTGGGGCTTTGCGGCTTTGCGCTCCTTGATGAGGGCCTTCTGCTTGGCGTGCGCTTCGCGGGAGTTGCTCGCTGCGGACTCAGTCAGCCCACAATATGTGTGCGCAGTATTTGCAGAGACTTACCATGCATATCGGCCAGCTTGGAAGAAACCTCGCCGGGCGTCTCAAACTTTGACTTCTTCTTGTACTCCGAAGGCTCGTCTTCGGCCTTGCGCTTGTGTGTCTTTCCATTCTGCGTGGGCTCGCTGTCCTCGTCGGGGCTGGTCATTTCGACGTCTGGCTTGGCGGAGAAGCCGTGGTATCCGTTCTCCTGCTCGCTGGTGTCGGATTCCTCGAGATCGGTCGACACCTTCTTCTCGGCCTTCTTGCTCTTCTTCGAAGGCTTCGAGTCGCCGCTGGACGCTTTCTTGTCGACCTTAACCTTCTTGCTCTTCACCTTGCTGTCTGATGCAACCGCGGCAGCGGACTCGCGCTTTGTTCCAGCCATGTCGTCGAATTTGGTGCTTTGCTTGCGACGTTATGCAGCTGGGATCTCTCCAAAAAGATGCAACTAACTCTAACTTTTTTCTCGGACCAACCTTCTTCCACCCGCCGCGGCTAGCGTCCAAAGTGGGGCATCTCCGTCTAGAACTCCACCGCGCCACATCTGGACATCATCTTGTGGTATGGGATTTGTTTGTCTTCTCGAGGGACTACTGCACTCTTGAATGCCTGTGTAAACTTTGGTGGACCTGTTGAACAGTTGTACAGCATTGTCTTGTTTACATCTTAATAGACAGTCTGCAGATATAATTGTTGCACCATCAAACACCGATAACACCTTGAATTCCTCTCGGAGCTTGTCCGTGAAACATACTGTCTTTACTTGATTCTGCTGACTGTAGCTGTCTTTTCACGGCCTACAAGATGCAACATGCATGTGGAGGAACTCAACAAACTTGACGTTAAAAAGTGGCATGCAACACTGACTGAATCACAGCATTGCAAACTGATATGTGCAAAGAGGTCATCTATGATGTTAATTAATCCACATATTACTCTGTCTTCTCCAACCGTGGGCGAGTGGCAACTCTTGAGGGCTCGACCAAAAGCAACAACCCGTTCTCCCCCAACTTTGGCCGGTGGCTATAAGGCGGACCACGAGCATGTCCGTCTGCAGCAAGAACAAACGAGTGACCTGTGTGTTGGGAGCAGAGCTGCCGTGTAACGATTCGACGGAAGGCCGCCAGGAATGTCGCCATGCCATCTGGCGAGCTCTTCTATTGATTTTCGAGATCAGCGTAGCACGATATGTTCCATATTAGTATACACCCGTCATGACATGCAATGGAGACCACGCGATGTGCCGACGACTGGTGTAATAGGCTCTTGGTGTTCTAATGCATGTCCTATGTAGGTTGCGTCTTGTCTCAAGCAAACGTCCATTTCAGGAAGTAGTTTATGGGTTTTTGATCTAAGCGGATAGAAGAAGCCGAGCGAATTCCGTCTGTCGGCACATCTAGGCTCAATGGATCTCCTATAAGCGCCCAACTATAGCGAAACCAGTGTGCTTTACCGAACTGTGGGGACTTTGTATAGAGCGAGTGCACGACTGGCTTTCGGCCCCCAACGTCGGTTGTGTAAGTAAGGTGCAAAGGCATACACTTCGCCACAGCATGCGCATGATGCTCTGTTAGTACCTACACACCCTGTCGCCTTCCTTCGCTTCACGCTGTCATGGCCAACGCACCAGGCAGGCTGTGGCTGGCGGCAGTTCGGTACCAGGGCACCTGAGCTGTCAGTACACCAGAGCCAACCCGGTCACAGAGCTTTCACCACCGACGTCAAACCGAGGCTGTCCGTAACTAAGCACTTCTCTAGCACGCTCTCTGTGCATGAACAGCCGGGCCAGCGTAAGCAGTTTGAGAACCTTGACCTGACGACTACCTAGGTAGTTACAGACGCAGCATGTTGAGCAAATTATTGCCTTACTTAGCACGGGCTCGCTTCTGCACTCCCAGGGGCATTACACCGCACACCGATAAGGTTTATGGGGTCGCGGTCTGGGTGGGGATCTGAGGAAAAGGATTTGCGATGTAGCGACCCCAGCAAATGGGGTAACGATCCGGCGGCACATGGTTGAAGCATTGAAGGGACCCATGGAACGTGTTCGACTGTGCGTCGCTTGTGTTTTGGGAAGTGAGCATGATGACAGTGTGCAAGTGGCTCCCGCATGTACCTTTGGCCATCCGTCACGACACGATTCTACTCGCCGTCATGCCGCAGGGCCAGCCGTGCCAGCTCAGCGCGCGCCTCAATAAAAGTCGCCATCGACCCCGCTCTGTGCTTCGTTTGCGAGGGCAGCCTCAACGACGCTCCCGGTCGGTACAGTAAGCAGGTGGGTAGGTAAGCTTTGCTAGGTATCGGGTTCATCACCGGCTCTGCCCTCGGTAGGTCTACCGGACGACTGCAACGATCACGCTACCGCCTATTCGGGCATTTCCCCCGTGTGCATGCAGAACACAGGGCTGGGTGGAAGAGTTGCAGAAGTCGGCGGCGGTGTTGATGTTGGTTGGTGTCGGTGTGTTGGCTGGGGCGTGCGACGGGCCAAGACGCACCAGCTTCATTGGGACTAGTGTGGTGATCGGTGCATCTTCCAACAACGAGCCCCTTCGTAGAGTAGTCGGGGTACTCACATGTTGAGGGAATTCTGCTGCCTGTAGGCCAGACACTACCTAGGTACCTACGCGACGCGGCCGTGTCGGCCGTATGCCTGCCCGACGCCGGCGTGGAGAGGCATGTTTCACCAGGAGCCGGCTATCGATAGCGCCACTGGCGTGAACCACGACTGCATTGCACACGGCACGGCAAAAGGCGGTTGGAAAACTTAGATCCGCCCCAACATCCCAAACCTGCATTGATGATATAACGACACTGCATCATCCGCAAGGGCACGCTCAGAGCGCTGTCGCACAGCCATGACGCTGTGCGGGCTGAGAAGTGCCTCAACCTCCCTTTGCTCCGCCCGTCTCATCTCGAGCCGACTCGACAGACGCTTCTTCCCGGTAAAACTGGGAGATTGCGCCAGAGATGATCTCAGCCTTGGCCTTCCGCTTGCCCAGCAGTCTCCATGTTTCTCCACCCTCTAATTGCGGCTACCGCTCATGTACCGGAGCCTAATCCCTGCCGCCGCTCAAGGTTGAGCGAGCGAAAAAAAGAGGAAACAGACGGTTCTACTTTGGCCGGCTACGAGTTCCGCGGCCTTCCTTTCCGACATGTCATGGCCTGCTGCAGAGGTGCAAGTATAGCGAAAAAGAATTTTCCTGGGTATGCAGAAGAATAATGCAATAAAATTGTGTCTCGCTTGCGCAATCTCGCAGCTCGACACGAGCAGACTATATACGCTCATCGATACATCGTCAATTAAACAAAGTGTATGCTCTAAAACGCCAGATATGATAGGTGGGTGCCAATGTTATGCCCCTTTTGTTATGCGGCAAGCCAGTGCAGCATCTCGAGGGCTCTAGAAGCCCTCTCTCTGATGCCAGCATACGTGCAACGGGCCAATTGCCAAACAAGCCCGTTTCCCAAGATCCGAATGTACATTACCAAGACGCTCAAAAACTCCTATGTTGCAACAAAGTGCCACGCATTCTGAGCCCTACTGCAGAACGCTGTCCCAAAACATGGTACAAGGCCGTAAGGAAGGTCTGGTGTTGCCGTCGCATCGTGTACGCGAGCGTCCCACGTCGCGAAACGTGCTAGCCACACCCTAAAGCAAGGGTGGCCTTAGACCTGCTCAGTGAACGCCGATTTGCGGGAGTCGCCAGACGATCGGCGCTTCTTCTGCAGTTTCTTGCCCGTGGATTGTCTCCGCTCGGCCAGTTCCATCTCCTCCGGGGCCGGGGCGGCAAATGTTCCTGGCTTGAGGACCTGGAAGCCCGAGTTGACGCTGCGGAGCACCTCGGTATCGCGGTCCTTGTTCTGCATTGTCTGGACCTCGTATGGCACCTCGTCGTACGACATCTGGTGCTGGGGGCCGCGGACTTGGTATGTATCGGGGTAGTAAGGAGCGTTGGGTGCGTACGACTCTGCGAGCGGGACTCCCTGGTTGGCGTGGTTGCTTGATTGACTGGAGCTGGCGTAGCTGGACGACTGTTCGGCTTGCTCAACAGCGGGGTACGGCGGGGAAGGCGTCTTCTGGGGAAGGAAATAGCTGACACCGTTTTGGGAAGCGACTTGGTTGTCTGCGACGCTAGCCCATTCGCCGCTGTGACCTGGCTTACGAACCCTGGGAGTAAGCTGTCCAGTCTCAGCAACGTGAGACATGCGGTGGCTCTGCAGAAGGTCAAGGTCGGTTCGGGGGTCGATGGGGCTGAGTCCAGAAGCAGGTCGTATGTAGGCTGTCTCGTATGCGCGGACGTCCTGGCCGATGGCCATGTAGTCGGATTCGTCGCTGGTACGGCGGCTGGTCTTGGAGGAAGGATCGTAATCACCATAGTTGCCGTTGGGAGCTAGGATGCGTTAACATGGGACTTGAGGTGTAGGCGTGAAAAGCTTACGTGAAGGAGGACTCGAGTGCGAAGGGACTGCATAGTTGCGGGGGGCATTGGAGGTGCTGTAGCGCGAGGAACCTGCGGCAGGTCGTCCACGGCCGTCGGCGGCGTAGGGCTGCTGAGGAGACGAAGAACGAGAGTCGTTGCTCTGAATGCGCTCGGCAGAGACGGCGCGATCGAAAGCCTGCGAGCTGCCACGGCTCGAGGCGTAGGCCGTCTGGGGGAGTTCGAGCTGCGAGTTGTTGAAGCTGCGGGGCAGCTTGGTCTCCATCATGATGGACGAACGGCTGCTGCCAACAGGAGTGTTTGATCGCGAGATCCAGACGCCATCGACCTCGATTCCGCTCTCGATGGCACGAACACCGAAGGGGACTTCGTCTTTGGTCTCGGAGATGACTTGGGTCACAGGCTGAGACTCGAGCATCTCTGGCGTCTGGGCTTGCTTGCCCTTGTTGACCTTGCTGTACTTGCGCAGCTTGGAGCGATCGTACCAGAGCTTGAGGAAACCAATGAAGATTGTGACGACCTACGATTGTTAGCTGCGTCGCAACGCGAAGGAGCAGGGCAGCAAGCGTACGATTCCACAGCCCAGGACCTATGAGAGCAATGTTAGCGACAGGCGAGGTAAGTGAGGCATGGGGGGCTTACAAAAGTCATCTTCTGCCAGAGTTCCCAGCTGTTGAAGAACTCATTGTTGTCTGACTTGCCGAAAGCCATGACCGATTTCTGAGGTGGAAGTGCAGGTGGAGGTGGAGGTGGAGGTGGAGGCGGACGTAACAATAGAAGGTGGAAGTGGAGGTGGTTAGGTTGAGGAGCACGCGAAGGTGCTCGGCAAGGGCGCTAGTGCGTCTTGGACAAAGGAACAAAGGAACCAAGGCAATTCCGGGGTAATGGACAGCAAACAAACAACGGATGGAGTGCAGTCGGCAAACTGGTCTCTGAGGTGGAAGTGGAGGTGGAGGCGGAGGCGGAGGCGATGTAGACAGGTACCAGGTGAAAGCGAGAGCGAGAGCGAGGGCGAGAGCGAGCGTAGGGTGCGGGTTGTCTAGTCAGACCGCGAACGTGGTAGAAGGCGGTCGTGGAAACAGTCGTGACACAAGGGGGGAAGCAGAGCGCTACGACACGCAGACCGTAGAGAGAGACAACAGAGCCCAGGGCCAGCGGGACAAGTTATAAGCAGGGCAATGAATCGATGCGGAAAAGTCAAAACGCGTCCGGAAATAGAACCCCCACGTGATTCTGCAGCTAAACACGAGACAGCCCAACACGCGCCCATGCTCGTACCAAACCCACGCCAAAACTCAGGCGTCGCTAGCCGGGTGAGAATGCGTTGAAAGCACAGCCAGCCCGTGGGTCGTGCTGCCGGCCTAGCGACGACTCCAGGTCCACCCTCGCATCCACTGGCTGTGCCTGGAGACGGAAACGCTGCCTTGTTTCGAACGCGTGCAGATCGACACTCGCCTGTGGTGTAGGAAGACACCCATCGCCTACCGTAGCCGATGATTGCTGTCTTGTCGTCGCCGTCATCTTCAGCCTCGCTGTCGCTGTCGCCGCTGCCGGCCACCATCAGCACCTGCGTATACCCGAACAGTGCCTGCCTATACCTAACGTTCTACGAACCCACATCTCCAACAAACCTGCCGACACCACTCATGACGCAATGCTTTGATCGCCAGTTTTCTCAACATTGTGGTGATATTCCTAGGGAGTTGGGGATCGCGATTACTTACCCCGTTGTGGCCAAGTTCCGAGTCGTGCAGTCCTTGCTCGTCGCTCTTGGTTCCATGGCATGCTCGTCGCCCCCCGCCCGCCTCGCTGCATCAGCCCCGCCGGTACAGTACACAGCATGCAAACGATAGAGGCACGACATCTGGTGCGACGGCAACAGACCCTTTGACCTGCGCTTCGGATCTCCGGCGACACCGTCTACCTGCCAGTGCGCTGGCTCCATTGGCCCACACGCCTCTTGACCACACAAAATTCAACTGGGTACCTAGCTGCTATGAATCGCCTCCAGCAGACATGCTGACGATAATTGGGGCCCCCTCGTAATATGCATGATTTCCAGCCACTTGGCAGCAAATGACATGGGTGCCTGCTAGGGCCAGGCCTCTGGCTGTGGATCGCCACCGACAGCAGCATCTGCTGCAGCAAATCCTCGCAGCCACGCCTAGCCTACATCACTCTCCATCAACCTGCAGCAGGCATTCGTCTTGACTGCCAATCCTCGCCTTCAGCACGAATCCTTTGTGCCCCCTTCCAGCTAATGAACATCAGCTTACTACACGCATGCCGTGAGCTGCACCAGCCGCCTCAATACGAAGCTCGACGAAGTTCTAGAAACCTGCGCATTCAAGTAACGTATCACGGCCAGGCACATGCTACGCAGCGCGACCAACAGGGACACTGCACGGACAGCTGCTAACTGACCGGCTCCACGTTTAACGCCCTTGGACTGTTGCTTTTGTCCGTTGAAGAGCTTCATGAATCGCTTCCAACGTCTTCCAGGTGACCCTGTCATCTGAATGCGTACCTAACTAGGCGATGTGTTCTCGTCGACAAGCACTAGCATTATTGAAATGTTGGACGCAAGTAGGCCGAGCAAGTGCGATGCTGCGCTGAAGCATTTCGAGGGCCGAAGCGCCCGTCTCACGATAATTGATTTTGGGCTGTACAGGCCTTACGGTGTAGCTCTGTTGCGAGGCAGGCTCGTGTCTCATCATCCGAGATGCAGGGCCGTGAATGTCAGACTGTAACTTGCTGGACAGCGACCCGCTCGATCGAGACCATCGCTGCAAGCATTTGGGTTCTTCTCAGGAGCTTTACCCATCTCTAAATATCTTGCTTTTTGATTCTGCCCTGAGCGCCTCCACAGCGCTTAAATACATTGACTTACATACCACAAAATCTACTGGATACCTCTATAGATCTAAGCGACTATCAGCTGTACAATGTCAAGTTATATACTGAGTACCTCCGCAGACCTTAATGACCTGTTTTGTTCTTTGCGATCAGATAGACGATGGATACCCAGGTATCCGGTAATTGCCGTTGGCGCTCTAACCGGCGAATCAACATGACGCGCCCACATCCCTCGGCCTCTAAGCAGCCTCCCGATCAACCCTTTGAAACCTCTTGTCCGGTAGTTACCTACCCGCAACTGTTCCGTTCACAATCAACTGCCCGCAATGCCTATCCGCAACCCATTCCGCCGCGCTCCCGGTGCTGAGGCCGCTGACGAAACACCCCGCAATGCGCCCGAGTCGGGCTTCAACAGCACAGCAGTCTCCGGCGCCCCGACCGCCTCGGTCAAGGACACGACTGAATACAAACTGAGTGGTGAGATTCCCTAGAGTGGCAGTTGGCTGCGCGTGCGGCGCTTCGAGTAGACGAGCGCTTACGTCTGGTCCAGAGATCAACGACAGTGGGGTGTATCTACCAGTAAGACACCCAGAATCTTGCTCAGAGACGAGTCGTGTGGCGGTCGCGCTGCGGCGCCAGCACATGTCTCAACGCGCAGCCTGTGCTGACATTGTAAAGCCCTCTCCGACACACGAGAAGCCTACCTTCTGGCATTCGAAATCCAACACCTCGACCACGTCCTCGAACCATCGCAGCTTGCTCGCAGAGACTGAGCCCTTCAACATCTCACGAGAGAGTTTCGACTCATACAGGAGGTCATTTGTATGTTGGTACTCGAAAACTGGGTCGGGAACCCTGCTGACGAGCGCGCAGGACATTTCCGCACGATCACCCATCACAGACATCACTGGCGAAACTTACCCCCGCCAGTCGCTTGACGCCCGGCGATCATTAGACACTCGGCGGTCGCTTGATGTGCGCCGTTCGCGGGCCACCCCGCGATCATCGATGCAGCAAGGGCGACCCAGCGAGAGCGCAGACCGAGTGCCCGAGGAAGGCTTCGAGGATGTGGGATTAAACGACGAGCCCAAGCCGCAGCCGAAGAAGCGAGGAATATTTGCGCGCTTTGGCGACAACAGCAGCAGCGCAGATGGAAAGTCGGAGGAGAAAGCCTCGACAGGCCATCATTTCTCCCTAACCGGGCGCAAGAGAGCCGAGAGTGGACAGGGCGCGGAGCTGAAGCCTATGCCGAGACCTTCCTCCGAGCTTCCAGTGGAATCCCGCTAGGATCTGTAATAACACATGAAATGAGAGAGGGCTTCATGAGGGGTGGAAGACTGTTGTGACTACAGCTCGCAAACATGACGGCGTTCGGGATTCAACTTGGCAGCATTATCCATAGAACATATGGATCATGAACTTGGGCTGCACCACAATCGCTACCAGGGGCAAATATCTAATATCAAACATCTAATCTTCAGACCATCGGCATCGTCCGCACGAGATTTTTCCGATGATATATTATCTGCCAATCTACTACCTATGCTCGAATCAGCGATGGTGGGCACCCTCGTACCTACCCGTGCCGATTCGATAACGATCGTCGCCGTCCCAGCCGAGTGCGAGCGCTCATCCTGCTGAGGTGATGACGTCACTGGGCAGTACAAGGCGGCCCCGTAGTTAAGCAAATCTGCGGCTTGTGAAAAGGGGGAGAACACGGAACTCGCGGTTAGAGGGCGCGACGGAAGGCTGCCGGCGGTTGCCCGTTGGTCGACACGGCAAGAGATAAACACGAGGAACTCAACGCATTGGCAACGAGTAAGCTAGGCATGCAATTGTTCGCGCGCCGCCTCTTGGTATCTTGTCGGACGGGACAGAGCTGACGATACTGCTACCGTGAGGAACCCAGCTTATTGGACATTGCACTCTCGTAATTACTCACGCGTTAGTAGTGTGACTGCTACTTTTAGCTATACTATGTTACTTAGGTCCTGTGTGGCAGGCGTAGTGCTTTCCGTTCTCTGTTCGCTAGACTACATGTGTCACCTCCCCGCCAGACAGCGACATTGTGACAAGAACTTATGGTCTGGCTGACCTGGACCATCCAGACACGCATCATATCTATAGGTTCATTCAACCGTTTCCACTCAGGGCTCCGCTGATGAATGGCACTGGCATCAGACCCAAACCCCCCACGCTGCGATCCAAATATGGCTTGCTCATCGGCCGCTGCTTGCAGACTCGAAAGTGCGCCTGTGACATCTAAGAATTTAATAACATTAAAGCTTGCAGTTACAACCTTGCTCCCGATAAGGAAAGTCTCAGAGGATCAGGGTGCGACCGGTATAAGCCATACGTATGTTTCTGGCGCAAGGCACACTCACTCTACAAGCACCGTCCTCGCCATCTCAAAGCCTCAGCTACACCGTTTTCTAACGAATGGCATCAAATGAATTGCCGCCAGGAACACTCGCCCTACTTGCGCTGCGCTGCGCTGCGTACGAAACATCTTGCTGCCTGGGGTCTGTGCCGTGCGGCGCGGCAGTGGCAGTGAGAGAGAGGCAGTGAAAGTGAAAGCGACTTCGTTTGCTTGCGTTTGTCGACCACGCACAAATAAATCTCGATACAAACAACGCAATCCTCCCTCTCTCAACCTTGTTGGCCAGGTTTACTGTCGCTCTTCGTCGCGTGCAACTTCATTTGCAGCTACACTCAGCCTCATTCTGGAAGAATTTTGGTACACTCGCCCACTCGCCCACTCGCATCATAACCCTCATAGGGCTGTTCGACTGTAAGATCAGAGCAAGTGCATCTCTCGAGCAATACAGACTGACCACATACACAGCTACGGTTCAACCAGCGATATCCAAGTCGAAGGATGGCTCCTTCGGATGGGCAGCAACTTTCGGCGGCAGCCATCGAATACTTAATCCATCACGTTGTGCTTCCGCCAAAGCTACCGCAATCCAACGACTACGACGTAACTGCACACGCAAAGTGCTTGCTCGAGGTGACTGTCAAGGCGCTCAATGACTTGAAAGCGTATGAACGTCAGCCCAGTGCCGTCTCCTTCGCGATAGCAACAATCAAGGACCTCATCCAAAGCGGCTAGGATGATCCTGCGAGACAAAATCGCTCTGATCACACCAATGCCCAATTCAAAAGAACATCTTCTGCAGGCCCATTTTCCGACTGATTCCATTGAAGGTCCTAAGAGCTCAATAGTTCCAACAAGTTTTCACTACGACTCGAAGTGGCTCAATGAACAGTTGAATCTTCTGAGAGAGCTCTGGTGCAGCCTTCATCGAGCTCTCTCACGTTCACCCAACGACTACAACAGGTTCAACATCATGGCGTGGTTATCAACAAACGCATATACAAAGCCTGCTGATATGATTGCCATTCAGGCTCTTGTAGCATTTTACAGGCTACGAGACTTTGCTGAGATCGACGTACCAGCACATCCCAGCTTCGACCTATCACGTGAATGTACTTGGAACTGTGCAGAGATTATAGCTTTAAGCTCCACCAAGTCGTTCATGGATTCTTCAGAAGCCAGGATGCCAAAACGTGATTCTGAGACAGAAAAATAACACATCAACTGAATTGAAGCCCTGTTCCACAATCGAAAGGACGCTGCAATGGAAAGCTTCATTGCTGAGCTCGCGAAGCAATGGCCATGCCAACAACCCCACACCCCATCGTCGACAGATATTGATAGATATCTATACACGCCCAAGATGATGAATCCAGTCAACACCAAATACAACAACTGATACAAGAACAAATGCTTCATGGAATACCTCCAGATAGTCTCAGACTTGATTGCACGTCAAAGATCCTTGGAAGCTACAAAACCGCACTATTTCTGGACAAAAGCTATCAAGAAGAACATTACTCCCAGAAAAGATGGGTTTTTTGATGTTGGAAAGTTTTTTGCTCAAGAACCGCCATCGGAGTTTCAACATTCGGATCTCTGCGAGCCAAACTTACAGCAACTACATCCACTCTTGGACTCGAGAAATAGTGCCATGCGCGAACGTCTGGATCAACTCTGTCAAGACCTGGATTCCTACGCCAAGTCAAAGTGCGAGCGCGTCTATGTCGAGAGTCTACGTTCCAGCTGTGAGTCATTAGAGAAAGGAGATGTCAACAGTCAAGCTCCGCACCTCCTCACAGATGAATTTATACCAAAGAGCTCTTCCAGTCTTATCTACTCGACTGCAAAAATCGTTTCGCAGATTTGAACCTCGCTTTGGTAAACATGTTGGCCAATGGAATCAGACCGAGCGACTGTATTGCGACTAAGATCAAGCAATCACCTCGCCCATGTCCAACATTTTGGCTCAGTTATCTCAACCGTGAGCGTTATAATACCTTGTCACAAGCCTGGAAAGCTGCCCTTGTCGAGTATGGACTAGCTGTAACGCACCTCCACCGTGCCCAAAGACTTTGCGCCAGAACGATGGCTGCTCATTCAAGAAATATTCAGCTTGATCCCAGACTTTGCAAGGCAGGTAGCAAGAGCTACACCGTCGTTAATGGAAGTCATGTGCGATCATAAGGGGCGCTTTCCCAGAGTCCGGATCCTGCAGACCGAAGGGGCGGAGCATTTAATTGCTCTGCTTACTCAACATATCGTCGCCACTGGTCTACCAGGCTTGCCAATCCAGAACCAGCCGAAGGAGCTACGAGACCCGATTCTTACTTACATTACCCAACCCGAGCTGAGTGTCGAGGAAGCTGTTGCCGTTGAAGGTAGTCCATTCTGGTCCAGCTTGACGAAGCAGCCGCTACTTCTTGTAAGGGGTCCCATTGCTTGTGGCGTTTTGCGCTTCACCCTGGGCCAGAAGCGTTGGAGGGTAAATTATGGCTGCGACTCTACCCGCATTCTGAACAAAAAACTCGCAATACCGTACCGCGCCAAAGATTCGCCATCTCCTCGCTCAGAGTTCTCACATCCAGATGTGATCATCTTACCCACACAGCTGTGTTTCTACTATGGGGGCCTATGAGGTGACGAATTGTTTTCCAGCTTCGTGCATCTCCACAAGTCCGATCAGGCTGCCATCCAGTACAACGGTTGGGTTCGGACAGCTTCTCCGGAACTCCCGAATGCCTTCCACCACATCTCAGGTGTCAGCATCAAAGACCGGGTTTTGTGTGTTCAAGAGATATTCCCCCACTTGCGCTACTCTCGAGGCGCGATCGACTACTATCTCCAATTTCTGGTGCTACCGAAGGCCATGAAAGAGTTTTTTTCAAAGCTCTCTGCATCAGGATGGGACCTTGGCGCTGTCAAGGCGCATCCTTTGACAGGGTTTAGCGGCACAAATGACACCATGCAAGTCTTGCCTCTCTCTGTCAATCATCTTGACCTACCCAGCCAAAAACACACCAACGCTCTGGTTCTGGGGTATCTTCTCCAAGATGAGACTACTGTGGAGCTACTTCCAACGCAGCAAGAAGGTACAGATGCCGAGCTATTGATTTCAGCCGTCAACGTAACGGAATTCGAAGTTCGAGTCGTGCTTGATGTTGGCGCAACCATTCTCAAAATGGGCAATGAGCAAGTGGCAAGAAGCTGGCTCTCAATGCGCAAGAACGAACAGACTCAAGCTGTCGTTTTCTTTTCTGATGAGCAGCTCTCGGTTCTTGACACGACAGCAAGAGTCGAACCGCTCCAGATATCGCCCTTCACCAATCATCTCGACCAGTGCCTTGTGTATCTTGACGAAGCACACACCAGAGGAACCGACCTCAAGCTCCTACGGAACTATCGTGCTGCCGTAACCTTAGGAGCCAATCTCACGAAGGACCGCCTAGTTCAAGGTATGATGTTACAGCTTGTTATAAGTAATAAGGTTTCACTAACATCATGACAGCCTGCATGCGATTGCGTAAGCTTGGAAAAGGCCAATCAGTTTTGTTCCCGTTCCACAAGAAATACCGATGAAGATCCGCAAGCGAACGGGCAAGTAGGAAAATGACTCCATCAAGGTCATTGACGTGCTCTCGTGGAATATAGGTGAGACATGGCTTGATCTCTCCAGAAGCATGCCCCTCTGGGCAAAGACACAACAGTTGATCAGGCAAAGCACTTCCTGGAAGACGAAGCTCGCAGCCTCGAGGACCGCTATAAGCCAAAGCCTCGTGACGACTCTGGTGAGGCCCAGATCACTGGATGGGATTTGGAGAATCCAAAAATCCAGGAGATTGTTGCCCGTTGCAAAGACTTCGAGGCAATGGGTTTCAACTCTGCTTCCCTAAAAGAGGAGCAAGAAGTAAGATGAAAATTCCCACGTGGACCAGTACAATGCTAACAGGTTAACCAGCGTGAACTCAGCCCAGAGATCGAAGAGGAACGATAAACTGAGCGTCCTGCCAAGTTGGAGCCCGAGGAAGAAAAGTTGCACACAGACCTAGTGGAACTAGTGCAGACAGGCGAGCTCCCGGACAAGTCGAAAGCATTCAAACCAGCGTTCTGAGCTTTGAGTTCTACCAGCGCGGCTCGACTATTCGACTTGGCGCAATTCTCCACCGGCCTCCTTGTCACCAAGGACTTCATGAGAACGGTCAAGATACCAACAGGTCGCAAGAACGAATTGTTCATCTCGGATCCACACCATAGGCCCGTGCAGTGGGCCCTGTCCGTCCCAGGCCCATCGAACACGACTCAAGCCTCGGTAATCCTGAGTCCATTCGAAGCCAACAAGCTACTCCTGGATTTGCAAAGTCCAACAAAGTCACCCTGCACTTGTTTTCACCGTGCAGTAACGCTAGCTTCACACCAGTCGACAAAGTGGAGCTCTTCAACGTCGGCCGCGCTTTCTCAGCAGACCAAGTACCACGGTCTTTGACCATGCAGCCGAACCTCTTTGCTGGAAGTCTGTATCTTCGTTCTTACACCGAATACGAAGAGCTGTGTGATTCCCTTGGGCTTCTGCGCAGCGAGGTTGCGCCGGGCCAGCAAGTGTCAGCTGACGGATTCATCTCGCCGCCGACTGGAACGTAGGGATTAAAGCAGTCTCCCGTGCCTTTCCTGCGAGCCCTGCTCATGAAGATTCGCAAAGAAGGCGAGGGGATTGAGAAGACCATCTTGGGGAGGATCTTGAACGGGGAGAGGCTCGAGGAGAGTGACTTTGAGGACAAAGACTGATAGTTAGACCGCGGCGGAGATGGTTGGGTCCGATTGGGAGTTTTTGCAATCTTCTCTCTCTTCGTTACGATTTTGGGGCGTTATGGGGGATTCGGAAGGTCGGTTGAGAGGGAGAAATAGGCGTGAATGACATTTTCCAAGTTGGAGGGCCTGATATAGTCGGTATCGTAGTCAGAGCTGGGTACTGAACCAGCCTGGGAATACCAACGAGCGACTATCAAATCCGATCGTTTCCAAGTCCAAACAAGAAGGCTCTCTTTAATGCTGTCTTTTTACATTGCATATGATTTATCTGCGGTGGAACAGGCATCACTACTTATTGAGTACGGGTATTGAATAAAATAGAGCACACGGTAAAGCTTCCATCGTTGACGCTGACGGTTAGAGGCTGATCCTGATCAATCTGTCTCTCCCCGAAGATGTGATAGGAAACCGTCCCACGAAAAACGCACTCCAACTTTTAACTCCAAAGTCCCCCCTCAAACCGAGACCGGCCACCTCTCACGCACCGTCTTGCCATACTTGAACAGCAGCGCGGGCACGGGGATAAACGCGACGGCCAAAAATCCCAACAAGCTGTTCCCCCAGCCGAGGCCAAGCGACTTGTACATGTCTGGCCCGGCAAGCGGCAGCAGGGCACCGAACAGGCACCGCAGCGCCGTCATGGCCGCGATGGCCGACGCGGCGTACTGTGGGAAACTGTCGATCATGTACGTCTGCAGTGGGGCGAAGATGCCCATTATACCGACGCCGAAGGGGATGAGGGCGATGATGGGGACGATCCAGTGGACGTGGTAATAGGTTGTCCAGCCGTAGCTTAAGAAAGGGGCGTTAGCGAGTGTTTTTTGCTGGAGAAGGCGGTGAGAGGGGCTTACAGAAAGAAAGACACTGGAATCAGTAGACCGAAGAAGATGCACAATGGTAGGCGCATCTCTGGCTCGTAAACGTCGTTGTTCTTCTTGGCGAGGCGAATGATGTTTGCGTCGGAGGTTTTGGCTACGACTGTTATCCCTATCATGGTGCCAATGCCGATGCCGAGATATGCGAGGCCGGTCATGTCAGGCTGCCAGTTGTAGGTGGTGAGGAATACCGGGGTAATCGTGGTGAAGAGGAGGTAGAGCAGGCCGAATAGAAAAGACGTGTAGAGCGAGCAGAGGAGCACAATGGGCGAGCGAGTAAGCAGTTTCAGAGGCCGGATGATGCCGTTTTGGAGAACTTTGATGCTGCTAAGCGCTGCAGCATCTTTGTCGTGCGTCATGATGTTTTGGAGTTCTGGGCGGTTAAGTTGAATGCGGAGGCTGGTGACTTTGCGGTTGAGGATGACGGCGTGGTTGGTCTCGCGGAGGAAGACAAAGAGAGCTGTGGTAAGAAGGCAGCCTGCGATGAGCACAACCCACATATCCCAGCGCCATCCTTGAGGATTATGTTAGCGTTCAGTTTGGAGTTGGTAATGCGGTGATGACTTACCCACGCGCTGTGCGATAAACCCACCACAAATCGGGCCTGTGCAAGTCAGTCTATGCCGAGTTTCAAAAACCCAGGCTGCATACCTAGAATCGGACCAAACAGGACACCTATCGAGTATAATGACACGGCCTTGCCGCGCTGGGCCGGCACGAATACGTCAGCTATCACTCCAGTGCCAATGGTAAGACAAGCCGAGCCTCCCACGCCAGCGAGAAAACGCATAGCAATGAGACCACCCAAGCTCGGAGCAAGTGCACATCCCAGAGTGAAGGCACAGAAGAAGATGTTGGAGGAATTGAGTATGATGCGGCGGCCGTAGATCTCGGAAAGGGGACTCAAGAAGAGTGGTCCTACCTGTTGCTGATCAGCCATAGAACAGTTTAGAGCCCAGATCAAGACAACTCACTGCAAAGCCAAGCACGTATACACTGACTGCAAACGACCCAAGCGGTTGTGACGTGTTTCCGAAATCCGCGTTGACAAAAGGGATGCCCGGGGCGAAGATGGACGATGCGAGAGGGCTCAGGAAGGTAATGGCGGAGACGAGTGCCAGCATGAACCATTTCTTGTTATCAGGGAAGTTCCGTGGGTTCTGAGGATCATCCTGTGTGTCCCATCCTACAAGTGCGTTGTCGAGGTCTGACAGTAGGTAGATTTCCACGGGCAGTTGGTCTTTTTTTGTGCTTTTCCGTGAAAGATGTTTCTCCAGGTCGTAGGTTGGGTCTTCTTGGACGGCTGAATTGTCCTGCAGGTGTTAATTTAGCTGAGGCGACACATGACTGGGCCACAAGGCTGCTTACCTTCTCTCCAACGTTGACATCTTGCTCGTGATCGGCAGATGCATCGCCCTTCTCAAGATCGGGAAGATCTGAATGTGAGCTGCTCCTTGACTGAATGCCCTTGTCGTCTGTGGCTGCCATGACTTGTGTCCGTATAACTCGATAGGCGCGACTTGTTATTGTAGTTGGATGTCGTTCGGTGAATGTCGGATCTTTCGAGATTCAGAGTCGCATACGTGGAGGGAACTGAAGGTGAAAGCATCGATTTCTCAGCGAGATATCGCATGCATTTAATACGAACCACACGAGACGCAATCAGGCATGCCTATTAGGGTGTGAATCACGCATGGCTACGACCGACTAACGCCGTGATGAGCTAGCCTCTTCCGGTCGAGGCTGACGGGGCATCGGAAGGTCCGAGAGCGCGAGGGGAGTCGCACCACATATGGGTGGATACGAGGAGCTGTATCCTTTAATTGTGTGCCTGAATCCATTCGTGAGCCCATGTTGAGGCGTTTCGGCGAATACAGTTGCAGAGATTCATGTTCTGACTCGACGTCTTCGTTAGTGTCAACGTGGGTAGAGCTGGGCGATCGGCCGCAACACAGAGGCCCAGTTAACACCGATGCGGCTGGCGCAGGCCTAGCACTTTGGATAGCTTGGATGGAAAGCTTGTTTGCAGCGAAGGGCGAGGTTGTGGCATATGCAGCGTTGGTTGTCTGAGCACACCCTGTATCATGAGCGGTGCCGTTGGTATCGCCGCATCTCCGCCCCTTATGTCCGACGTGTGAAAGAGAGTCGCGTGTTGTGAAGGGAAGAGCGTGAAATGTAGCATCGGTGCTGCCATGAACATGGGATATTGAGCTGCGGAAAACATGGATCATTAGCAGCCAATCCTCATGATGCTGAAGATCTGCGGAGGTACTCAGTGTACAATTCAATGCCATACAACTGGTAGTCACTTATGTCTATGGAGGCATCCAGTACATAATGTAATATTGGAATCCTGTTGTTTGAAAAGATATGCAGAGGTGTGCAGAGCAGAATAGCTATCGTCCGTCTTTTCAGCAACACGGGATATGGAGAGAGACAACTAGGAAGCACCGAGCGCTGTAGAAGACGCCCAGATTCCAGCCTGATACCACCGATACCTGCATCTCACTATTGCGAGAGCGGGGGTAATCATTCGAAGAAGACATGAAGAAAGAAACAAGATACCACACTGGAACGAGTCCGGGTGTAGCAAAAACCGCCTCTGAAGAACCCAAAGGGAACGACAGATTTGGTCCCCACCGACACAATGAAGTGTCAACGGGGGGTGGTACCTAGATACCTAGACGGATCTTGCCGTCAAACAAAGTCTCGTGGGACGGGGAGGCGACATAGCGGACCATACGAACGCGCTCTGAGACGGTTGGCTTGCACGCTATGCGTGTGTTCAAAGGTTATTATATATATGGTGAGGAGCTCAAACTAGTCGCAGCGGCGACGATACCTCACAGTGGGTTGCCAAGATCCGGATAAACAAGCGCCGAAGGCGCCGGCAGCGGCAACGGCAGCAGACTTGCAAAGCTGGAGGTGAAAGTGAAGTGGAAAGATTGCTATCATCAAGATAATCCTCACCGTGATATTGACTGTCATTCCACAATGAGCTGGGAACGGGTTACCCAATCTCCCACCCGCCCTGTCAGTGGGTCCGGTTCGTGTACCCCCACACGGCCCCACCCTCATACACGGCGATGGGGTGGGGCAAGGAGAGTCTAGAGGTCAAGAAGCAGTACCTGGAGGTATTGAGTGCTTTTCTTGTTGCTGTAATACTACATTAATGTACTTTACCCAAGACCTCCAAGCCAAGCATCATTTTGTGAAGACATGAATAAAACGGAATCTGTAACTAGAGCAATTCACCACAAGAAAACCTAGCGCCTTTTGGAAACCAAACCCAAACCCAGAACCAATAGTCCGCCCAACCCATTCCGATCCGTGATATACCCTTTTGACCCTGCGTTGTACGCTTTTCAAATTGCTACTTCGACACCTTGCGTCAAATCATCTGGCGCACCCTACCCGCTCAGCAAGTCCTTGACACTCAACCCTCTCGCCCCACTGATAGAACCACCGCCACTCCACCTGCGGTCTGTGGTGAGCATCAACAGCGCCTCGGTCGCCTCTTGATCCTCGCGGTCTGCCTGCGGCCCCAGCGCCGGCGACGTGAGCGCAAACGATGCTGCGCTATGCGACGAGCCCGGTGCAGTCAGCGGGCCTGGCCCTGTGCTTGGCGGGAATGGGTTGGTGAAGGGGGTCGCCTGGGCACTGAAGGCGGGCGAGGCGAGGATCGAGGGCGAGCGCGTACTCGACATGGCGTAGTGGTGCGGATCAGAGGGCCGCATCGCTGGAGAGGGCTTGGCCGAGCAGACAGAGTGGTCGCACGGCATCATGGCCGGCGACGTCGTGGTCGAGTGTGAGTAGGTGCTTCTATCCGAGGGGTATGTTGCAGGGGAGGCGTTGGCGAAGCGGTAGATGGACTGGACAGGAGCGGGAGCATCATGTGCATGTGGGACAGGTGCTGCGTCCTTCATCTCCTCGTCTCCATCCTCGTCAGCCTCGGCCTCATCTTCATCATCGAGCTCACGTGCTCGTCTGGCAGGCGGCGGCGGGAGTTCAGAGACGGCAGACGAGGGCGAGTCGGGCCGTGAGTTGTGTGCGGCTTTGAGGTCGGCAACGCACTGCTCGAGGTAGCGCATGTATTCGATCGAGGCCTGCGGAGCGTTAGACGAGGGGAGGGGCCGTGTGGAGCGGGTAGCGGGTGGGGTGGGTCAGGGTGCGTACCTGCAGGATAGCGAGCTTGTGCATTTCTTGGTTCCTGCACGCGGGGATCATGTCCTTCAGAACACCAAACTCCTCGTTCATCTTGGACCGCCGCCGCCGCTCAATCAGGCTGTGTGCCGTCTTGCGCGCAATCTTGCGCCCGGCGGCAGTTGTGTTTCCGGCTTGCTTGCGTTTGGCGCCGCCAGCAGTGCCTGCCGCGGCCTTTGCACCGTTGGCTTCTGTCTGTGGCTTGGGCGGGTCCTGCGTGTCTTTTGGCTTCATCTGGATGATCTTGCGCGAGCGGGTGGGCGGCGGCGGCAGCGAGTAGTCATCTTTTGTGATGATGCTCTGCTGTGCGGTAGTGCTGGAGCGCTTGCGGCTGTGGCTAGACTTCTGGGTGGCTACAGGCGAGGCGGGTGACAGCGGTCGATAGGACGAGTCCGAGGCAGCCTCGGATGGCCCTGACGAGCTGGCAACGCTGCCCCGACTGGCCAAGGCGGCGGGGGGAAGTGTAAAGCCGGCCTCGAGGTGGGGGGCATTTGCACCATTCTTGCCGGTAATGTCGGTCGAGGGGGCCGGTGTCGGGGGCATGTTGGACGACATGGTGCGGGTGCGGGTGCTCATCATGTACGGCCTCTGAGGGGCAACAGTTCAAGGTGAGGAGGTGAGCAAGAGGGGCACGGAGAAACGAGGGGAGCAGCGGAGGATAACATTCTTGTCACGGACGGGGTGTCGCGTGGGCTCTTTTGTCGAGACATTGGGGAGGGACAAGCACGAGGGTGGTCGTGGGCGCGTCGTGCAAGATGATTGGCCGGCCCAGCTGCCTGCTGATTACACCACCTCGAATGAGAGCATTCATGACGGCGGCGTGGGCGCTCGACTTGGTTGCGCCGACTCGTTCCGCTGCCGGCGGTTGTCTGCTGCTGCTGAGGGTCCATTCATCGAGCACGTGCCCGCTTCTCGTCACCTCTCGTCGTCTCTGGCCGCCTCCCCGAGCCCTCAGGGTCCATGCTACCGTCCATCTCGCCCGTCTCGCCCCGTGTGCATGTGAGAATCGACACGCTCAGCCCTCCGCTGCCCCGGTCCTTCCTCGGCTGATGCTCCCCGCCGAGGGGCTGGTGCGCGATAAACGGCCATGACCACGACCATCTAGCGTGGTGTTGACGGACAGGCAATCAAACTACCTACGACCAAGTAGGTAGCCATCAATCCTCAAGCTGGCACCCTCCTCCGCTGCTCCACACGCATACAAATCCCTCACCCCGCTGCCAATGGCGAAAATCACACTGCCGCGTCCAAGCACCCGGGTCCAAAATCTCTCAAACACCCCGTCGCTGCAGCACATGCGCGAATATGCACCACCAAAACTGCTCGCGTGCTGCACATAAACCGCGCACCACCATACCAACAGCACACATTGACAACAGCAATAAGAAGCGAGTACAGAAGGGGAAGGTTCATTTTATTTCTGCTCCGCAACGCCGCTGAATGCATGTAAAGTGCGCAGAGGTATCTAGTCTAGCTCCATAACCTGAGCGTACCGTCGGCGCCCGCACTGACACACCACGGCTCCTTGGGATGCCAGTCCAGCCCCATGACACCCAGCCTGCTCTTCACCTTGTGGCCCTTGAGCACCTTCAACGGCACAATCGTCGCGTTCTCCATCAAGTCGCCCACCACCTTGCCGTGGAAAATCTGCAGACTACCGTCGTCGCTGGCGTCGGCGAACAGAGGCAGCCCACCCTGGTGGAAGCGCACAGCACGGATGGCCTCCTTGTGGAATCGCAGCGTCTTGTAAGGCTTGTTGGACAGGTCAAGGTCGTGCCACAGCAGCCGCTTGTCGTAGGTACCAACGATAATGTTGTCGCCGCCAGGATGCACGTCAATGGACGAGATCCACTTGGCACCCGGCTGCAAGATCTTGACCAGCTCCTGCTTGGCGAGATCGTAGCTTCGAATCGTGTTCCTCGTTGCCACAAAGAATATCGCCTTGGACGGGTGGAACTGTGCGGTTTGCGCGATGCCCTTCAGACGACGGAACGGCAGCTGCGTGAGGTGCTTGGACACGGTGTGGATGGCCACTGCTGTGCTCTGTCCTCGGGGCGACACTGTTGCGAAATAGTCTCCACGCCTGTGCCAGTTGATGATCTTGACAGCCGACCGGACCTCGATCTGGACGAGAACGCCCTTGTTTTCCAGGCGCTTCTCGGGGCGGCTCCACTTGCCTGGTGGTGTCTTGGGAGCCTCGCTGTCAGTGGTAGTCTTGGGTTTCGATGCCGCGTAACCCCAACCAGCGTCGAGGACATCGCGGCTGTGCTGCTCAACATCGGGGGAGAGCAGGGTAAAGGGAACAATCAGATAGACGTGTTCGCCAGCGGCAGCAGCAAGGATGCAGGCCTCCTTGACTGGCCTCCACTGCACCGTATCCACAGCCTCTTCGCTAGACAGCTTCGTGTTCCAGACCTCGCGGCCAGTGAGAATCTCCCAGACGCGAACGTAACCATCATCGCCTCCACTGGCGACAAAGATACCCAGTGGGTCCACCGAGACGGAGCGCACACGCCCCTGCTGTCCCCTGAAGATGGCTGCGCATGTGGTCGGGAATGGCTTCAGCTCTTCGGGATCCGGCAGCTTGGGCAGCAGCGACTCTGGGTCAATGTTGAGGCGGTTTCTTCGGACACGGGGTGCAAGGTAGAGATCCAAGCTTCGCTCGAAGCGCTCTTTGACAAACGTCTCGTATCCAGGAACCTTGCGCAGGGCGTCAAAGTTCTTGGGCAAGAACTCCCTCTCGCGATCTTCCTCGTCTGCCTGCAACCACGCCTCTTCCTCGGCCTTATCGGGGAGATACTCCGGCGGGGGGTGGTAACTGGCTTCGTAGCCAGGCGGGGGCAGCTTGGGAGCGGCAATGTGCATCGAGTGTTCCGGTCGGGGCTTCTCGTCTGCCCACACATCGAAGGAGAACTGGTCCTCCTCCTCTTCCTCCTCGGGAGGCTGGTATGGCTTGATGCGACCCTCCCTGATGGCCTTGACAATCTTCATCACGCGCTTGGCCTCGTGCTTGGAGGGCACGAATCGGCGCTTTGGTTCGGGTGCAGCGCTCAGAGGCATAATCTCCTGCCTTCCAGAGAAGTAGGCAATCATTTCAGGGTAGGGGTCGTAGCCCTCTTCAATGACCTCATTTCGTGTGACCTTCTTGAGCACGCTCAGCTCCTCGTCGGTCAGGTTCAGCGGCTTTCCGGTGGTGGGGTCGGTCAGGCCAGTCCAGCCCTTGGGAATGTCGATGCTGTCGAGCAGGGCATCCAGCGCCTCGCCCTTGGCCGGGCGCATGATGCGCTTTCCATTGATGTCGTAACCAATGTGGGGGTACTCGTCGTAGTAGGACAGGTCGATGTTACCGATTGTGTTTGTCTGCTCGGCGTCGGAATCGTCCGACTCGTAGACGGGGTTGATTTCTTTGTAAATGTAGCGAGTGTTGCCGTTGGCGTCGGTCTCGACAGTGTAGTTTGGCTTCAGGTCCTCGTCGTCGTCGTCGAGCTCGCCGCCCATGCTGGTGTCCAAGTGCGCCTTGCTGTCTGATGTCTTGAGGTTGCGCATTTGCTCGCGGATGTCTCCCTCGTCGCCTGACTCTTCCTCCTCATCCTCGTCGGAGAGGCCTTCGATGATGCTGCTGGCATCGGTCTCGTCATCGCCGTCGGCATTGTCATCCTCGTCGTAGTCGTCTGAATCGTCCTCGGAATGCGACAGGATGCCCTCGAGAAGGCCGTCGGCGAGTTCCTCGTCCGACTCGCTCTCCTTGGGAGCAGCGCGCGCCACGGTCTTCCTCTTGCGGGGGTTGACAGACATATTGGTGGCGGATTTGTTGACTTGGCCGAGCAATTCGCTGTGCAGCACTGCAACTGACCTCGACTAAACAGCGACCAAGTTTTTTTCTGGATGCGCCGAAAAAAAGAGCGCTAGCTACGGCGGGACGGTGAACGCAGAGCCGCAATCGATGCGCGTCAGAGACTGATTGCGCGTTGGGTCTGCGTGGCGCACCGTAAAACTAGAGCGGAGCACAGGCATCAGCCAAGACCCGTGCGCCGACGTCGTCTTGCAGACTCGTCGTGAACACCTCGACCAGCACACCCTTACACGAATCAACACCCACCGCTCACCGCCCGCCCTGGAGCTGATGTGCGCGGCTACTGACTGCACCCATCTCAGCTAGTATTGCTCCACGGGTCGCCATGACGACGCGCCACGCTGATTCATCAAGGTACGACCGCGGTCGCTACTCTCCACCCCGCCGCAACCGCTCGCGTTCCCCTGCTCCTCGCCGCGATCGTTCCAGGGACCGCTACTCGGACCGCTATGGCGGAGGCAGAGGCCGCGACGACAGGGACCGAGGCTACGACAGAGACCGAGGAGGCCGCGACCACCGCGATGGCCGTGATGACCGCAGGGACAGAGATCGCGACTCCCACCGCCGCCGCTCCCGCTCCCCCGGCCGCCGTGACAGAGACAGGTCGCGCGACCGCCACTCCGACCGCTATAGGCGCGATGACGATCGTGACCGCCGCCGACGCTCGACCTCTCGCCGCCCCGGCTCCCGCTCATCAGCTGCCACACCCGCTCCGGACAGCCGCCGCGACCGCCTAGGCTCTGTCTCGCGTGATGACCGCCGAGGCTCCGCATCACACGACGACCCCCGCAAGGACCCAGAGAAGCAGCAGCAGGACAAACAGGCTGAGCGTGCCGCCAAGCTCGCCGAATGGAAGAAGCTCAACGCCGAGCGCCTGGCCAAGGAGAAGGGCGACACACCCACTGCACTAGCCTCGCCTGCCGCCACTGCACCCTCGACACCCGCAGCAGCCGCTACGCCCCCAGCGAGCCAAGTCAAGCCTGAGACCACAAAAACCAAAGTTTCGCAAAAGAGTGCTACTGAAAAGGTCAAGCAGAAGCAACCGGAAAAATCCACATTCAAGCTTGATGAGTCAGCTGCTGTCCGTCCTCTGGCTGCTAAGCCTGCAGGAAAGCCCGTCACTACCTCTGTTGGCAGTAAGTCACGTACTCATATTTTAAGTCACACGCTTACCCTCACAGAACCCGCCCTTCCGCAAACCGCCAAGGCCAATGGCAACATCGGTTCCTTTGGTCTCAAGACCAAAGCCGCACTCGAGGCCGAGACGACAAAGAATGCCCTTCTTGACGACGAAGTCAACACCAGCAAGCGCAAATTCCAGGCACTCCCCGACTTCACACCAAACGACGAGGCGGACGAGGTTCACGATGTCGAGGAAGACGATGTTGCCATGGACGACATCGGATCCGATGACGAGGAGACAAATGCCCAGCTCCAGGCCCAGCTCGAGAAACGCCGGGCGGAAATTGCAACCGAAGATGCACGCGCAAGAGAAACCTCTACAGCCAAGGCCAACGACGACACAATGGAAGTTGACGAGACTGCAGGCGCCGAGGAAGAGGAAGTTGACCCTCTCGATGCCTTCATGGCCGACCTTGCCGAGCCTCAGCCAAGCCGTGCCATTCCCCAAGGTACAGCTATGTTCAATGACGATCACGAACCCGCACAGACGTCTGTTGAGGCTGAAGACATTCTCGCCATGAGTGCTGCAAAGAAGAAGAAGAAAGAGGTGCCCGTCATTAATCACGACAAAGTTGAGTACGAGCCTTTCCGTAAAAGCTTCTACACTGAGCCCAGTGAAGTCAGCCAAATGACACCGGAGGAGGTTGCTGATCTCAGACACGAAATGGACGGCATCAAAGTCAAGCCTGACGACGTCCCCCGTCCCGTCACAAAGTGGGCACAGATGGGTCTGCTTCAGGCAACCATGGATGTCTTTACTCGGGTGCGCTATGAGAGGCCAACATCTATCCAGGCGCAAGCCATTCCCATCGCGGAATCGGGCCGTGATCTTATCGGCGTTGCCAAGACAGGTTCTGGCAAGACGCTTGCGTTCGGTATTCCCATGATTCGCCATGTGCTAGATCAGCGTCCTCTCAAGCCATCTGACGGCCCTATTGGCCTTATCCTCGCCCCCACTAGAGAGCTGTCGTTGCAGATTGTCAACGAGCTCAAGCCTTTCCTCAGCGCCTCGGGGATCTCCATCAAGTGCGCATACGGCGGCCAGCCTATCTCTGACCAAATCGCGATGATGAAGCGAGGCGGCATTCATATCCTCTGTGCTACTCCTGGTCGTCTAATTGATCTGCTGCAGAGCAACTCAGGTCGAGTCCTCAGCTTTAGGCGCATCACCTACGTGGTTCTCGATGAGGCTGACCGCATGTTCGATATGGGCTTTGAGCCACAGGTTATGAAGATTCTTGCCAATGTTCGCCCTGATCGCCAGACAATCCTATTCTCCGCAACTTTCCCTAAGAACATGGCGGCCCTCGCCAGGAAGGCACTCAATAAGCCTGCCGAAGTAATCATTGGTGGTCGTAGCAAGGTCGCGTCAGAAATTACGCAGATAATCTCGCTCGTCCCGCCCTCGTATGAGAAGAAGATTGCTAAACTTTTGCTCCATCTCGGCCAGCTCTTCTCCGAAGACGAGAACGCTCAAGTCCTCATCTTTACTGAGCGACAGGAGACGGCGGAGGACCTCCTGTCCAAGCTATTCAAGTCTAAATACTACTCTGTCAACACTATTCACGGTGCTAAAGACCAGACAGACCGTAACGAAGCGATCAACGACTTCAAACAGGGCGTACTGTCTGTCCTCATTGCGACGTCTGTCGCTGCCCGAGGTTTGGACGTGCCAGGACTAGCTATGGTCTTCAACTTCGACTGCCCAACCCATCTTGAAGATTACGTTCATCGATGCGGTCGGACAGGCCGAGCGGGTAACAAGGGTACTGCGATTACTATTCTCGAGAACCCTGGTCAAGAGCGATTTGCAGTCCACATTGTCAAGGCACTCAAAGAGAGCGATACAGAGGTCCCTGAGGACCTTCAGAAGATGGCTGACACTTTCTACGAGAAAGCCAAAGCAGGCACTGAGAAGTTTTACGGCGGCTTTGGTGGCAAGGGTCTCGACAAGCTCGACGCCGCGCGTGCCCTGGAGAAGAAGCGTGAAAAGCGTGCACACAACCTGGGCGAAGAGGATGAAAGTGAAGAAGAGGCCGAGCTTCCAGCTCTCAAGAAGCCAGAGGTCTCTGGTCCTGGCACCGCCAAGGCACCTGCTCCAGCTGAGCCCGATGACCAACCCTCGTGGATGAAGCTGCTCAACAGCAAGATTGTTGTCAGCAAGACTGAACGCCCCGAAGCTGGCGCCCCCGGCAAACCGATGACGGCCAAGGAGAGGGCTCTTGCGGCTGCCAACAAGGTCGACGGACGTTTGAGCAAGAAGGGCATGATCCACGCCGGCCAGCCCATCGACAATAAGGGTCCCGACGCCGGTCTCTACCACTCGACCATCGAAATCAACGACTTCCCACAGAAAGCCAGGTGGGCCGTCACGAACCGCACCAACGTGGCCAAGATTCTCGAGAACACGGGCGTCTCCATCACGACAAAGGGCACGTTCTACAATGCAGGCAAGGAACCAGGAGGTAAGTGCTTTGACTCGTCACATGAGAAGCATGCTAACAACGCTGCAGAAACGGACCTGCCCAAGCTCTACATTCTCGTCGAAGGCGACACGGAAAATGTCGTTACGCAGGCCATGATGGAGCTCACGCGTCTGCTGCGCGAGGGCACCATTGCGGCCGAGGAGACGTCGTCTGTGCGCGGCCCGACGGGCAGATACAACGTCGTGTGAGGATGCATTCTTATTTTGCTAGACGGCCATGGTCAGGGTCAAGTTCAGATGCAAGGAGTTTTGGGCGTTTGTTGGTTTGCGGATAGCCGCAGCTGCTGTCGAGAAATAGAATCCTCGGCTCCGTGGGTCTTGGCCGGGTCTATAGTGCCCCCGAGAGGGTTGGCTTTGGTCAATCCGTCAGGTTTGTGTGAGGCATGCATCACCGGGGGTCAACAAGCCGCGCGTAT
The DNA here is from genome assembly GCA_019775935.1 of Neoascochyta sp. HWLR27. Classification (NCBI taxonomy): domain Eukaryota; kingdom Fungi; phylum Ascomycota; class Dothideomycetes; order Pleosporales; family Didymellaceae; genus Neoascochyta; species Neoascochyta sp. HWLR27. The sequence goes on along the minus strand of WODD01000169.1, from coordinate 102,321 downwards.
GCACAATGTACTGTACACTGTTGTCTACCATCCGTTACTCTCTGGAGCCATGAGATTGAATATGAAATGAACCCGACCAAGCTCTAGATCATCCCCAGTTGCGAGGATGCGCCTTCTACGCACTCTTTCCCTTCCGAGTACCGACGCAAGTGCTAGCGCGTTTGTGGGTACTTCACTCGAGCTCACCGGCGACCTCTTTTCTCTTCATCCTCGGCTACGGCGACTAACGACACCAGCCAACATATCTGGCCAAACTCTCTCCTTCTTCTCATTGCAGTTCTGCGCGCGGCGCGGCTCCAGCGCAGTCGGATCGCACCGACAACCCCCTCCCCCTTCCCCTTCCCGGACAAAGGTGCTTCACTGCACCCGCGTCAACCCCGAGGCTTATTAGTCGACCTTCGGGTCGTCTTCAAAGATCGGTTCTAGTTCAAGCGGACTCATTCCCTTGTCCTGTTTTTGTTACCTTTTTTTACCATGTCTTCTTCGCGAGACATACAGACCCTGCCTTTCTCGAGAAATCGCCCAGGCCACAGGAGGCGTGCGGCACTGATAGAAGGCTCGTCCCCTCGCAATACAGCAGAGCTAGCTTTTGCACAGACGCATGCCAGTCATTGCCAAGCAGGGGAAGTCCGACGAAGCAGATCTCCGGTGAGGTCTGACCGGCAGAATGAACGGCGGAGTGAACGACCGCGTTCACCACCACCTGGAAAGCGACAGCGCGAGGCGTTCCGAAACGGTGCTGTGCCTGTGAATGAGAAGCAACGGTTGTGGCAACAGTGCTATCTTCACGGCCAAGCTTCAGACCACTGGGCAGCAGCCTCTAAGGGAGGCAGAGACGACTCGAGGGGCCAATCGAGGATGTCTCCCCACCGACACCGGAGCATATCCCCTCAAAGCGAGAGAGGGTCTCGAAGAAGAAGTCGGTCTTCTCGCCGACCATACAGAGATGCTTCCCTGCGATACGAAGGGTATTCAAGGAGAAGTCGTTCAAGGTCTGACCGGCGGGGTGAACGGCGGCGCTCACCAGCACCCCGCCGACGTGAAAGGTCTCGTTCTCCACTGCGACCAGCACCCCGTCGAGATGGAAGTTCTCGTTCTCCGCTACGACACGGATCCTCATGGAGGCCCCAATCACCGGACCGCCGCAGATACAGGTCTCGCCCTCGCTCTCGTTCTTCACTGCGCCATGTATCCTCGAGGAGATCTCGCTCACCAGAGCGTCACAGGGACAGATCTCGCTCTTGGGAAATTCGCAGGCATAGGTCCCGCTCACCAACAGCCCGTCAAGATGCGAGGTCTCGCTCTCTACTATCACGCGGATCCTCAAGGAGGCTCCGGTCACCGGAGCGTCGCAGGGACGGGTCTCGCTCTCGAGAACGTCATGATGATACCCAAAGAGTAACTCCTCGCTCTGAGGTCTACCAAGGCCTCGTCCCAGTTCAGGATCTTCTCCATGCCGGTGTCACCGTCACGGACTTGATTGAGGCAGGTGTCTCTGTTTCTGCCCTACTTCAGGCCGGTGTCCCTCTCGGCACTCTAGCCGGGACAGATCCCAGGGGTGTCTATTTGGGAGGAAACAACGCATCCCCACCAACTCTGTCTGGAACTACTCCAGCCACATCCAGCGACTTCCAGGGTATCATTAAAAAAGAAGAACAGACGAGGTGGCAGCAGTGACGGCGGTGGGGCTACTTCAAGCACATGAACAACCTGATGCGTTCGCGTCGGCTACATCTGCCAATCTCTAGCCTGTGTCTATAGTCAACCGAGAAAGACATAGATGATGGGAGGAAGGGAGGGAGGGAGTGAGCGTTAGGAACATGGGAACGTCAACGGAGGGGATCCATCATCGAATGGAGCACGCTTGCGTGTGGGGTCGTTGACCACAAGCACAGTATTTGCTTGCGCCTGCCGTAAGTGTGCAATCTTTATCATCTGGTACTGAACTAACTGTTGCCAGGATGTGTGCTCTTGCATGCCCGCAAGTCCGTCCCATGTCACTGGAGCAGGCATCCGACTGCTACTCGCGCAGGATCACAAGCAAACGAGTGTGCCCTCGCCGCTCAAGCAACCTCGAAGTGCCTCTTTCCTCTCGTCGAGCTGGGTCACTCTCCGACATCTTCCTCTTGGTCGAGTTTCAACCATCAAGGAGCCATCGCCCTCACGGACACGATAACGCGACATGGGTACAGTCAACATGTCGCCTGAGACGATCGCTGAGGATACTTTGGGCCAAATTCGAGGCACTGGGCATCAGACGTTCTATCCGAATCGGCAAACAAGAGCCATCGTATCCCTCAATGCCTCTTCATGGCTACTTCTGCTTCGAGCTTTCGGATACCATTGACAGTAAGTCAACGTCCAACCTCAACGAACACCTGGCAAGCTCAGTAACAGCTCCATTCAGCTTTGCGCGCACCATTCATACTTCAGGACGACCGCCACTCGGAATGGCTCGTCGTGACTGATTTAAAGGGAAGGAGGGAAGGAGCTGTCAACGAGCATCGAGAGCAGACACCGCGAGCCTCAGAGTGAAGTGGCGGGAGTAGTTAAGGAGACAGGAATCAAAGAACTGTTGCGGGCTCTGAAGAAAGAACTATGTGGCCGTGAAACTGTTGCTTTTCTTCCACACGATTCACTTGGGCATTTGCTGGCTTGCGAATTGCAGGCAGCAAGACACGTTGTAACAAGACTCAGGCGGGACAAACAACACGATTAGAGGACGTCGAGCGATGGAGTAGTTGAGCGCAGAGGACGGACAAGCGCAAAGCAAAGGTTCGGGCGGTTTCCAAATTGATTCTGGTACGTGTAGACTATGGAGGGATTCAGGGGTTTGTGCAACGTTTGCCATGCGACGTAGGTACGTCAACCCAAACACCGGGTCGCCGCGGCCGGATCAATAGCAGTGGCGTCCCGTGTCAGACAGGCGTGGGTAGCACGACAGGAAGGACAAAAAACCATTTTCGTCCCGCAGCCAGACTGCCTACATTAGAAGAAAGCAACCAATGACTTGTCCTTAGCCTCGCACCGTTGTCGTCGATTAGTCGGCTGTGCGCAATGCCTGCCTCGTCTCACCCCTTACTTGCGGTTCCGGTATCGACGTTGTAGTGGCGCATCACATCGCAGCACATCGCATCGCGGCCGTTAGTTACGTACATGCGCGGGCGTGATCCTCCGCTTCCGTCCCGCTGGGGGGCGCAGCGCACGCATGGCGCGCTAGACATGCAGCGCGAATGTGAAAGTGGATGCGATTGTGCGGTGTTTGGTGGGTGAGGGGCGCCCGCAGCTCGTAAGCGTGGACCGATGCGGGCATCCCTTGGGGTTGGGGGCAGTGGGGCGGGCGGCGCAGCGCAGGCGTCAAACCTGAGGTCAGGTTTGGCCGGTGAGGGTGCGAGTATGTTCTGCATTGGTGGCGGCGGCGGCGGCGGGGCAGTGTTGCGCATCGGGATCAACGCGGGACCCGTGCCATGTGTCGCAGAAGCAGAAGAAGACGGGGAAGAGGAACAAGAAGCATCGACATGTCTAGGGGGCCTTGGCCGGGCGCTTTGTCGTGCATGACATGGCATGGCATGGCGCTGCGTTGCATACCGTGTGTCGATGTATCGATGGGAGTGTTTGCCTTCTAGCTCAGGCGCTGCAGGTAGCCCTGGGCAATGAGGCGCTCGACATCGCCGTGGCGGACGTAGAACTGGCTGTTCTTGGTCAGAGTAATGGACCTGTTCAGGTACGTCAGCTTGGCCCACGAAAAAAAGACGTCTGCTCGCTCGCTCGGCCGCTCACCCGTATTCCGTCTGGATCTCTCCGGCGTCACGCAGGACGCGCACATCGATAAACAAATCGCGTGGCGGCACCAGACTCCCTGTCAGGTCAATGTCGGTCCACTGGCCCTTGTACGCGGCCAGCAGGTCGCTGTACTGGCGCACGTACTCGTCCTCGTCGGGCGACAGGCTGCTCTCGGGGGCGGCAGCGGGGCCGTCGGGCTTGACAGCGACGGCCTCGACGTCGACGCCGTTCCAGCAGTACTCCTCGAGCTTGTCGGTGCGGACGCGGTGGTATGCCAGCAGGCAGCGCTTGTTGCGGCGCATGCACAGGTGGTTGACGAGCAGGGCACACGCCGTCTGTGGCGCCGCGGCCGGGTCAAAGGAGCCGCTGTAGGGCGCAAGCAGCGCAGACACGTCCTTGTCCAGGTCGCGCACTTCGCGTACCACGCTGCGGATTAACTCACTTTGGTACGGCGGCAGGTGCGGGAGGGCCTGGGTGCGCTTTGCATTCTGCACCTGCGGGGGTGTTAGAAGAGGCCTGGTGGGGGTATGATGATGGTGTTGGGGGGATATACAAGCTTGTTGGCGGTTTCGCCGTACATGGCGGCAGAGTTGTAGGCTCGAGTATAGGTGTGGGCGTGGGAAGCAGCTGGTTGAAGGCGAGAGAGAGGTGACGTCTGGCGGCGCAGTCAATCGTCCCGCGACTCCCTCGACGTCGTCTAGCAGTGAATTGTCGCACGGACGGCTTTTACTTAGGTATGGGTAGGTAGGCCTCGGATCGCGTCGCGTGCGCGTGCCTGCCCTGCTCTGTCCGTGTGCCTGCAGTGGGGCTCGGTTCTCGCTCGGCCCTCGCACGCCCCGACTTCATCCCTTCGTCGTCCGCCAGTCTATTATCTACCTGTCCACTCGATTTCGTCCAATTTTCTGCATCGTTCCCGCCTGCCTGGCTCGGACACTTCCCCCTTGCTGAGCCTTCGGCATGCCGAGTGTATGGCCCGTCGAGTGCAGTCAGTCTACTCTCCAGTCTGCTGGGGCATCGGCTGCACGACGGTAAGCTTCACCAACACATGCTTTGACTCCCAGGCAGTGCCTCCACCAACCCGGAGCATATCGAGACGAGAGACTTGACAAGGATAACAGATTGCTATGCACATTTCATTCCGACTACCTAAATTCATAACGCTCCATGCCTGCGACTCTCTTCAATCCGCCTCTAATGCTTTGCGAGTCGGTCGTGAGTCGCCGCCAATGCCGTACAAAATCCAACCCCAAATCCAAACAAAACAAAATCCAAACAAAATCCAGCAATGGGTATCCTTGTAGCTTCTCATGTATTCATTCATGGTCGTCTCCTCGACATGACTTCATCCCCACCAAGCGTCCTAGCGCTCAGTGGTCGCCCACCCACTTGTCAAACTCCGACTCGGGACCCAGCGAAGACATGGTCGGGTCCGACTGCCACGACGCGTTGTACTCGTCCTGGGTCGACCGCAGTTCCATCATGCCCTCCATACCGTGCTGGTGCTCCCCGCCCATGTTTGATTGGCTGCCGCGGTATCCGTGCTGCACGTCCGGGTGCGGCTCACCGTGGTAGGCCAACAGCATGGGATCGACCTGGCCGTTACTGTACCGCGGCTCCGCATGCGAGGCGAGCTGCTGCATCAGGTCGTTGCCCCCTGGTAGGCCCAGCAGCGCCTGGCTCGACGAGAACTGCATCGTGGGGGCTGGCGCGCCAACTGCCCGCATGCCCACGCCCTCGCTGAAGCTTGATCCTGGCTGCATGTTGGCGTATGCGGCCGTCTGGTAGTACTGGTTGTACAGGTCGTTGTTCAGGTCGTTCATGGGCACCGGCATCGGCCTTCCCTCGTTGGTCATATCCCACGACGACCTGTTGATGCCGTACTTGGTGCCGTACGCCTGCTCAAAGTAGTCCATGTTGCCACCGTTGGACGTGTAGCTGATGGACCGGGCGAACCTCCTCGCGGGCCGGGCACGGGTCCCCCATTCATCCTCAACGTCGCTTGCTTCTTCGTCGTCGGACCACTCCGTCTTGCGCTTCCGCGCAGGGGGCGCTGTTGCCTTGCTGGGCGAGAACTTGTATGTGGGGTGTGCGTTTTGATGGTTGATGCGCTCAACCTTGGCATAGTTGTTGTACTGCTCCCGCACCTCGGGCGGCTCCAGGGGCCAGCTCTCTCCAGCAACCGAGGATACAATCTGGTGGTTGTTCTGCAGGCACCACGCCTTGGCCCTGTCGGCATAGGCGGACCGGTACAGCATGAACGAGTTCATGGGCCTGGTAATGTATCCGTCGCGCTTCTGGGCTTCCCTGCGCCTCACGTCGGCGGACCGGTTCACCCACGCTTCCATGTCCTTGATGGGGACGTGGTGTTGGTCACGGGTCAGGATGCTCAGCGGCGCCGTCAACTTGGGCATCCTGGCCTTGTCGCTCTTGGCTGCCTTGGTCTTGGTCTTGGTCTTTCGCGTCTTGGGGGTTGCCTTTGCTCGGGGGCTGTCTACCCTTGCGCGCGGCGAAGACGATGCTGCTTTTGACTGCTCGCTGATGCTAGACCGTATCGCAAGGTCCTCTTCTGTTGTGGACCTTGGCGTTGGTGGCGAGAAGGCATCTCGACTGCGCTTCGGACTGTCAGCGGGGGAAAGAAGAGAGAAGCAGCGCTGGACGTTGCTTACCTCGATGTCGTACTGGCCGTCGTGGTATACCGCCGGTATGGCTCCGTAACCAGCCTTGGATCTAGTCAGCATTGTGTGGCAGGAGAAGGGCGTGGGCGATCGTACATATTGGATTCCCAGGCCAAAGCCATCCCCGCACAGGCTGCCGACATGTGACGCTTGCGAAAGGATCCCTTCGTGAGCTACCGCCACGGGCGAGCCATAGCTCATGTCATCGTAAGAATAGCCGCGCTCAACGTCGTATTGGGCGACCTGGAGCGGCCCGGCGTGATAGTCGCCGACCAGCGTCGGGGGCGTAGGAGGGTGGCGCTGGGCCATCATTTCACCTCGCATGGCTGATGAGGGTGGAGGGGAGAAGCCAAGGTGCCTGTGCCGCTGTGTGTTGCGGTGTAGGTCCAGGAGCGGGAAAGGAGGAGTGCAGGCTCCCGATCTAGGGCGAGCCTGACGACCGATGCAAGTGGGCGGTGGCGGCGTCAGAGTGGTACTGAGTGGTGAGGCGAGACGTGCTCCGCAAAGGCTGATGGCTGAGACAGTGCGCTCGACTGCCGCGTCTGACCAGACGAGACTTGTGCCGGTCTTCTAGAAGCAATCTAGACTGGATCCGTGTCCGAGTTGACGATGATGGACTGACTATACAATTGAGTCAGTGTTAGTCGGCAGGGCCGTGTTGGGCGGCAGTGTTTGCTTGCCCACGACAGCGCGTCATGGACGGGCGGCAAAGGAGCATGAGGGAGCAGACGAACCGATTGCAGGTACCCGATTCTCACCGGCGCCGGGGCACTGGTAGCTGGCAGAGATTGGTGGTGGATTGGGAGAGTGATGGAGCAATGGCAAGACGGCTAGAGTGTCTAGATGGCGATGGTTTGGTTTTGGCCTTTGTCGTCGAGGCAAGTGAGGGCAAGATGACTGCGAACGATTCTTTGTCCGGAGGCCAGGTACCCAAAAGGTATTTGTAGAGAGTCGACGTCGGCAGCTCAGGTAGAGGGTAGCTCAGATGTGGTGTCTGAAGACGGACAAAGAGGGCGCCGGATTGGATCTGGCGCGACGACCTTGCTAAGTTTGGAAGAGCGCTGCTTTTGGACGGCAGGGCAAGGCATTCATTCGGCAGGCCGGTGTTGATAAACGATGCCACTGTTAGTCTGCTGGTCCGTCCTGGCCATGTTCCAAAACACAAAGTCGCAGGAGGAGCCATGCCATCGAAAACGGCCGTCAGCCCTTCCGTAGCAGCAGCCACCGAGGCGCCCTTTCTGAGCTAAATTAGACGGCCGCCGGCCATGGCGTGCGTGCAGCAATGGACGTGGGTAGTCATGTGTAGCCACACGCTCACTGCCCACCGCTCCGCCTCCCGCCTGCCTCGCCGGGGGCCCTCGCCCTCGCTCGCCTTCAGCCGTTGCCGACTATTCTCGCTCCGCATTCCTCGCCTCCCGCGGCAGGGCTGCCAGACCCCCTGCGTCAACCCCCCGCGTCAACCCCCCCGTTCACTCGACCTCCCCCCAAACATGCCACCCATGGCTTGTCAAAGCACACGCTCGCCTTCTGCAGCCGCTCGTCTCTGGTAGCACTGCCCGCCTGTGCTCGACCCAACACCCGGGACTCAGTGCCAGTGCTCAATCCTCAGTGCCAGTGCCAGTGCCAGTGCTCAGTCCCCAGCGCCCGATTTAGCGGCACCTCCATCTTGGCGTAGGTACACGACGGTGTCGCCATATCGACGCCGGCGACCTGATGCTTGGAGCCTCAATCGACCCTCAGCAAATCGCCAAACAGTCCCGGCACAATGGCCACGCCATGGCCCGTGGCAAACTTTGGCCCCCTCTGATTTGCTCAAGTCTCGTCAAACTTGTCCGTTCACAGCAGTAGGACCTGGGCTGGTCGCTCGCTCGTCTCCCAGACCACACGGGTCGGCAAGGCCGCTGTGGTAGACTCCGCAGTGCTAGCCTAGGTTCCTACCATTCTGCCCCCTCCGCGGAACCCAAACGTCACGCCTCTGATACCCCCCCACTGACACGCGTTGCATGCATCATAATTCGGATGCTTCCGGTCGATCGTTTCGACACACACGCTCAACTGCTGCCCTGGCTGTGGAACGTGCGCTATCCTTGCTAGGGCTGACAGCCAAACACCGTTTTAACCCTGTGTAACCCAGGTTTGCGCCTCCACACCAAGCAAACAGCCGGCAGCAGTCAGGCTAGTAGAGCTTGGATGCTGAACAGTGCTTTACATCCATCTAAGCCGCTGCTACCCCAGGGGTCTGCAGCTTTTGTGGCTGTTCAGCACCAATCTTGGGCCGCCGCACCTCGCTCCACGAGCAGATGAGCCTGGTCATGAAGCCCCCTGGCAACAGCCCTGGTCGTCTTCCTTGAGCCCAGTATAGTCTTGCATTCGAGCAATCGCCGCATTCTCGGCGCACTCGACGACCACAACGCAATCTCTGTGCACTCGACGACACCTCGATATCATGTCCGTCATCCTGAGAACCACCGGGCATGTGGCTCAGACAGGTAAATCCTCCGTCCTGCCTCTCCTCCAGTGACCCGCACCAATATCCCATTACCAAGACACCACTGGGAGCTAACGAGCGGCTCTCTCATTGGCTCAGCTCAGCTATCGCTCCGCTGGGCTGTGGTCGGGTCATGCCTCTCCGCGCCTCTAGCAGCCCCACAGCTATGGGAAACTTGATCTACGGGCCAGAGTCTCTATGTACAAGTGGGATGCCGAGTTGACGAATCGACGGCATGCCCCCACAACACTAACCGACTCAACCACGGAACAGAGGATCGTGCGGCCCTGCTGTGTAGCTGCCACGAGGATCTCGATCTCGCTTACCTACGCCTAGCTAGTGAGATGGCGAACATCACTGACATGGTCTGCAAAGTGAAGTCTTCACCAGACCCACGACGAGGGTCATTACGGTGTGGAAGATTAGGTGACGCGTGCTCGAACTTGGTTCGAGATGTTACCCCAAGTCTTGTGTCAATATCAACCGATGCACCGGTAGTAGAACAGCTTCTGGCATAGCATCACGACTCATTCTGGGGCGTCATACAAGCTTGCTGTCTCCCCTCAAGTATCTTGTCAAACGGTGTGGTTGCAACGACGACATTCAACCATACCGCGACAGACTTCAATCGACGACACTCAGACTCTGCTTTCTTTGATATAAGGCGATCGCGTTGCGGCAAAATCAATCTTGGTGTATTTTGAGTACATCAGATAGGGTTACGGTACGCTACCGGAGCGCGTAGAGTAGAATAACGGCCACTTGGTTTGTGCATTGTCCTGTGGGGTTTCATCGAGTGCGGTCTTGTCCGAACATCCAGGCCACGCAGAGAGTCGGTTCATGATACGTTGTATAACCTGACACTGGCACTGGTGCCTACGGGTCCGCGGACAGTAATTGCGTGGGTGTAGTTTTGACTACACACAGGACAGTGAATGGCCCCAGGGGAATCCATCAACGGTACGCCTACCTAGCTCCGGGGACAAGTACCGAGATGGCCATGGACGTTTGCGGCGGTCAACCACGCTGATCAAAGGTCACCTGACTTCTTCGCATTGCTAGACAAGAAAGGGATGGTGTGTTCAGCACATGGATTCAGGGTCGTCATCTTGGAGGTGATGTGTCCCTTCGCCGACAGCTGTGGTAGAGAGCATCCGACGAGGTATGGTGAATAATACAATACAGGCTGAAGCCAGGCCAGTAACTACACAGCCGAAGCAAAGCCACTCTCGAGGGAGTGATTGCTGGACCCTTCGCTGTGCAGTCTTGCTGCCCCGCTCACCAGCCTCCCCGCGATCGCTTGTGACGGTAGCGCCACTACTGGTAGTCACGGATGCTCGCAAAACACGCCAATGGGGTCACTTCCTGGCTAGATGCATACGCTACGACAAGCTCTGGTTAAATTATGGGCACTTCAGCTCTGCACGCTACTGGACGTCGCTACCCTCAGCAAAGCATAGTCACGGGTAAAAAGGAGATAAAGCAGACAAGGCCACATATATCCGGTGTATTTGTAAAACCTCACGCTCTTCCGGTGCAGCTGTCCCTGCGGCGCTTAGCCCGGGAAAGCTTGTCGTCCCAGTCGTTCGCTGACGGCGTGGCTTGTTCTAAGGCTCTCATCTGAAACACTGGTCTTAGACGCGAACAGCTTGTGCCCGTATGTAAGGGATCGTACCGTGAAGGCGCAGTTTTGTGGCAGTGTCGAGTTCGACAAAGAGGACAAACATGTCCTTGTTGGCCGGTGTATTTTGAGACCCTGTTGAAACACACAATGAGAACCTCCTCTCAAAACAAAAACAGAAACAGAAACAACGTATAGAGCCTGGCGCACATGCTGTACATGGTCTGCTTTGTATTCCTATCCTTTCACAAGTCTCGAGATACGAATTCGACAGCTGGGGCAGCAATTCTGGGTGGGCTGAAACACCGGAACTGCCATACCAAGCGCCCTGGCCATGGCAGGACTTGCTGGGTCGGTGGAGGGCTGTACCGTCTTTGAGAAACCTCCCAGGGAGTAGTCCCCTCAAACAACACTGAGCCATTGATGCTGGAAGATACACAAAGAGTAAGCTCAGCTCAGTCAGCAATAGCGTTGGCTCGTAGACCGAGATATCATGCCGATTGACAAGCAGGCTCGTCAGTGTGCAACGACGATCTCGACGGGCTGAGGCGCTGGCACGTCATCGAACCACACAGCCATCTCTCCGTTCAGTGACTAACATGGTCAAACCAGACGGGAACACCGAACTGCCTCACACGGATACCCTCGTGGGATTGCGATAATGTCGCGATTGCATTGCGGGAATAACTGGAGGTCCTAAATCGGGCGAGATCAGTGACGGCACATTGGAAGCCTCAACACCTCAACATCTCAACAGCCTCAGCATCTCGTCTTTGGCCAGTCTGGACTTGGATCCAAGAGCAAGCGTGGATATCCATTGCGCTTGCACGGCAACGACCCGCACATTTCTATTTCTCATTAGCACAATCAGCTGGCCAGACTGAGAATAGCGAGATGATCCACGTGGCTACGCAGGGTATGGAATCCTACCGTCTTATCCACATCCTGATCTGCCTAAGATTCGAATCTCGTCCAGCCAACAAGAAGCGAGCATGTTGCGGTCTTCTCCTTGGCGCTACGTGCAAGAGCAGCGGGAGCTGGCTTCCGCAACCAAACAGTCGCTCTTTCGTGTGCGGCAAGTCCGTTCGGCACACGTGCTGCCGAATTTGATAACATCGGCATCGGATGCCGTCAGATAGGCGGGCGAACTGGGGAGAGGCCCCACTGATCGCCGAGCGGCACGGGAAGCGAGTTAGTCCGGTCGGGGGTTAATCAGACTGCACGTGCCGGCGAGAATGTTGATGGGATTCATGTGCAGGGGGAGCAGAGAAAGTGTGAAGAGATTGATTGCTGAATTGTGGAGTGAGAAGGATACGGCACTCGCTCTCCCTCGGTGGAGGTCACAGTGGCCGAATCCACGTCTCGACGGGCGCTTTCTTTCAAGAACGGGCAGTCCTTCCCCAAGGCGAACTGGACGCATGGACACAGACACGCGGTGACGCAACGCAACAGCAACACCTGGCATCGGCTTCAAGCAGCCTACCTCGAAGCTAGCACCCCGCAGCTCGCTCAAGAGACTAGCTCGGTTACCTCCGAGCAAGCAACCCGTCGACCAGGCCAAATGAAGCAAACAGGGCGAGCACGCCTCCTCTAGCGTACAGCGTGGCCACGACATTGGCCGTCTACCAACACTCGCACAGCACGCTCCATTCGGCTTAGTCGCGTGCTAACGTTGGAGCACACGTAGCGAGCGAGCAAACCGTTCTCGGCCGTCGACACGGTGTCTGGGCCTTGGCCTCGAGCTGCAAGGCAAGACAGGTAGGTATGGCAGGTATGGTAGGTATGGTAGGTACGGTAGGTAGGTATATCGTTTTGCCGTCGGAATTCGCTCGCACGCACACTCGGCCATGGGTTGGTCCGCTGGCCCCAGATCCCCGGGACCCCCCTCCCCCCTCCCAAGGCGCCTTGCTGGACTGGGTCGTTGCCTCCGCCGCGGAGCGCCCGGTCCTGGGGCTCGCTGTTGACGCATGCGGCGACGGTGAAGAGCGCGTGCTAGCTTTTGCGTGAGACGGTCATGAGTGCCGAGTTGGGTGGCGAGGGGAGGCGAGGCGAGGCGAGACGGTCGTGTCGAGGTGGGAGATGTCTTTCCCGAGGTCTCCAGATTTTTTTATCTTCTCTCCCTGATGTGTTGGCGTGGCTAGTTGGTTACACGTGTGGTTGAGATATCGAGGGGAAAAAAGAAAAAAAATAAAAAGAAAGAAAAGGAAACTCAAAAAAGAAACACACATTGGTAAATAATGAGTGTCGGGGATTTCGAGGCGGCGTGAGGGAACGCAAGGAAAGAGTCTGGGTTTTAATCCGAGTCTTTCTCAATTCTACAGGAGAGAAGGGGGTGCCGGGAGAAAGACCAAACTGTCAATACGTGATGTTTCGAGCGGACATTGAATGTCTGCACATGATCTCAAACCAAGTCTGTGTGCGTATAGCACGTGTCTCGCAATGATGCTACATGTCATGTCATAGCAGCAGACGAAGCACTCGCTCTCGTTTCCTTGACTCCCTTTTCTGTGTTCCCTATGATTTCCTCTCCTTTCTCCATTGTCTGTGTTCCCTCTAATCAAATCTCCTTCTCTCCATTGTCTGTATCTTCTCTAAACTCCTCTCCTTTCTCCATCATCTGTATCCCCTGACTCTGCTCGATCCAGCGCAGCATAGAACAGGGCAGAGCAGAGAACAGAGTGCACGAGGTAGATATAACGAGGAAAAGAGAAATGACAACGGCGAGTCGACACGTCCCTTTCACATCACGTCGCTTCACATACATGCATACAGACTTCCAAGTCGAATCACGACAAACACAAAGAGGTATCATAAACATCGCGCCCCAGCTAGCTACTATACAGGACAACACGGCGCATTCTACTTTTCTTTCCAATCCTAATCGCCTCCTGCGGCAGCGGCATCGTCGTCTCCACCGCCCGCCTCGCGCGCCGCCTTGGCCGCCTTGGCCGCCTTCCACTTTGCGGCGTTGGCCATGAGCTGAGCGAGTTTGGCGGCGCTCTCGTCGTCTGCGGGGAAAATGTAGTCGACGTACTCCTCGAAGCTGTCGTCGTCGAGCTTCCTGCGCTTCTTGACCTTGCGCGGCATCTGCGCAGCAATGTCCGACTGCGACTTTGCGTCGCCGTGCATGGCCTCGAACGACTGCCACGCCGTGAGCAGCGCGACGCGGTCCGTCTTGAGGTCTTTCTCCTTGAGGCGCGTGTGGGCGCGCTCGAAGATGGCGCGTGCCCGTTGTGTTGCGGCGGCGCTGGCCGGGTGCGGTGCGTCCGTGTCGTCGGCTGCGTCGTCGCCCTCTTCGGGCACGCTGATTTCGAACTGGGCCCACGATGTCCAGACCTTGACGTGGTCCGTCTTTTCGAGCAGGCGCTCGTACAGGGCGCGCGTGCGGTCGTACTCGGCCTCGCCCTCTTCGAAGTCAATGTACGCTTTCCACAGCAGCTCGGGCATGTCGAGATGCGGCTCGTCGACGGCGAGCTCGAAGATGGCGCGTGCGCGGTCGAGGTCGTCGAGGCCGCGCTCGAGCTCGGCAAACTTGATCCATGTCTGGCTGTTGCTGCCGTTCCACTCGATATATTTGGTGTAGAGGGTCCGACAGCGTGTGAACTCAAACAGCTTCAACTCGAGGTCAATGTAGCCCTTGTAGAGCTTGTCCTTGGGGCACTTGCCAATGGCCCGGCCGAGCAGCTTGCGGGCGGCCGTCAGCTGGTGCTGGCGGACTTCAAAGTGGGCAAACTGTAGCCAGACCTTGGCAAAGGTGAAGCGCTCGTGGGGGAGCAGGCGGATGCACTCGCTGTAGATCTGGCGGGTGCGTTCGGCGTCGCGGGAGACGGACTCTTCGTAGACAGCATAAAAAAGCCACAGGTAGATGTAGCGGCGCCAGTGGCGCTTCTCTTGTGTCGGGGGTATCTGGGCAATGGCGCGCTCGTAGACGTCGCGGACGCGGTCCGAGTTGCCAGAAGTCTCCTCGAGACGGGCAAAGTCGATCCAGGCGTCGTAGTTTTTTGGGTTCTCGGCGAGCTGCTCCTCGTAGTGGACGCGGCGCTTGGACAGGATGACGTCCTCAATGCCGTCGCGGTCGCCGTACTGCTTCTCAAAAGTGGTGAAGGCCTTGTGCAGGTTAACCGACTTGGAGCGGGGCATGCGGTCGAGAGCAAACTTGTAGATGGCGCGGGCGCGCTCCGTCTCGTTGAGACGGGCCTCGAACTTTGCGTAGGCCATGAAGAGCTTCTCGTCGGTGAAGTCGTCGCCGAGCGTCTCGACGGCGGTGCCGTAGACGTCGCGGACGAGGTCGCTGGTGCCGTTTTCCTCCTCGAACTTGGCCCACTTGATCCAGTTCTTGGGCTCCGGGTGGACGACGGTGAAGCGCTCGAAGATGGCGCGGGCGCGCTCAAGCTCGCCGTGGCGCTTCTCGAGCTTGATGTACGAGGACCAGGCGGCCTCCTCGGGCTCCCACTGCAGCCAGCGCTCGAAGACGGAGCGGGCACCGTCAATGTTCCCGAGCGTCTCCTCCATGTAGACATACTTGTACCACAGCTTGTCGATGCGCGGGAGGATGGTGACGGCGCGGTCGAGCAGGTTGCGGGCGTGGTTGATGTTGCGGTGCTTCATCTCGGCGTCAATGTAGCGCAGCCAGAGGGCAACGGCGGTGCTGTCGACGTCGAGGGCGCGCTCGAAGATGGAGCGGGCGCGGCGGAACTCGTTCTGCTCGAGCTCCCACGAGGCGTAGCGCATCCAGTTGTTCATGTTGATGCGGTTGCGGCGCACGTAGTCCTCAAACTCCTTGCGCTTGCGGCCCTGGAACTCGTGCAGCTCCTCTATGTCGGCGAAGCGCTGCGTGGGCGCCTTGAGCTTGTCATCCTGGCGGTCGACGGCCTCGCGCAGGAGCTGCTCGGCGCTGATCTGGATGGGCGCGGCGGCCTTGTTCTTGACGCGCGGGGGGCCGCGGGCCTCCATGGTGGAGGGTGGAGGGGAGGCGGATGGGAAGAGAGGGAGGGAGGGGGAGGTGGTGGAGAAGGAACAGGAGGATGTGGTGGTGAGGTGGACAGGCCCGTCACGTGTGGAGAAAGAGAGGAAGTGGCTGTCGAGTCGGCGTCGGAGGAGGAGGACGTCGACGAAAGAAATCAGCGCACGGGCCCGACGTTCGTTCGCGGCGCTGGTCGCCAGTCTTGTATCTTTCTCACTCTCCCTCTTCCTCACCACCACCACCTCCACCCCCTCACCCTTACCCACAACCATGGCGACCCTCGAGCAGGAGCTGATGGCCGACTTTGCCGACTCGGGCGACGAGGACCTGGCCGACCTCGAAAACGACTTTGCCGCCGGCGACGACAACGACAATGATAACGACGACGCCATCGACGAAGAGGCCGACTACGCGCGCAAGCAGACCAAACAGGCCGGTCCGCCCGACGTCCGCGCCGCCAACTCGCTCATGACGCGCCTGCAGCCCGTCCTCGCCCAGATTGCCGCAACCCAAGACGCCATGGACGTGGTCGACGGCGAGTCCATCGAGGACAACCCAGAGTACCAGCTACTCAAGGACGCCAACGAGTTCTCCACCCAGATCGACGGCGAGATCCAGGCCGTCCACAAGTTCATCCGCGACACGTACTCGCTGCGCTTCCCCTACCTCGAGGAGCTCATCAAGAACCCCGTCGACTACGCAAAGACGGTCGCGATCCTCGCCAACCGCCCCCTCGACGACATCAAGACCATTGCCCAGGACCCGGACAACATGGTCGGCGCCCCGCTCAAGCACATCCTCGACGCCCCCTCGCTCATGGTCGTCACCGTCGAGGCCACGCGCGCCTCGGGCCGCCTGCTGGCTGACCCGGAGCTCAAGGCCGTCGTCGACGCCTGCCGCCTGCTGCTCGACCTCGACCGCGCAAAGCACACCCTCACCGAATACGTCCAGTCGCGCATGACGGCCTTTGCCCCCAACCTCACCGCCCTCGTCGGCTCCCTCACCGCCGCCCAGTTCATCAACCACGCCGGCGGTCTCGCCGGCCTCGCAAAGACGCCCGCCTGCAACATCCCCCCGCTGGGCTCCAACAAAGCTTCCGGCCTCGGCCTGGCCACCAACATCGGCATCCGCCACCAGGGCTTCCTCTACCACTCGCCCATTCTGCAGACGATTCGCCAGGACCTCAAGAAGCAGGCCATGCGCATCGTCGCCGCAAAGGTCATTCTCGCCGCACGCGTCGACATGGTCCACCAGTCCACCGACGGCGCCACTGGTCTCCAGCTCAAGGACGAGTGCGAGCGTCGCCTCGACAAGCTGACGGAGCCCCCGCCCAACAAGGGTGTCCGCGCACTGCCCGCTCCCGATGACAAGCCTTCGCGCAAGCGCGGTGGCCGTCGTGCCCGCAAGGCCAAGGAGGCTACGGCCATGACGGAGATCCGCAAGGCCCAGAACCGCATGGCTTTCGGAAAGGAAGAGAAGGAGGTTGGCTACGGCGACGCGACAAAGGGCATGGGCATGATTGGCGCTACCGATACGGGCCGCCTGCGCGCCCAGCAGATCGACCCCAAGACACGCGCGAAGCTGTCCAAGAAGAACCCCGGCTGGGGCACCGACACCACTCTGGGCGCTGCTTCTTCGTTGAAGGGCTTTGGCGCTGGCGGAACTGCCACGAGTCTGCGCGCTCAAGGGCTGCGCACGGGTGGTGTTGGTCTGGGTGGCGGCGCTGGTACCAGCTCCATCGCCTTCACTCCCGTACAGGGGCTTGAGCTTATCGACCCCAAGGCGCGTGATGAGGCAAATCGCAAGCGCAAGGCAGATGAAGACCGCTGGTTTAAGGGTGGCTCCTTCACCCAGTTGGGCACTGCGAAGACGGACGCTGCCGGATTCAAGGTCCCTGCGTTGCCCATGAAGAAGCCGCGGACCGAGTAGACTGTGGTGTGTCGTTATGGGATGATGATATATTTGGTCAGGGGAAGACAGGATTGGGGGATGGGGTTCTTGGACAACAACTCCAAGGACAAAAAAGCATTAATGGCGCTCGGAGTCTGGCATTCATGGCGCAATCTGCATCTACGGCGTTTTCATCGACAGGCTTGGGACGAAGGGATACCCGCGGTTGACATGAGGAGAGAGGGTGGTGGAGTGATTAGTAGATGAGGGGAGAGTTTGTGGTGTTGTGTATGTAATTGCAACTATTTGGACATTCAAACAACCAAAGGGTTTTACAATGGAATAACTGCCATTGTGAGGCTTTAGTTCTATGCTTACTCGAAGTGATGTGGGGATGATTACTGGAGCGAAGAGTGGTGTATATGATTATTCGATTCTTTTTTCCATATTATGGACATCAATTGACGTTTGAACAGACATGTAACTATTTGAAATATGTATCGCGCCACGGGCATTTAGACGTCTGAGCCTACATCTAGCTACATTTTGGTTTAGTTGATCTATCCAGGTAGTTGATCTATCCAGGTAGTTGATCTATCCAGGTAGTTGATCTATCCAGGTAGTTGGTCTATCATCCATAATGCTTGTAACCCAGCTGCTCAGTAAAGACTTCAATGATGAATTCGTCCCGCCATATGACGACATGACACTTGGGCAGGAGGGGGATCTGCAAGCTGTCTGCAATCTGCACACAGCCAGACGTGCATGTACCCGTGCGTGCGCATTCAACTCACGCCAGTGCATCCACGTCTTCACCCACTCGTATCGCCGCTGTACGCGTATCGCCGTTATACGCGTATCATGCCATTTCCACGTCCGCACGCGCCGCCTCCCCCTCCATGTATCAAGCCCAAGCCCAAGCCCAAGACCAGGCCATCGACCGGCCGGTGCGGCCCTGTTAATACTGCATAGCCCCAAGAGCGCCCCTACCTACCCACGAACGAACGGGGAAGGACCATGGCGCAGTGTGGTCTGTCTTGGTCTTGGTCTTGCTATGGCAGTCGGCGTTTGTTAACGCCAAGGAGACACGCTCGCGGACGCAAACGGGGCGGCGAGGGACTTGGGACAGCCACTTGATGCTACGTCAGGTCAGGTCAGGTCAGGTCAGGTTAGGACAGCAGAGGAAAATAGGGCGCTGGTGCAAGCCATGTTTGTTTTGGCCCATCCTGAAGGAGGAGGTCTGCCTGCCTGGCTGGGTGATACGCCTACGCCTACGTCTACGTATTGACACCTCGTTCGCTTCGCTGGCGAGCGCGCTCGTCTAACAGGCACAAGCACAAGCACAAGCACACGCAGCAAGCACACGCAGCAAGGCACGCACACACGCAGTCCGTCCGTGGCTCCACGAACGGTACAAGGCTACCGTAGCGTAGCGTATGGGGTCGTGGTAAAAATAGGGCACATGGACAACCAGGAGCCAGCGCAGCGGAGAGAGGGAGAGGGAGAGGGAGGGAGGGGAGAGGAGGGAGAGGGACAGAGAGTGTGGGTGGGTGACGCCCTAGGCCATCCACGTGAAGGCGTCTCACATGGCCATGGTCACGGCCACACGACGCCCTACAAGGCACTCGAGGCACTCGAAGCACTGGAACTGGAACTGGAACCCTCAGCTGCATGTAACGGCAGACGGCGATCGACGGCACGCAGCCAACCACGGCGCGCGACGCACGTTGCACTGCACTGCGCAGCCGCTGGGCGTTCGGCGTCTGGCGTCGGCGGAGTCGGCGTCTGGGTGAGGGGATGGGGGAGAGGAGGGAGGGGAGAGGGGATTGCACGACACGACGCGCGGGGTTCGGCTGGCGAGGTGCAGATGCGGGTTTGGTTTACACTTGAAGACTTGGACTCGGGCTTGGGCTGGGGCTGGGGCTGGAATCAGCACACGCAGTCAGTCGACTCGTTGTATGCAGCTATAGGCAGCCATCGCCATCATCACCACCACCATCGGCCCTATACAGAGGCACGACGACAACGACATCCATCGACAACGACCACGCACGCCAGAGTCGGACCCGGGCCAAAGTCCGCTCCGGAATCCGGCCCCCCTCCCCCACCTCAGCCCATCGGGGATATCGGGGCTAGTGGGCCGTCTGGCGTAGACGTCTAGACAGCGACACAGGCGAGATTAGGAATGTGCCGCAGGGCGTGTGTTATGCCGCTTCCCGTGCTATGGTCTGATATGGCGGCTGGGGCGTCGCGAGGGGACGGGGAGGAGGGGCTACACCGGTTCATGTGGGCTGGCCCGCATCGCAACGCAGTGTCTGCCATGGGGCGTGGGCGTCCGCACGGAGCCGGACGGACATGTGCTGTGCGTGCTGTCTTGTCGTGTCTTGCCTTGTGCTGTGCTGTGCTGTGCTGTGCTGTGCGTGCTGGGAGTGCTGTGCATGCGGTACATGCGTACATGCTAGGCCAACGGCTGGCGTGCTGGCGGCTGCTGCTGCTGCCTGTGCCATTACACAGTCTCCGTCGTCTTCTAGCTCCACCGACGACGACAACGACTTTTACTCTCCACAGCCTCGCTTCCTATTCAGGCTGGCGTGCGAGTCGCGCTCAAGCGAAAGCGAAAGGATCGGCTCCCTGTCTACAGGGCCACTGACCACACTGTGCACCTCTCTTGGAACCGACCCATTGAGCCAGGGAACCATTGAACCCTGTGCATCCCGTCACATCACCAGCGCTCGAGGCAGACACGACGAGATAGGACCAGCCAAGTCAAGACCAGCCCAGCAACAGCGCCCAATTTCCCAGCCGTCGTCGACTCACTCTACCTCTGGCGCCCATCTTGGCAATGCAATCACGTCGCAATCACCCCCAAGTGTCCAGTCACGGCACCGAGCCATTCTACAGCAAAGTCTCCGTGCCGTACGATACTTCGTACTGCCGCTGCCACTGCCACTGCTACTGCTGCGTGCAATAATGGCCTTGATTGGCGTCGAGCATTCGGCCCCCACAGCGACCAGCCTTATCACAGCGTGCTGATTCGGCCGGGGCGCCGCAACGTGGCACGCCTGACCTGGGCCCAGCGCGGCTATCGACTGTCGAGGTTGAGCGTGGACGGGATGCTGAAACCAGGACACAGGCGAGACTCGACCGCGCAGGGGAGCACGAGCGAGGGGCACGGCATCTCGGGCTCTCGGTCTCTCGGTCTCTCGGTCTCTCGGGCATTTCGAGGACCGCCATGGCTGTATTGTAAAGTATTGCGGCAAAGGATTGTGCGTGTCCCTGTGCGAGCTGCGCCGCTTGCTTGTGCAGAGTCGAGGGGACGTCGAGGTCGAGGTCGAGGTCACGTCGAGGTCGGGGCCGTGGAGAAAGGGGAGAGGGTTGGACGGCGAAACGTGTATAATTGATGTTGTGCGCGCCTCCACGTGGAAGGGGCATCAGCCCTATGCAAAGAGGCTCGTCGCGCGGGTAAGCGCTTGTGCAGAGCTCCCGTTGGCAGGGTCGCCTTGAGTGCTGACGGGACGGAGAGAAATCTGGGGTAACAGCGACGTCGACAGGCACGACATGAAGTGGTTTGTATCGACGCAGACGGTGCTGTGCCGCTCTCTGACACTGCGCAACCTCTGTTGCTGCTCGCTCGCCGTCCAGCTGCACAATCGGCGCTGCGCTCGGCGCCGGAGAGTTGTGCGTGGGTTGTGGACTGCGACGACCATGACTCGGGCGCGGCTGGCGGCTCGCGGCTCACGGCTGGCGATTGCCTGTTGCCTGTTGCCTGTTGCTCGTCTGTCGGGCGGCGGTGGATGGGCATGGTGGGCTTGTGGGGATTGGCCCATTTGGGTATCCGTTGCGTAGCGCCGTTTTGGCTGCGCACAAGCCCGACCATACCTCGTGCATGATTGAACCCCTCTCTTAAGCGATAGAATACCTTCTACATTGATTTTATTCAAACCTGCTTGCTTGATTGTATAATGTGTCTCAAGAATCTTGTCACCTCAGTGCTAGAGCGGATTCGGCCAAGCCCCCCAACCCCTCCCCACTCCGTCTCCACCAGATGAGCCCACGATACAAGGTCGCCCAGGTAAGGCTGAACGGGCGGCCCGAGTGGGTAGGCAGATGGTAGGGAGGCAGGCATTCGACATCACCATCCCTAGTGCCACCATCGTCGCCCCTCCGAAACCCTCTCGCTCACTCTCCCACTCTTTTCCTTCTTCCTCTCTCTCTCTCCTATCCCTATCCGCGCTCTCGGCCGTCGGCATTTTTCGGTTCTTGACGTTCAAAGTTTCCATGTCTCAGAGCCTGCCTATCAATCCCCACGGCCCGCATAGTCGCTCGCCTAGCTCTCGCTACACCGGTTTAGCACCGCATTCTGGTCAACGCTCCCCTCTCCTCTCCATGCTCCTCCAAACTATAACTCTCCTCGTCTTCTTGGTCGACACTAGTTAGCCCCATGCCATGCTACCTACCTACTGTATGCCGGCATCCTCCACTGTTGCGTCGGACCACTGCCAAAAACACATGTTATTTTAGCTGCGCGCCGTCACACTGGATGGACGCCTTGCAAGGCACTTCGCTACAAATAGCTCAATAGGGCGCACTCCATCCCGTATTAGCCACTGACCCCGCCGGCTGGTCCCGCTGAGCCACACGCCCGCCATCATCGTCATCATCATAATCATCATAATCATCATCATCATCATCATCATCCTCCTCGCCGTAGTCGTCGTCGTCGTCGTCGTCGCCGTAGTAGTGGTAGTCATCGCCGTCGTCGCCGTCTGATACTGAATCAACAAAGACGCTGCGCCCTGCCGTCTGATCGCCAGTGACCACGACATGCTCTCTCTGCCCTGCTTTGCCCTCTGCCCGCCCGTTCACGCAGCCTTCGCAACATGGCTACCGCTCGGGTAGGTGGTAGGCGTAGGGTGTAGGTACCTGTCGCAAGCCATGCTCATTCCTGTGTCCCATCAGGCTGCCAGCACACGCACACGCATACGCACACGCCCCGCCCTCTCTTGGTTGGCTCCCATCTGCTACGTGATGCTATTCCTATGCCTCAGCCTAACCCCGACCACAACGGGCCTGTCGATCATCGTGACCGGTTGGAAAACCGATGGCCTGGGTGTCTGATATCGGGCCTTCGCTTCGGCGTGCGAGGCGTGTTGGGTTAGCAGACAGTTAGCCAGCCTTTTAGGTAGGCAGCTAGACAGATAGCTATCTACTATCCGTCTAGCTGTGTCTACCATCTGTCTAGCCATGTCTGCTACCTACCTAGATCCAGTCTATGCTATCCGCCCGCGGATGCCACGCTTCCCGTTACGCCATCATGGATGGCCAACTTGTATGAAGCCCTCCAACGGCCACTACCGCCCTACCTATCACGTCTTCCCACTTGCCCCTTCCTGTTCAAGCCGTGGTATCGTTCCATCGTCGACCCCAACTTCGCTATACTTTCTTTGGCAATCCGGCACTCGAAACGTGCTCAGCGCCTCGTCTCGGGTGACGGCTGCAGCGCTGCATCCATCAACGGTACACCTTCACGTCTCTGGTCCGTCTAATAACGCGTCCATGAGTCACTCCCCAGAGCGGTTATCGTGCTGTCTGCTGCAAAAACAACCTACTGCTCGCGTTGGCGCGCCGCGCTGCACCTAGGTAACTAACTCGACGTCGACGTCCCCCACAAGGCTGGCTGTATGTAGGCCAGTCACTCTCTCCGCACCCAGACCGAGAAACACGGCGTCGCTGGCTGTCGAGACAAGACGCACCATCATCGATCGGCCTCGCAAGACCAAATGGCAGCGCAGCGCAGCATCGCCAACCACCTTTCTTGGTCCGCTGACAAACGTGCATGCGCTGACAAACCCGCTGTACCGCTGCGTCGAGTACGTTTATCCTGCGTGACTCGGTCTTAGATGTGCAGCCGTGTGAGAGGATGCGTGCCGATCGCTACTGCATATTGCGCGCAATCTCTCCCTTTGCCTCGCCCTCGCCCACCATTGGCGTGTCCGTGTAGCTTAGAGCCAGAGCACGGGGCGCCTTGGAGTAGGTAGGGCTGAGGGGGGAACTCCGCATCTGCTTGTAAATCCGTTCTGCTGAGCAACCACGCCAATAGGGAGGATTCACCGCACCGACCGAACATCAAACCTATCTCGACTCACCTCGACTCACCTCCCCACTCCCCACTCCCCGGCGCGACGCGCGACCAGACTCACCTCGATATCGTGACGACGCATCGGGCAGCTTTCCCACCACTCACTCAGCGGCTACGCAGCCAACGAAGACGCACGCGCTGCAAACGTGATCTGGACAAGCCTCCAACACACACCTGATGATCGCCATGCACACCATAGTATACCACGGAACCCTGCCGCATATAGCATGCCTGCCTATCACAGCATGCCTGCCTAACAGAGCATACCGCTTAACATAGCATACCGCTCAACATAGAATACGGCTCCTCTCTCTCTGTCTCTCTCTCCAGCCATATGGGTAGTCGGCGAAATGTCCAACGCTGCGGCGTCACACAGGCACCCAGCGCAACCGGCCGTCATTGGCGGGCATCGGTCTATTTGCAGGGCACCACGCTCGAATCCTAGGCGGGCCACGCGATGCGTTTCAGCCTGTGCTGTGGCTCTGGGCAGAGGGCGGTTGTACATGGCACAGCCTTACGCCCGACGGGCAGTCTGTTTGGGGAAAGAGGTCTAGGAATGCAGACGCGTGATAACTTGCAGGCACCCGTTGCCCGAGCTCGAGGTACGTACGACATGGGCCAGGCATCTCCGTGGTAGTCGCATTCCCCACCGAGTGGTCTGTTTCGAAATGAAGCGCCTGACGATGCGGCGTCACCGTAAGCGACCCTACGGCCGCGGCCTTGCCCACCACCCCTTCATATCGCTTTTGCGACGGGACAGGCATGCTATCATGAACCACGACGGCCACGAGGTCCGGCACCCTGTCGTGTCCGTGTCGCTATCCCATGTCGCTGCCCCACGAACAGCCCACGTCAGGGTAGCGCTTTAAGCGACAAACGCCACGCCTTGTTCGCGTGTGAAGCGAGTGCAGAGACACGCAAACACCCATGTTGGCAGCCAACTCGAGCGGGCCCTGAGCCGTGTCTGCGAGGTCTGGCCTCGAGCGTTGGACTCATGGCGCGCCGGAAAACTCCACCACCCTGGCGGGCTGCTTGCAGCGCTTCTTGCGCCGACCGGTCGTGCCGTCCAGGTGGGAGCACAGTGAATCTGCTCGCCGCGTCGACTCATGTGATTCTGAATCCCCTCGCATCGCGCGGCCCGGCTTGGTGCCACAAAGACGACGCCCAGGGGACACAGAGCAGCGTCACAGGTCGCCCGTCAGCAGTGTATGCGAGGATGCGACGATCGCCCGCTGATTCGCTGGCCTTGCGCTCCGTAAGGCTGTAGGGCTGTCGGAGGCTCGCGTCAGGAAGAGCACGCTGTAGTCTCGGATGCATCTAGGTAGGTACACCGTAGTTGGGCGCAGCTCAGCAGCCGTCGAGCGGGACGAGGGCTTTGGTAGCTGCAGCCACAGAGCGAATGTTTCTGCCAGGCTGCGGCGTTTCGAGAGAGGGCCGTCTTGTACCCGCTTCGGTTAGCAGAGCACTCAAGGCGCGGCCACCAGGCTCGCAGCTCGTGGCCAACGGGCGCTAAAAATAGGGTATGCTCTGTGGCATGCATGAGAACGGCCTGTACAAAGAGCAGCGCTGCTAGCGTCGCCGCGGGCGGTTAGGTAGGTATGCAGTAGGTATTGAACAGTCTGGCAGATAGATGGCAGATGTCGAGGGCTGGAGACGGGCCCGCTTGCTGCCATGCGTCGCGCTGGAGCTGTAGGTATCCCGGAAGCGGAATCGAGCATGGCCGGGGCGACGTAGGATCAGGATTGCAATCCAATCCCAATCAGATTGAGCATCCCAGGGCCCCGGACCGCCATGGCGCATCACGTGACGGTTCGCCAAACCGGACCGCTCTGGGAGAACGATACGTAACTTTGTAGCGGCGGTCAGGAGCAGGCGGTTGCGCCCTTGTCGCATCGCTTAGTACCCCGCCTAGGGGAAACCGACTGCCGGGGAACCATTCACGACGCGCGACGGCCGTTTGGCTAGCCCCATGCGGCCGGCCGGTGGGTCGCATCGCCCTTGGACTTGCAAACCCTCACCGTGTTTCAATCTGGTGCGCTTCAAAAGGGCGACACGCATCCTGGTCGGCGAGGCCATGAAAGGGTGCGTCGCCGGCCTTGGGTGCGTGTCTGGGTAGCAGTGGATGCCGCAGCATGCCAGTTGGCAGCGGGGCCACGCCATCGCCATGGCCGTAGCCTGGGCATGCTTTTGCGGGAGCTGTGCCATACCATACCCACACCTTTGTCTCAATCCGTCCGTGTGAAGAGCTGCATCCGTTACGGCCAATCAGGGCCCGGCTTGAACGTGGGCCATCTTGCACACGGCCAAGGTCCTCCCCCCACATGGCCCGGCATGGGTGGCCTCCTGGAATCAAAGGCAAGTCCGCTAGAGCGGGGCGTAACTCAGCCTTGAGCGCCGCCGTCAACCACCTCACCGTTACCCTGGGCCGTGACCCGCCCCCGTACGTGACCATGCCTCTATAATAAACACAGGCACACCAATCACCCAGACGCGGGGGCTTGTCGACAAAGGCGACGGCGCTTGGGAGCATCAGCTTCTGGAAGCAGAGGCCCGGGGCTCTGTCTCTTGGTACAGAGTGCCTGGCAACTGCTGACACGGAGCCGGGGCGTTTACACAGCCGATGGGAGTTGTGGCAGTCGTCTAGTCGAGGCTGGCGAAACACTTCCAATGGGGAGTCGCAGAGTCGCAGAGCAGCCTGTACGCCATGTCTCCGAGTGCGCTGTCAGCCCCTGATGGGCTGTACTGCCGGCACTGAGCAACGGCCTGCAAACACGCACAGCCGGACTTGTGCCAAAAGGGACAAAGGGCACGTCTGCCTGGCCTGGGGCCAACTTTGCCCAACAGACAGTGTAACTCTGTCTACGCCCCACAGGTGGCCTGCAAATAGATAGCTGAAGTCGACGACGGACAGTTGGCGGCAGCGGAGATGAGGCAGCTGGACCCTGGTGCCATGGGCCGACTTTTGCGCGTCTGAGGGGGCGGGCCAGGTTCCGTGGTAGGCAGCGCGGTGCACGATTCATGGGCCATGGTGTTGAGGTTGATGGCCGCTGGCGTGCAGCGCGTCTGCGTGCGAGCCGACTAGCGAGGGCAGCCACATGGGGGCCAGGAGTGATGTTCAGGTGCGGACACGGATATAAGGGCGGTCGTGGGAGCGGGCGGTGTGATTGGCTGCGTCGTATAATCACACCGGGCTGAGGCTCAGCACTATCCAATCCAACGGGCGCAGGTGCGGGAGGCCTGATGGTTCCAAGCCGCACGCTAGAGCCGGGCGTAGCAGTGGGTCCTGTGATGCTGTCGTGTCGTCGTGTCGTCGGCACTGCGAGTAAGTGGGTGCGCCTGCAACGGGAGGCGGCGTCGAGGAGTTGGGGTCGCGGCGTGCTAAGCTTTGGGCTGGGCTGACACGCCCCGCTGGTGGAAACGGCCTCACCGACTGTGCAGCAACAGAGTGCTGATGCGGCAGCGGGAGAGCGTGGGAACAGTGCGTAGGGCTGGCGGTCAGACGCTTGTTTGACAGGACCCTGGGGCTCTCGGTGAGCAGTCGTTGCCGGCTAGTGGTCGAGTCGATGTGTCCGCGCCTCGCAGAGCAGCCTAAAACTATCGCCAGCAAGGGCGCTGCCCGCGCTACGTCCCGAACAGGCATATGGTATTGTCGAATTCCGCCCATCCCCCCCCCTCCCCATCCATCGCACGAGCACGCACCAGATCAGACCAGCCTTGCCTTGCCGTCTCCGTCTTGCCGTCTCGCCGTCTCGCCGTCTCGCCGTCTCGTCGTCTCGTCTCGTTTCGTCTTGTCTCGCAGCACCCGGCCGCTCACGCTCGAGGCCGCCTGCACGCCTGCAGCCCCAGCAGTGCCGTCGCCCGCCCGCCCGCCGCCACCTCGACGCCCCCAGCGGGCCCCAAAACGGCGGAACGCTAGGGATTTGGCCGGCTGCGGTGGGCATCATTCTGCGAGGTTGCGCTGCACAGCGACGCGTCCGTGGCCAGCCGCCAATCACAGCGCCGCCTTTCCGAGTGCCCTGAGTGGCCCACCCGCCGCGCTCTCCTGTCGTTGAGGCTTCAACACTGCCCAGGGCGATATGCAGGGCGTAGGTCGCAGCTGCATTCCGGGTTCCAGCCCACCGCTGCTGCATTTACCCAGCAGAGCTCTCTCCGACCGGTGATGGCGGGTGGGCAGGCGGGCGGGCGGCCAGCATGCGGTGGGGTCCACGATGGCTATACCTAGCTACCTGGCTACCTACCCAGCTGAAGCAGACGGTCGATGATGCCGACGGCAGCGACAACGTCGACCACGCCGACCACGCCGTGATGGCTAGCGGCACTCTCCGCACGCTGCCAGCCTGCCTCGAGCGCCATTGTCGTCACGCACAGCAGTCTTCGGACGGCAGCGGGACATGCAGCACGGGCACGGAGATAATAGCAAACCCGACTCGCGGGAGCAGCAGCAGAGCAGCGACCGAGCAGCAGAGCAGCAGCACACGCAGGCCAAGAGTCATAGGGCTGTCTGCGGTGTAGTGCAGGCTCCGGACAGGGGCGCGGCACCAACTGACCGCTGTATCGAAACCAGGCCGACGACTAAAGCTCTCTACTGCCACACCCTTGTCTACGGCCCCCGACGCTGCTGTGCGCTGAGCCTTGACGGTGCCGAACGCCTACTGGCCCGCCCCAAGCCCTGCCGCTAGCGCCATCCTAAAATACAGAGCTGCCTGTCGGTGAAGGCCAGGGTGGTGTCCGCCGCAAGTAGTCCTGGGTGCATGCGAGGGCCTGAAGCTGGGGACCACCACTAGGCAGTCTGTGCTCCACTCCATCGACTGCGCACGCTTTGGACCGCGAGATAAATACGCCTCCATGCCCGACTGTCTGGAGTCTCGATTGTTCATTCACTCCGTCACTACTCCTCCCATACTCCCTTGCACTATACCCATCCATACCCACACCTACACCTACACTTGAACACTGCCCTCCACAATGCACTCACACGCCACCTACCAGCAGTACCCCACTGCCGCTCCCACCACCACCCGCTACTCAGGCACCTCATCAGCCTTCTCCGCCTCGGCCAACCCCAACGAAGACTGGACAAAGATCTCGGACCTGGCAGAGCGCCGCCGCATCCAGAACCGCATTGCCCAGCGCAACTACCGCAAGAAGCTCAAGAAGAGGCTCGAAGACCTCGTAAGTCCCTCGCTACCCGTCGTCGCCTCTCCCTCATACTGATTGGCCTGCAGGAGCGCCGTGCTGCCTCGAGCTCAGCTTCGCCTGAGCAGAAGCCCGCCGAGCTGCAGCCACCCCACACCTCGCCGCGCCACGAGTTCCCCTCGCCAGCTTCTTCCGAGTCGTCGTACACCACCCCGCCCTCCGAGGACCGCATGTTCTCCCACCAGTACACCCGCCAGCTCTCCACAAGCCCGCCACCTTTTTCTGTAGCATCCTACTCGTCCTCTTACCCCGCTCCCGACGCCGTCGCCTACTCGATGCCTTACACGACGGCCTCGCCTTACCACACCATCCCCACTACAATCACCTCGGAGATGCCTTCTTACGCCTACCTCCCGCCTCTCTCCTCAACCTACCCCACCACGCTGCCCAGCCTCGTGCCCAGCATGAAGAGCGAGTATTACGGCGAGGAGGACCTCAGCCCCTTCGGTGTCGGCTACGCGGCCATTGGCGGGATAGACATCCCGCCCCCACACGCCTACCCAGACCACAACGCACATGTAAGGCTTCCCGCGCGACAGCCATACTACGCTTGAGCTTCCGTCTCTTCCAATGCGGCTGTTGTTCCCTTCGGCGCCCTCCCACTGACACCCCATGGTAGACGCCACCACTTGAGCACGAAGAGTTCGGCTACCCCACTACTCCAAACTCGATGCCGCGGACACCTCCTATGCTTCCTGCTTACCAAATGTAATTCGGGACGGTGCCGTGTGAATCATGACTTTGCTTCTTCTGCGTGGCCCCACCGCCTCGCCCTCTTTTCATCATTAGCCTTTATTTGTACAGCATTTCAGCGATGGGTCATTCGGATTAGGGCACTCGCTTCACCCTCGATAACGGGTCTTTGGCGTTTTTGCTTTTGCTTTCCTTCTTTTACGATCACGGCTGGGATATAGAACCCCGGCTTCCAAGGCCATGAAGCCAGCGCCATGCGGCGCAGCACTCAACAGTGGTGCACGAATGAAACAACTATACAAACAAACCTTGTACTCTCCATATAAAAGCACTGTGCAATGTGTGACATGTGTGTAATGAGATGAGTTGAAGCATAGACTGCGATGGGGTGTGATGACAGGTGCCGTGAGATCTCCGGGCACTTTGCGCGTGTCCTCCGCCAAGACTGCCGGTGGCGCGACGCGTCGTCCCTCCCGTTGCCGCTCCGCACCTCACGCCAGCGTTTGAAGTACAATTGCCCCCACAGCCTCTGTCCTTCATGGCTCCAGTGAAGCGCTCACGGGCCGAACAGGCACGGCAGTACCTCATCGGTGGTGCTGTCCTACGTGAGGACTCTGACGACGAACTCGGCTACGAAGACCATCCGTGGGAATGGATCTACGACGAACATGCGAACGACGACCCCGTACCCAGCGACCAGGATGGAACACCGAGGAAGAGAAAGGCATCTGCGACTTTTCAGGAGCGGCATATTGTGGGTGCACAAATGGGCAGTTTTAGATGTCGTGTAGGAGACGCTGTTCTGCTCAAGGCCGAAGGGAACCACGCATGGGTGGGCATCATCTGTGAATTCGTCGACGACCCCGAAGAGGATGAGAAGTCTGCACGGTTCTTGTGGTTTGCGTCTGAACAGGAGATACGCAACCAGAGCAAGAAGCGCACCGACTTTCTACCAGTAAGGACACTGCGCTCCCCGCGCGCCACATGAAGCTGACAGAGGCTAGAATGAACTCTACATCACGGCTGCCTCCGATGAGAACCCACTGGCCACGATCAATGGCACTGCCAAAATCGTGTCGCATGAGACGTTCCAGGACCTATATCCTACCGGCCAAGTCAAGAAGTCGTCAAAGGACTACGGCAAGATCTTCGTTTGCAGAAGGGGCTGTAACACTCGTACAACAACATATACGCCCGAGTTCAGATGGGAAGATATTTACAAGGGCGCCGACGACATGACCTCGCTGGTTGAGTTGGTCGAGAGTCAGACCAAGGCTACTCGGCGAGGCCCTGGCCGTCCCAGAAAAGTACAACCAGATTTGGATGAATTTGTGGTGCCAGATACCGAGGATGATGGGATACCCAAAACTCCTCGCAAGCGCCGGAAGCTGAACGATGCAACAACACCCACCTCCAAGAGGAGCCCGGCCACACGCAAGTTTTTGACCCCATCACACAAGCGCATTGTGCTTAAGAAACAGCTGGAATTTACTCCTTTGGGCACGCGAATACTCTCCCCCGCAGCGCTTGCATCTCCATTTCAAATCGCGCGGAACCAACTTCACGTTTCCTCTGTACCGTCAGCACTGCCTTGTCGCGAGGAAGAGTTCTCCGCAGTCTATAGTCATCTGGAGGCAGCCATCACGGATGGATCTGGGTCTTGCATATACATTTCCGGCACGCCCGGCACAGGCAAGACTGCTACCGTGCGAGAGGTTGTGGCACAGCTGCACGCCTCCGTGCAAGCCGAGGAGTTAGACGACTTTATATTCGTCGAAATTAACGGCATGAAAGTCACCGACCCTCATCAATCCTACTCCCTGCTGTGGCAGGCGCTTCGAGG
Organism: Neoascochyta sp. HWLR27; assembly: GCA_019775935.1. Lineage (NCBI taxonomy): Eukaryota > Fungi > Ascomycota > Dothideomycetes > Pleosporales > Didymellaceae > Neoascochyta > Neoascochyta sp. HWLR27. The sequence goes on along the minus strand of WODD01000169.1, from coordinate 71,030 downwards.
GGATAGAGTTAGTCCTTCGCATGCGCTCGAGTTGCTGGAGCGCGAGTTCTCCACCCCCAGTCCTCGTCGTGTCCCCTGTGTAGTACTAATGGACGAGCTGGACCAGCTTGTCACAAAAAACCAGTCCGTCATGTACAATTTTTTCAACTGGCCCCAACTGCGACACAGCAGGCTGATCGTATTGGCTGTTGCGAATACCATGGATCTTCCCGAGCGCACTCTAAGTAACAAGATCAGCAGTCGGTTAGGTACGTATCAGCCCAGCCCTACATTGATTAATTTCTCGGCGTTGCAACGCGATCCTGCTTGATCGATGATGGTTTCAAGCCTTGTTGCCGCGCCGGGTCGTCACAATGCATTCTTGCGTTGCAATCTGCGAGACCCTGGTCACCGGTTTTCTGTAGATGCACATTGGACAAGGCTGATCCCATGACCCAGGCCTTACGCGAATCACCTTCTCGGGCTATACCCACGACCAACTGATGCAAATTATCCAATCCCGTCTCGAAGGTGTCCCTGGGCACATTGTGCACCCAGATGCTGCCCAGTTCGCGGCACGAAAAGTAGCCGCTGTCAGCGGCGATGCTCGGCGGGCATTGGACATCTGCAGACGTGCCGTCGAGATTGCGGAAACCGAAGCTGCACCCCAAGAACACGATGAGGCGCAGCCCTCTACCCCGAGCCGGACCGGTCGGGGCAACAAAGACAAATCCTTCGTGTCCTCGCATGCACCGAACAATACCGGTCAACCCGATCGCGATGCGCTCAGTTCCAAGGGATTGACTGGCGCGCGCAAGGGTGTCGTGACCATTGCTACCATTAAACAGGCCATCAACGAAGCCACGAGCAGTCCTCTGCAGCAGGCACTGCGGGCACTGCCACTAGTCTCCAAAGTGTTTCTTGCCGCGCTCTTGGCACGGATACGTCGGACAGGCATAGGCGAAGCCATATTGGGCGACGTGGTGGATGAAGTCAAGAAGCTGGGGTTGATGAGCCAGCTGCAGCTTGTCAACGAGTACGTTCTCGCGCCCCGAAAGGACACAAGCCTGGACGGAGTTTCGGGCGCCAACAACCCCGCCACGGCTTCGCCTAAACGCCGCGGGGCTCCAAGCGCCGGGCCCAAACCCTCTGATCTCAAGGCCGCACGAGCATTGGGCCTCACACATGCAGCTGCTGAACTCGCAGAAGCGGGCATCGTAGGCGTCGAGGCACGGCATGGTGAGCGCGTCGGCCGCATCAGGCTTGGCGTTGGCGAAGACGAAGTGCGGCTGGCGCTAGGCGAGGATGAGAGTGTCAAAGGAATGGGGTTTGGCGCGTGATGCGGCTCTGTTTATTATCCGCAGGCATCCGGCTTGGCTGTTGCGGTTGCTTCCAGCTGACATTTAGATACCCCACAATGTTACTACTCTACTCTATTATACTCGGCCTTATCTAACGCATTCTAAACTTCGGTGTTGAAGTCGACTTGAAGGACTGACGGCTGACGTGTCCTGGTCCCTTGGCCGGCTCGAGTCTCAGGTGCCTGCTCATGCAGCAAAAGAGCCTGTAGGCTACAAGAGACGCGCGTGACGTTGCTATGAGTAGCTCCACCGTGCTATGATATAGCATCGTCAAGATGAATCTGATCCAAAGCCGCGGCATGAACACTAGTATATCGGTTTGCTAGATAGATGTTGAGATTGCCTGCCAGCTCCGAGCGTGAAGCACGGATTTATTGGTAGCAGGTTGCTCACAGCATATAGGCGTTCGGGATAGTGGCTCTACCGTAAGTCTTCTCTATCCCAAAGTAATCAAGTTCGGCCTCTTCAGGTATGCGCAGAGAGATTGCCAGACGCAGGACATACAGCACCACCCTACACAGTAGCTAACCGCCTCGAAGTTATAAAGTCACTGACTCCCGCCCACTGTCTCGCATCATCATCCCAAAAACCGGAGCACTCGTCTACTTCACTTGCGGCTAAGCCACACGTTAGTGTCCAATCAACGGCACCGCAGTACGACGAGCTACTGCATCCGGTTAGCCGGCGTTTAGTGTCTCGCGAAGAGACGTAAGAGCAGCAACGCTTCAACCAACATGACATTCCCAAAGCTTCCCACTGCATACCGTATTGCCTGCTTATACCTGTCCCCTTTACAGCGCCAGACTGCCGCCCATCTACATTCCGGACGAGAAGTGTCGGGGCGCTGATCCAGCCGGTGAACCCCACCGTATGCACCGTATTTCTGGCTGGGATTGACAAGACGAACATGGCGACAAGGAGAGCGCATAATAAAACTAGGCTGGGGTGTCAGCAATGCAAGAGGAAAAGAATAAAGGTGAATACGCTGTTTCCATTTGCTTGTTGCTCTGCTGTGGCGTCGGGGTAGATTCGCCACACTAGTCGCTGCCATAGGTGGAGTATCAATCCAAGGCGATTACTACGCTGCGACATGCCAATGCTTACGGTCTTGTTTGTTTTCTTTGTTTACTTTCGTAACCGATCTAGCCCTCTTCAATCCGGTATCCCATATGTCCAACACCTTGGCTAACATGAGTACAGTGCGACTGCAAGCATCCAACATGTGCGAATTGTGAGAAGAAAGGCGATACATGTAGTTTCCTCCTACTTGTGCCATCGTCACGGCTGTCAGGTCCCTTACGGTCAAGGCCTCCAACACTCTCAGCGTCGCCTGTTTCCGAGGCCTCCAGCACACAATCCTCACTCTCGCCGCCAGACTCTACGCACTTTAACAGCAGTGAGACGGCTGTTACATCGAATACCCCATTACAATGGGACATACCTCCTATAGAGCAAGACTTGGCAATTTGGAAACCACCGAGTCCCCAGAATTTACAGTCAGGCCATTACCCTGAGCTCGAGCAGTTTACCATCTCAATACCGCGCTCACTCCGCTTCAACGACGTCTGGAAAGATATCAGAGACCCTCTTCCCCCTCCACTACAAGACGTCCTATACCACTACGAGTACACAACAAGCCTCACTCTAGCCAGCGACGACTTGGCCAAAGCAGCCTGGCGATCCAGCGTGCCTGAACTCGCGCACCAACACGACTTCCTCGTCAACTGCGTGCTCTCAGTCGCATCGCTGCACCTCGCACGCCTGCACGAAGGACAAACGGAAAAGAACAACATGAACGCCATCGCCGCCTCGCGCATGAACAAAGCCCTAGTAAGCTACCGCACTGCCCTCGAACACATCACGGCCGAAAACGCAGCCGCCCTCTTCGCCAGCTCGACCCTCACCGCCGTCTACCTCTTCCGCACCGCAGCCCTCGACATCGAGAACCTGCGCGCCACCATCCCCCCAGGCACCGTCGTGCCCCCGATAGCCACGGTAGACAAGATGCTCTCGTGCGTGCTGCGCACCATCTGGGCGCTGCGGGGCCCGCTGACGGTGCTCCTCTCGGGGTGGGATTGGGTCGTCAGCGGGGCAATGCAGAGCGTAGCTGCGCGCAAATGGTGGCCGCGGAAGAGCGTGCCCGCGACGGCGCGCGCCCAGCGTGAAGACGACTGCCTCGCGGCCCTCGAGTCGCTCTGGCTCGACTCGGACCGCGCCTCGTCGCCGCACTGCCACCACCTCAGCGGCGCCCTCGCCTACCTGCGCGAAGCCTACGCCCTCGTTTCCCAGCTCACCCTGCCCGAGCGCTACCCGCCCATGACGGCCGTGCCGTACTCGATCGACGACGAGTCGCTCGGCGTCCTGACGGACCGCGGCGCCATCTTCGTCTGGTCTACGCGCATCTCGCGCGACTTTATTCAACTGCTCGAGATGAAGGATCGCGATGCGCTAATCATCCTCGCACACTACGCTGTGCTGCCGGGCCGCGTGCGCAATGTGTGGTGGCTCGAGGGGCTCGGCGCGGATATTGTCACGGCCATTGCCATGGCCATTGGGCCGCAGAATTGGGGGTTGATTGCATGGCCGGCGCAGGTCGTTGGCGTGGACTTGGACAATGCGTTTGGGGTCCGCAAGGACGCGTTGGAGGGCAAGCTGGATGAGTTGAGGATGGAAGTCATCTAAGACGAGAAAACGTCACAGCGTCTTGTTGTAGTGTATCGTAGTGGGTATGGGATGTATAGTATATGCCCAGTGCACTGCTATACTTAGATTGTCTGCTGGTAGTAGAAAAATAGATTGTTGACCTGCTACAAGAGTTCGCCCACCTACGCCCTGCACCGTCCCGAAGCCCGGCTATCCATCGGCTACTGGTTGTCTATTTCTGCATACCGCGGAAGAAATCCATGACGCCCGTGAACACGACGAGCAGGATACCTCCACCGGGTCCCAGTCTCAGGACCTTGGGGAGGAAACCCTTGTACAGCGCGCTGAAACCCTCCTCCTTCATGACGGTGCCGAGAGCGGGGAATGCCCAGTTGTACTTTGGTACTGTGCCTGCGACCTTGGGAGAGTTTTGAATGCGCGACTTGACAACGTCCATGGGGGTGTTCAGGATGGTACCGACGGTACCTCCAACGGCACCAGAGATGAGGTCGTTTGTGATCTGGCCCTTCTTGTCGGCGGCAGCGGGGAGGAGCGCGCGGACCTGGAAGATACAGCCAAAGTATCCGGCGTTCCAGAGAATGTGCCTCCACATAGTCGACTCGAGACCCTGGTAGAGAGTGAGAGGGCCCTCCTGCTTGACAATCTTCATGACGCAATCCATCATGCCGTTGTACTTGTGCGCCTGGGCCTTGTCCTGAAGACGAATCTTGACGAGCTCGAAGGGGACGACGACGAAGGATTCGGTGGCACCAGCGGTGGCGCCAGTCAGAATGGACAGCGACTGGTTCATCTTGGACTGACCGAAGAGGTTACGGTAAAAGGCACCCCACGAGTCGTTGGCCGCGAACTTGGTAGCCCTGTATCACGTTGTCAAAACGAGCCCAGCTGGACTTGGTCTCTATTTGCAGTCTCACCTCTTGGGAGCCTCCATGAGGATGGGGGCGGAGATACCACGGTAGAGCCTCGAAAATCTGCCCTGTGTGAGTGTGCTTGCTGCTAGAGTCTGGATGGACTCGGGCATACCCTTCGTTCCGGATGATCTTGCGGAAGCAGTCAACCATGTTGTTGTAGCGGTCCTCACCAACAGCCGTGCTGGTCTGGAGCTGTCTATGTACGTTTAGATGCGATGGTCGGGGATGGGGTGTGCGGCGGTCGCTTACACTCGTGTCTTGACAACGTCCAGCGGGTACCTTTGCAGTCATGTCAGTAATTACACACAATAGTTTGCGAGGGACGGCGAATACTCACATGATGAGAATCTATGCGCACAAGCTCCGTTAGCATTGGGAGACACGACAGGAGCTATGCTCCATGAGCGCGCGCACTCACTTCTGACACACCAGCCACGGCACCTGTGCATGGTCAGTCGATTGAAGCCTTGTGAATCGTGGATGCGCCGCTGCCAGCAGGGCTGGTCGGGTTGGGCGAGCGGGCACACGAGCGCGATGAGTCGTGGGCCCGGAGCGAAGGGATATTTTGGGCATTGAGACGTACCAGCCGCGAATTGGTAGACGAAAGGCAGGGGTTTCACATCGGGGGACGACATGGTGCAGGAGGGCAACCGGGAGGGGACTGAGGAGAAATAAGGTGAGGTGAGAGAAAAGAGAGGTTGCGATTCGGCGTCCGCGTAGGGATCTGGGGAACAGCAACAGCGTGGGATGCATCTCCCGGAAGGGCGCTAGCTTCCCGTTTGCCGTCCGAGCTCAGGCCCGACAATCGATAACGAATGCCCGCTCGTACTCTCCACTTGGCCACTGCCCTGACGCGCTCAACCACCTCCCAGCGAGCATATTACATACACACGCGCACAGCTCTGCGATGCTGGCACGTCGATGAATCCATCGGCTCTCTGTGATACACCCCGAACCACAGCACGACTGCATCTGGCACTGCATTCGACACAGGTCCGTATCCGTGTCTCAATCCCGGCCAGCCAACATCACCCCCACGCCCCTCCGCCGTCCACGTGATCTCGAGTTTGCCCCATTTGCAGTTCGCGTCGTCGCGTCGCGGTCCACGCGTGCCGTCGCCGCCGCCGCCGCCGCCGCCGCCGTCGCCCTTGTTCGCTCGAATGTCAGCGCGTCAAAAGTCCTTCTTTGACCAGGATCCAAAGGCAAAGGTAGCTTCGAGTCGTATTCTGCACGTGTATCGACTCTCGACTCACTCCCTCACCTCTAGCAATTCAGAGGCCAATGGCACCGCCCACGTAACGCTCCGGCCTTCACCCACCCGCATAACCACACCGCACCTCCAGCGCGACAGGTCGTCACTGGTCCGCCCATCATGCCGTCACTCCAGACCCGGACCAAGCTCAAAGCTTTCCAATTCATCGAGGGTGCGCCTGCTGCCGAATCCGCAAAGGACAAAGAGAACCTGCCTGTCGCGTCGGATAAGCCACTCAAAGCCAAGGAAACACCAAAGGCGTCCAAGGTCACAAAGGATATCGAGCCACCGTTCGACACTCCAAAACTATCGCAGAATAAAACCTTCCCGCTACCATCCACTCCAGCTACCCGACTACCGCTAGCCGATCTAGTTGGAAATGTCGACGATTCATCCAGACACACAATCAAGCCTGTCGCCTCGCCCGAAGAGCAGCTGTTTTGGCGAGGATCACAGCCGACCACTACACCTATAATGCGAAAGCCCATGAAACGCGCCCGAAGCTCTTCGCCGGTAGGTCCGTCGCAAGACGACCACAGGCTGGATGGTCCAAGGCCGGAACTGACAACCCCCCAAGCGGACCCTGCCATGGAGTTATGGTCGCGGTATACCAGCAACAAAGGAACGCCGACCGCAAACAAGAGCGTAGCTTTTGCCCACCTCATAAACGAATCCTCTCCGCGGTCCGCTGCAGCTGCTGGCAGTGTCAGTGGACTGCGTCGCTGGGCAAGCTGTGGTGTCGAGTTTCCAGCTTCAAACAGGAAGAAGAGACGGACCCACGGTTTTTTCAAGGGTGATGCAGACACCGACGACGACTTGTTCGCAGCCATCCCGAGCTCCGATGGTGTCATGCATGGACAACAGACAAAGTCAAATCTTGCCGATATGGTCCAGCGAATGAAAGAGTCCATTTCAAATTCACAGATGCGAGACTCATCGCAGTCCCCACTGGCTTCTTCACCGTTGCCTGGAAACAAAAGCCACCACGTGTCATCCGGTTCGCCTAGACAACGACGTATACTGGATCCCGATGTCGACATGGGCGTGATGGATACAATGCAGATCGAGAGTATTGCAGAAGAGGACGAGGAAGACTTCATAGGCGACGAAGACGATCTTGTCCAGAGCGATGCACAGCGCAACGACGTAGAACCGCGCGAAACATCGGGCTCTTCTGACGAGTTCGGCGACGTCGATTTTGACACAGATCTGGCTGACGTTCTCGAAACAACGCCCCTCGGCACGACTTCATTTGCCCTTGATCCAATGGCTGCCTCACAAAGCCAAGCAGATACACCTGCAAAAGACAAAAAAGTACACGCAAATTTGTTCCCAACTGGTGCTGGGCTTCCCAAGTCAGCAGACAGTGGGGACGAGTTTGGCATAGACGACGATGATGATGTTTTTGCTGCAGACTTGGAACAAGTTGTGTCCATGTACGACAAGCGACCCTATGAAACGTCAGGAGCACAGACAGGAGACGCCTCAGCCACGAACAGCGCCGCCCCCGTACCGGTCATTGATCTGGTGGATGAGGATTCTGATGAGTTTGGTGATGACATTGATGCTGATGAATTTGCTGCCGCTGAAGTCGCGGCCACACAGGTCCCAGCGACGACTGTATGTAAAACATATCTTTCCACATAATAATGAAGTAATGCTGAATCCTTAAGAGTCAACAGGACACTAGAGCCATACAGCGTTACCTCGTTAAGCGGATAGATGAGGGATCATACACTAACGAGAGGGGCTATCAAATGGCTGAGAAGGTTGGTAAACCCCCAACCCAGCACTCCCAGACCTAACACAACCTAGGTTTTACTGGTTGAAGAAGAAAAAACCAAACTTTTCAAAGCCATCACCCTTCGGCAAGCCTGGTACGACACACCTTGCACTCCAGGCTCATATGTGCACATCATCGGCGCGTTCTCTTCGTCGGGACAATGCGTTGTCGACGATGACCACAATATGCTCATCCTACATCCCGACCATCTGATCTCTGCAACGGTCGTCGCAGACTCGTTTGGCTGCTTGCGCAGAGCGGTGTTACAGGACCGAGTCAAAGCCACCAGTAGGGCGAATGCACCCATGCTCTATGGCACTCTTCTCCACGAGCTGTTCCAGGAGGCTCTGAAAGCGAATCAGTGGGACTCGGCTTTCCTCTTGGACACCATCGACCAGCTCCTGCCGAGTAAATTCGAGACTATTCTTGAGATCAACTCGACGTGCGATGAGGTCAAAGAGCATTTACACAGCAAGCTGCCTGAGCTTCAGGCCTGGGCTAAGATCTTCATCTGCGCCGAGCCACGAACGGACGCTGTTGTCCACGAACGAAACGGGCGGCAGTCCATCATGAGCATCAACAAGCTTCTAGACGTGGAAGAACACGTCTGGTCGCCCATGTATGGACTCAAGGGAAACATTGACGCCACTGTACAGGTTACCATGAAAGATCACCAAGGCGAGCGGACTCTGACGGTCCCTTTCGAAGTCAAGACCGGAAAGAATTCCTCAAATACAGCACACGTAGCTCAAACGGCCCTGTACAACTTGCTGCTGTCCAATCGATATGGTATGTGCTGTGATGCAGGTAGAAGTGAGCTTGCTGACTAGTATAGATGTCGATGTTGCGTATGGCATCTTGTATTACCTCGAAACATCAGCGATAAGTCGCATTCCTGCTGTTCGTAATGATATTATCCACATGATTATCAAACGCAATGAGCTGGCCTGCTACGTCCGCGACCGCATCGAGTTACCGCCAATGCTGAAGGAGGACTTCAAATGTGGAAACTGCTATGCTCAGGAGCCATGCTTCATCTACGACAAGTTGGTCGAAGGTGGCGATGGTGAGCGACTGAACAAGAAAGCAAAGCAGAAGTATGACGAGCTTGTCAAATCACTCAAACCTTCTGACCAGGAGTTTATGAAGAAGTGGGACATGCTTCTCACGAAAGAAGAGTCTGATATGATGAAGTTTAGGCGCGAGTTATGGACCATGCTCAGCACAGAACGCGAAAAGCTAGGACGGTGTTTCTCGAATATGATCCTAGAGCCTGGATCCGGACATGAGGAGAAGAATGGGCAAAAGATCAACCGCTACAACTACACATTCATCAAGCAACGACCAAAACCAGGCTTCTCTTTTGCCGAGTCACAGCTTGTTGTTGGAGAGCCGGTCGTTGTGTCAGATGAGCAGGGTCACTTTGCGCTCGCTAACGGATATGTTACGAACGTCCGGAAGCATCGCATCACCGTTGCGGTCGATAGACGACTGCACAATTCCCGCAACAGACTCCCTGGATTTGACCCCGACAACAACCAAACCTTCACCGGGATCATGGAAGTCACAAAAGAAGGCGAGCCAGCCTTGCAGTACGAACTGGAGGAGGAGCCAGTACTTTACAGATTGGACAAGGACGAGTTCAGCAACGGCATGGCAGCAGCTCGTAACAACCTCATTCAGATCATGGATGACAGCGTCTACAAAGCTCGAGATCTGCGTGCTCTGATTGTCGACGGCAGAGCTCCAGTATTTAACCCAGTGTCAAATGCCAATGCCTTGCCGACATCCTCCCAAATGTCTATGAATTCGGACCAGAAAGCCGCCGTCTCAAAGATCATGTCCGCTAAAGACTATGCTCTAGTCTTGGGTATGCCGGGAACTGGCAAGACAACCACCATTGCACACATCATCCGAACTCTCGTCGCTAGAGGAAAGAGCGTTCTGCTCACATCGTACACCCACACAGCTGTCGACAACATCTTGCTCAAGATCCGTGACGACAAGATTGGCATCTTGCGTCTGGGAGCTGCGGCAAAGATCCATCGCGAGGTCAAAGAGTTTGCCACTTTAGCTGCCGAACAGAAGGACAGTGTTGAAGAGTTGGATAAGTCATGGATGGAGCCCCCTGTCGTGGCTACAACATGCTTGACTATAAACCACCCGTTGTTTAGTCGCCGGGTTTTCGACTACTGCATCGTCGACGAAGCTTCCCAGATTACGCTACCCGTTTGCTTGGGTCCGATTCGCATGTCGCAGAAGTTCATTCTTGTTGGCGACCATTACCAGCTCCCTCCTCTGGTTCAGAACAAGGAAGCCATGGAGGCTGGGCTTGACGTTTCGTTGTTCAAGCTGCTTTGCGATGCTCATCCACAAGCTGTTGTCAGCCTGGAGCACCAGTATCGCATGTGCGCGGATATCATGCACTTGTCGAACACGTTCATATACTCTGGTCGCTTGAAATGCGGCACGCCAAAAGTCGCATCTCGCAAACTTGTTCTGCCATCGCCGACTGGCCTGGACATGTACCATCGCCGAGCGCTTCCTCCAACATCGACTTTCGGCAGCATCTGTCCAGGCCCAGAGTCACCCAGCTGCTGGCTCTCACGATCGCTGTCCCCGGACTGTCCAGTTGTGTTTGTGAACACGGATCCGATATCCCAAAGCTTAGAAGCCCAGTCCGGATCTCGCATAATCAACACACTCGAGGCACGCCTCGTTACCCACCTCACCCTCTCTCTGCTCAGCCTTGGCATTCCTGCCGACGAAATCGGCATCATAGCCTTCTACCGCTCACAACTCGCACTGCTGCGTACCAATCTTTCAGCAGCGCACACACAAACGCAAGCCTCTGAGCTCGCCGCCCCGGCGATCAACGGCGCAGGCTCAGCAGGCATCGAGCTGCACACAGCCGACAAATTCCAAGGCCGCGACAAGGAAGTCGTTCTCGTGTCGTGCGTGCGAAGCAACGAAACCGGCACCGTCGGCGACCTCCTCAAAGACCAGCGGCGCGTCAACGTGGCGCTGACACGGGCGCGGTCGAAACTGGTCCTCGTCGGCAGCGCGCACACGCTGTCAAGCAACGAGCTGCTCCGCGACATGGTCGCCCTCTGCCGCCGCAACGCCTGGGTCCTCGACCTGCAGCCCGCCATGCTCGACAGCCACGCGCTCGACGAGCGCTTCACGCAGACGCAGACGCAGACGGGTCGCGCGCCCGTAGACAGAGACGGCAGTAAGGCGGTCAGCGTCTCGCCGCCGGGCTCGTGCAACAAGCGCAAGGCTCTCGGTGATGTTGCGGCTGCGTCGGGCAGGGGCAATGTCAGCCCGTCGAAGCGCCGCCGTGCTTCCAGAGCTTTGGGTGGCGGCCCCGAGGACGCGGCAGGCGGGATGAAGGTTCCTGGGAAGACGTTCCGCGCTGGCAAGAGGGGTGTCCTTGACGGACGGCCTGTGTTGCGGGATGTGTATAATGGAGCTGTTTAGATTGGGGGTGGGTGTTTGGGTGGGTGTGCCCGGCAGACTCTTTTTGTTTTGCACGGAGATGTAATGTAAACTTGCGTTTTTGGTGCTGGTAGGACAGCAGACGACTGGGTTCATTGGGTTAGCGATGGTGTTGGAATCGGATAGATGGGAACTTGGATAAATACGCAGCGTTCAAGACAATGAAATGAAGATTCAGTGCGTGGAATTCTCTTGAATGCGTTTGAACTTGTACACTTTGCGCAGGTAACAAGTACTTTTAATCTCGATATTATACTTTAGCTAATTACTACGTAGTTCTTCATTGAATATCCGTAACATCATCTGATCATCAACACCATCCATTATCACCACCTAGATATCCTTCCTGGCATTCTTGCTCTTTTGCCTAATCCGCTTTCCAAACTTGTACAGCAGGAACGGGATGGGGATGAAAGCGATGCCCAAAAAGGCCAGCAGACTGCTCGCCCAGTCGATGCCGAGGCGCATGTACATTGCGTTTGCGAAGAGGGGGAAACCGGCGCCAAAAGCACTGCGCATGAGGTCGTTGCCGGCGAGGACGCTGGCAACCGAGTCAGGGTAGGCGTCGCTGAGGTAGGGCAGGACGGCGTTGAAGAGGCTGAAAGCGGCCATGCCGAAGAACGAGGTGCCAATGATGGGGACGATCCAATGGATGTCGGCGCGGGCGGACCAGCCGAACCAGAACAGGCAGATGGGGACGGCGAAGCAGCCGACCATGGCGGGGATGAGGCGCTTCTCGGGCTCGATGTTGCCGTTGTCGTCGAACTGCTTTTCCTGATAAAAGTACAGCCAGGAGAAGAGGACGGCGCAGGCAATGAGGGTGCCGACGAGGATGCCGAGGAAGGCGACGCCCTCGAGGCCCAGGTTGAAGCCGTAGATTTCGGTGAAGACGAGCGGGAACGACTCGAACCAGATGTACAGCAGGCCGTAGATGAGGGCAATGTACAGGTTGAGCAGGAAGACAATGGGCTCCTGGAAGTTGAGCGTGATGGGCTTAATGAGCGACATGAGGACGACGTCCTTGGGCGTCATGTTGGCGGCCGTCATCTCGGGCTCGCACGTCAGGCGGTCGTCGCCCGTCAGCTTGCGCAGGCGGCGGGTGCGCCGGTAGAGGATGTTGGGCGAGCTGGTCTCGGGGAGCGCGAAGAAGAGGACGAGGAAGCAAAACGACGAGAGCCACATGAGCTCCCAGATTGTCCAGCGCCAGCCCGACACGATGCCCGCGCCGCCCGACTGGACGGCGAAGCCGCCGATCAAGGGACCGAGGACGGGGCCGCAGACGGCGCCGATGCCCCACACGGCAAGACCGTAGGCTTGCTTCTGGGGGCGGAACATGTCGGCGATTGTGGCGCCGCCGGTAGCCAGTGCGGGCGAGCCGAAGAAGCCGGTGAGGAATCGGAAGGCGAGGAGCATGCCGAAGTTGCTCGAGTAGATTGTGGGGAGTTGGAACAGGATGAAGACGACTGGGGAGGGGGGCGTGTTAGAGACGGGATTTTACAGGTTCGGGGAGGCAGATAGATGTGCACTTACACAATGTCCCCATGTAGACCCACAGTCTTCCGATCTGGGGGATTTCACTCATGGGAGACCAGATGATGGGGCCCAGTCCGTAGCCAGCAACGTACAGCGTCAGGCCGAGGGTCGCTGGGACTTGTGCAACGCCAAACTCGGACATGACGGACATGAGACCGGGCGTGTAGATGGCGGATCCAATGTAGACGGAGAAGGTGAGGAAGCAGATTTCAAACGTGACGAAGAACTTTTTGGGGCGAGACCAATTCCGTGGGTTCTGGGGGTCGTCTGGGCCATACCAATCGACGACATGGACGTCCTTGCCCTTCTCTGGGTCTACTCGCACGCCGCTGGCCTCGTTGTGGCCGTCGGGAACCTGGGTGGCTGAGGAAGCTTCCGAATCGCGGCCTTGTTCTCGCGACCTGATGCCGCGGGCGTGGGAGAGGTCGTCGTCGTGTTCCTCGGGGGGCTGTGTGTCACCGTGATGGGCAACATAGCCCGACTTCTCCTGGTTGACGTATTTCTTCCAGAGGTTGCTGTCTTTTTCTTCTGGGTATTGCATCATCTTGCCTCTTGACACGAGGCGGACAATGTGCCCAAAGGGCGAATCGCGGACGAGGTCCGACACCATGGTCGCGGTGGCTGTAAGGGGACAGCGGGTGGTTTTTTTTCTTTTGCGTTGGCAGAAAAGGTCAATGAAATAGATTACATGTCCCTATCACGGTATACATATATTGCGTGCATTTTCGGGCTCCTGATGTCATAGAACTCTACGGGCCTCTCGGAAGCCGACAAGTTGCCTAACATGGCAAGCGTGGACGTGTTGGGGTGCAAAAGCTTAGGTAGCTCTGGGCTGGTGCTTGTCATGGACATGTTCATGTTCATCATGGTGAAGTCAATGACGGTGCGGCTCGGCGAGATCGACGCTACGAGGGGCGATCTGACGTCGATGGGTCAAGGGCCTAATAAGGTTCGGGCAGTTCGGCAGAAGGATATCGGGAGCGAATGGAAGCGATGCAAATGGTAGGTAGTGGTAGAATTATCAGCAAGAGGTGTGCTGTGAAGTATTGACGCGACGTTGAGCCGAGGTGAGGTGTTGTTCTAGGCCATGACGTGGGACAGCAGAGTCTGGGTGAGCCATGGTGTCATGGGCGAGGGCAGTTTGAGCATTGCATTGTAGGTGTAGGTAATTGGAGGGGAAGATGGAAAAGCGACTGGGTAGGTAGGTAGTGGGTAGGCGGGGTGCGGCGCACGGGAGGGCGTCAGGGCTGCAGCAGACTAGATGTCTAAATGGACCTGCAGAGCAGCAGACGGCTTGTCGTCCAAGGCCAAGGCCACGGCACCGGCACCGGCACATGGCTCGCTTGAGGGTCGGATCACGATGTTGGGCTGCTTTTTTGTCCCCATAACGGGGCTCGACGTGCAAACCTTGAATCCTGCACGTTGCTTTTGTTGGGCGCAGGCAGGAGCCTGCCTAGGTAGAGGGAGGGCGTTTGGAGGCATGTGGGACTGGCTGCCCACGGACCGTGTTTGCGCTGTCTAGGGTGTTTCGCAGGTGTATGTACATGGCAGAGCCGTGTTTGGGGGGCACATCTGAAGACGGCGAGGGCGCAGGCGCTAGGCAGTGGGCGTTATTGATGAGCAGTGAATAGGTCGGGGCGTGTTGCTATAAGCGGCCGAGCAGTAAGACATGCATGGCACCGTCGGCGGGTAGTTTGACCGTCACGACGAGACGAGGATTGATAGAGGACCGAGGTGCAGCATAAGTGCTGGGGAGCGAGGTGATTGCGATGATGACACAGGGGGTGGTGGCAATTTGTGCGGCGTCGAGTGGCAGCAGTGTTTGTGGTGAGAGAGAGAGAGACAGACGGGTGCGAAGTGGCGAGCTCGGACGGCAATTTGTGGGATATAATGGCTGGTAATTTCTAGGGGCGGGTGGAGGAAAAAAAGGATGCCGGTGGACAAGGACAGGGCTGGACGGGGAGAAGGGATGGTCAATGGCGGCTGGGTTGAGGGGGGGAGGAAGAGGTTGTTCGGGTCGAGGGCCCGGGGAAGGGAAGGGAAGGGTAGTAGGTAGTAGGTAGGGATATGGGAAGTGAGTGGGTGAGTGAATGGATGAGTGGGTGAATGAGTGGGTGAGTGGCAGGCGCGACGGTGCATCCTTCCGTTCCTGTCGCCGGGTCCGAGCTAGCCCAAGACAGGTCAAGCGCCGGTGCTTGGACCCAACGCTCACAACGGAACGGGCGTAGCAAGGCAGCAGAGACACAGAGACGTCTTGTTGGTGTCGCATCGTCTAAGAGAGAGAGAGGAGGGGGGAGAGAGAGAGAGAGAGAGAGACAGAGAGAGAGCGACGCAGAATAGAAAATAACCTTCTCTTCCTTTCCTCTGTGCTAATCGCTTGGTCGCCCGCCGTGATTCTTGTCGTCGCACCGCCACTCGCTCGATCGCTGACTGGACTGTCCGCGCCCATCGAACGCCAACGCCGCCGCCGCCGTCCGCTAGACACTGACTGCCGGCGCGTCCAGAGTGCGCTTCCACTCTCCTGCTGCTGCTGCTGCTGCCCAAGCACTCGCCCTCGTCCGCGTCCGCGCCCGCGCCCCCCATGGACCCCATGCTGCCTGTCATGGTCAACGCGCCCGAGGCGCCCACCCGGTCCAGCTCCAGTGGCTCCACCTCGACGCAGAGCAGCTCCGAGCTCGACCACCTCAATCACGGTCCAGCGCTTGGCACCGCCGCCATCGACCAAGACGGCCAATATCACTTTGCGCCGCCCGTCCTGCCCCCCAACGCCGCTGCTCAACACGCTGCCCACGCCGCCGCCAACGCCGCCGCCGACGACGCAGACCAAGTGCCCCCTCTGCCCTACTCGAGGAGCAGCCAGGGCGTCCGCTCCATCCGCGGCCCTCACCATATCATGACGGCCGACCTGCCGCCTGCCGGCCCCGCCACAAACCCCTCTGCCGTCAGGACTCCCCGTCCCGCCGCCGTGCGCACCCCCTCCAACGCATACGCTCCCCCCCGCCGCCCCCAGCACTTCTCCCTCAACTCGTCGGCCCACCGCACCCGCAACTCGTCCGCCACCCGCTCCCGCCGCAACCCAAACGCAGACTACCGCGCCCAGGAAAAGGCCTACGTCCAGCGCATCCGCCAGGAAAACGACCAGGATGACTTCTTCGACCCCGCCATGCGCACCCCGAGCCTGGGCTACAGCACAGACTCCGAAACCGACGAAGACTCGCCCTCGACCGCAGAGTACACCGAAAACGACCCGTACGACCAGGAGACGCTGCTCTACTACGGCAACGACGACATGCAGCCCTCGATTGAGGAGCTCAAGATCCCCGCAAACCGCGAGCGCCTCGAGTGGCACTCGATGCTCGCCAGCGTCCTCACCGGCGACGTCGTCAAGCAGGAGAAGAAGCGCCTGATTGGCAGCACCGAGCAGCAGGGTGACAGCACACTCAAGGCTGAGATCTGGATGGGCGTCCGCGCACGCGTCTGCGGCCGCCCCTTGCAGTCCCAGCGCCGCATCGTCGACGACGCCCGCGGCAAGATCAAGGCCCTGCTCGAGAGCATCATCTCCTTCGAAGTCGAGGGCGCCGCCGAGGCTGGCCAGACGGCCGCCCAGCAAGTCGCCGAAGTCGTGCGCAAGATTGAGAAGATCGAGAGCGTCTACCCGACCCGCCAGGCCCTCGAGGCCGCCTACCCCCGCGCTGCCTCGCAGGCATACAAGGATGCCTGCGACGCCGTCATCGCCTGGGACAACACCACCGTCCTCATCAACACCGAAATGGCCATTCTGAAAAAGTGGGTTGGCAACGAGGAGCTCGACTTTACAAAGTCCCGTCCGCGCTCCTCCCAGGACCACCATCTCACCGACGAGTCTTCCTTCATCGATCGCATACTCAAGGAGGACGGCCTCAAGTCTCTGCAGGGCGACACCAACCTGCTCATCCCGCTGGAAAACGTCATCCAGAAAGCAAAGAGCACCCTCATCACAAACGCCGAGGCCTTTGCCGACCGACATCTCCCGCCTTACATTGAAGAGCTGCTCACTCTCATCAACTTCCCCTCGCGCCTGCTGCAGGAAATCATCCGCGTCCGACTCTCTTACGCAAGGAAGATCAAGGACCCCTCGCAGCAGGGTGTCATGATGGCTGAGCAGATGATTGCCCAGTTTCAGATCCTGTTGCGCATGGCTGGCCAAGTCAAGGAGAGCTACCTCATCATCTCGAGGCCAGAGCCTGGCTGGGATCTCCCTCCGTGCATCGAGGAGAACTTTGACTCGGTCGTCCTCGATGCGTTGAAGTTCTACTTCCGCATGCTCAACTGGAAGCTTGCTGCAAACAAAAATACTTTTAAAGAAGCCGAAATCCTCGAACAAGAGTGGGACTTTTGCAACAAGCTTGGCCGCCAGCTACAGGGCGGCGACGTAGAGACTGCTGAGCAGTTCAGTATTCTCACATCAAAGTCCCTCACCCGTCTCAGCGCCCACTTCGAGAGAGAGCTGCAGCGCCGGCCCGACGAGCTCACCGGATACGAAATGGAGAAGCGGTACAAGCAGATTCTCGACTCTGTGCGTGTCCGCCAACGTAAGCTTTTCCGTTTCTCCAGGATCTTGACGCAACGCTTTGAGAACTGCACCGAGTACAACATCAACCACATCGACCTGGACCAAGAACAGCTAAACGATTTGTACGAATCACTCATCATCAGTGGCCACTTCCTGGTTGAAACCACCGGGGGCGGCAATGCTGGTGTGTACATCATCGCATCACCGGCTCTACTCGACCGACCCAAGGACATCCAATCGCTCCTCACTACATGCTACCACGCAGAAGAGGGGCCAGAGGACCCTTCCAACCCATACATCTTGATCATCCGGCCCGAGGAAGCACTCTACTGGTCGGGACAGAAAATGTCCGCCAGCATCCACGAACCCCACCTCGACCTGAAGCCAGGCAGACTGCGGCTGGTTGCCGACGGCTCGCAGCAACGCCTCGCCAACGCCAATGCATCCTTCTTGCAAGCCATCGCCATGGAACTGAACACGCTGATTGACCAGAGGGCAAACCTGCCTCGCGTCAACCAGGAACTGCAAAAGATCAAAAAGACAGCCTACAAGCTCTCCAACACCATCATGGACAGCGTCGAGATTGTCCGCAAGCAGACGGTTGGTCTCGAGTGTCAGGATCTGATCCAGACGTGTTTCGCCTTCGCCACCGAGTTTGGCCAGCGTTCCGTCTTGTACATGGACTACAACCGTCGTGCCATGAACAACATCAAGCTGACCCGACTGGCGCTGGACTGGGTCAGCTTCATCTGTGACGACTGTATCGCTTCGGACCGCAAGACATTCCGATGGGCTGTCGTTGCTCTCGAGTTTGCCATGATGATGACCCGCGGCCAGAACATCCTGTCCATCAGCGACGAGGAATACGCAAAGCTGCGATCCAAGGTAGCCGGTTGCATGTCGGTTCTCATCTCGCACTTTGACATCATGGGTGCAAGGTCCACCATCGCTGCTCAGGCCGAGAGACAACGCCTGAACGCCATTGCCGGAAAGAGCCTAATGGATCCACAAAACGCAAAGGACGACGACGAATCCATCGAGCTGACCAAGGCCCAATGGATGCAGGGGCTCGAGGAGATTGACGCCTTCCGCAAAGAGAAGGAAGCTGAACGCCAGGCTCTGGGCAGGGTGCTCGAAGACTCCAACGAAGCCGACCGCGCTCTCACCTACCTTTCGTCATCGGCAACCAATGTCACCCTGCGATGGCAGCAGGGACAGTTTGTCGGTGGTGGTACCTTTGGATCCGTCTATGCTGCCATGAACCTCGACTCTGGGCACCTGATGGCTGTCAAGGAAATCCGTCTCCAAGACCCGCAGCTGATTCCCACCATTGTTGCTCAAATCAAGGATGAGATGGGTGTGTTGCAGGTGCTGGACCATCCCAACATTGTCTCATACTACGGAATCGAGCCGCACAGGGACAAGGTATACATTTTCATGGAATACTGCTCTGGTGGTTCTCTGGCCGGGTTGCTCGAACACGGTCGTATCGAAGACGAGACTGTCATCATGGTCTACGCGCTACAGATGTTGGAGGGTCTCGCCTATCTTCACGATGCAAGGGTTGTGCATCGTGACATCAAGCCTGAAAGTAAGTTATGCGCTTCGAATTCTATTATGGCCATTTACTAACAACAATCACTAGACATTCTCCTTGACCATAACGGTGTCATCAAGTTCGTCGACTTTGGCGCCGCCAAGCTCATCGCTCGCCAAGGTCGAACCCTAGCTGTCGACAACACTGCCCGCCGTGAGAAGCAGGGCTCCATGACCGGCACGCCCATGTACATGTCGCCCGAAGTCATCAAGGGTGGCAGCACAGGGCGTCACGGCGCCGTCGACGTGTGGTCGCTCGGATGTGTGATTCTGGAAATGGCAACTGGACGCCGACCATGGGCGTCCATGGACAATGAATGGGCCATCATGTACCACATTGCCAAGGGCGATCCGCCGCAGCTGCCGACCAGGGACCAGCTCAGCGAGCAAGGCATCGACTTCCTCATGAAATGCTTTGACCGCGATCCGATGAAGCGCGCGTCGGCCGTCGAGCTACTCCAGCACGAGTGGATCATGACGCTGCGGGCACAGCTCAGCCTGGAGCCGCAGACACCCACCTCCGAGAGCGGCCATAGCGGGCAGAGCACCAGGCAAAACTCGTCGTACAACTAGTCATTGCATGGCTAGGCCTTTGTCGGCGAGAACAGGGGGAGAGACGCGA